>JAWNNH010000002.1:0-600000 GCA_035043045.1 Hirtodrosophila alboralis
CCACAAAGTGAAGAAAATGTTGTAGCTCTGGCAGATAAAATTTTCCACAAGTTTCAACGAAGATTCTTATTCTACCAAACATGGAAAAAATCTATAATTTTATGTCCATAATAAAAAAAATCCGTTATTTTTTTAAATTTGAATAAAAAAATTACTTTACTTTGGTTAAAGAAATAAGTCAACATATTTTGTAAAAATTTATATTGAGCATAGAAAATTTTCTGCAGGTTAATGAATTTTATATTCATTTCATAGAACACCTGGATTTCATATTGTAGAAAATCCATACTTCCGATTATAAACCCATAATTTTTTTCGTTTATTCATATCATAGAAAATATATTCGTGCTGTGGAAATTTTCACTTCTTTGTAGAGATTTATACTCTGTTTGTAGAATTTTATTTTATTTTTTTTATCGACAGTGTTTCTATACTTAAAAAAATTTCTTTTTTCTTAGTGTAGCGTTTTACAAGAATAGCAGATTTCATTATTGATAACTTTAAAACTATTAACCTTTATTTTCGGACATAGGAATTGAGTGATTTTGTGAACTATGTGGTCACGATGTACAGCATTTTTTACTCATGTTTACAATGAATGTAATTATTTTTTCATAACGTTTTTTATCAATCTATATTACATGTACGGCGTCATTTATGATGCTCGAAACATGCCAGAGTTCATGAGCTCACGAGGAGCCTTTGACTATGAAGTTCCTGTCTTACGTGGCTCAAATATGTGTCGGACTGTCTATATTAATTTTTAAATTTTCGGGAGTTGCTTGTTGTACTATAGATAACATTGACTCGTATTACAAAGTATTACAACAAATTTGTCTAGTTTGGCTTTAACAATTAACCATACTTCATATTGAGTTTTCATTCTAATTATTATAGTCTACAATGTGTATTTGTAAATTACTACACTAAGAAAAAAGAAATTTTTTTAAGTATAGAAACACTTTCGATAAAAAAAATAAAATAAAATTCTACAAACAGAGTATAAATCTCTACAAAGAAGTGAAAATTTCCACAGTACGAATATATTTTCTATGATATGAATAAACGAAAAAAATTATGGGTTTATAATCGGAAGTAGGTTTTCTACAATAGAAATCCAGGTGTTCTATGAAATGAATATAAAATTCATTAACCTGCAGAAAATTTTCTATGCTCAATATAAATTTTTACAAAATATGTTGACTTATTTCTTTAACCAAAGTAAAGTAATTTTTTTATTCAAATTTAAAAAAATAACGGATTTTTTTTATTATGGACATAAAATTATAGATTTTTCCATGTTTTGTAGAAAAAGTTTCCTCGAGTTATCGAAATAATTAAATAAAATAAATAAAACAGAAAATTTTATCTGCCAGAGTTACAACATTTTCTTCACTTTGTGGTAATTAAAT
Source organism: Hirtodrosophila alboralis (assembly GCA_035043045.1). Lineage (NCBI taxonomy): Eukaryota > Metazoa > Arthropoda > Insecta > Diptera > Drosophilidae > Hirtodrosophila > Hirtodrosophila alboralis. The sequence goes on from JAWNNH010000002.1 coordinate 1,413, forward strand.
CTACAGGGCATAACAAAATTTCTATGGCGCTATTTCTATCCTGTTTTTCCAACCACTGACGTCAGTTTTCCACAATTGGATGTACACTTTTTTTTGAGTGTAACAAGTAACTATATTAGAATTATTCCTATGTGAGGCAGAGGTGGAGTAGGGAAATTTATGCTCCATATATATATGGATAGATATATACTGCGACTACTATAAAATTTGCTTCTATGGTCTCCGGATTCTGTGCGTTCATACAAACAGACAGGCTGGGATAGATAAACTCAGCTCTTGATGTTAATCAAGAATATATATACCTTATAAGGTCTAAGAAGCATCCCTCTGCCTGTAACATATTTATATATTATATATTTATTATATTTATATTTCCCTTTTAACCATTTTTTATTATAGAAAACTAAGTATTGCAATTTATGAATATATTTATATGTAAGCAATTAAATCACCCAGACTACATTGAATGATATTTTTGAGTCTTTTAGTAGTATTTAAAAAATATTTCCGTTTATTTGATATTTTTCTTAATACGCGTATAATTCCATCATTAAAATTAATCCCTTGTAGCTTTGCATCGTTTGTCTGATTCATTAATTTCATTCTTTTCAATTTTTACGCATTTAATTTGCGATAAATTTTTACATAAAATTCATATACGTTTGCAACAACCAATTAATATTTATCGCAATGTCTGGCGAATTCCCTTTAATTAAACTCAATCATGAGCATTTTATTAGCTTGCAGACTGGACAGAAAATAAAAATAATAAACTTATTAATATTTCTTGAATATACACTCATATTTATTGCAGACAACCTGAATGCCTTTTTCATTGTTCCAATTTATTTGTTGGACATAGTTCAAAGTAAGAATGCATTTGATTGTTATGCGTCGGACTTTTGTCACTTGATTAAAATTTGCCGTCAAAGATTTAGAAGGGATTCCTTACTTTCATGCAGAATACAAAGAGCTCAAACAACTAAAACTGAAATATGAAAATTTTTGTAATAACAATGGGATATAAACAAAAGGACACCTTTTTTCCAAGTTTGAAAGCGAACCAATGGGTAAACAAATATTTTTAAATTGAATTGTTTTTCTCAATTGAATAAAAACATTGCAGCCAGAAACTCCCGACTCCGATATACTCTGATTTCTGTCTATTTGCTATGGCAGAAGTGGGCGAACAATATCATTATGTAGTCCTCATATTCCATACAAGTATATATAGAAGTGTGTATGTAGATAATATATATAAAAAATATATTTAATGCATGAAAAATAAAAGTTAATAATTAAGTTAATTATAGGAGAAGCTGTCACTTTCTTCGTTTCTTTTTTATATCATTAGTTGTAGGAGCTATTAAAATTTAAATTTAGGTTTTAGTTTCGTAGGGAAGATATATAATTGATATGTGGACTGAAGTTATTTGAAGATTGGGGCATTTAATTAACATGCTAAAATTTCGACCGATTTATGCGAAAAAGTGGTTGAAAATTGGGTTCAACGATTGGACTTCGTAAAACGTGCACGCGGTGGTCATGCGAAAGAAATCGAGTTTCATAATTAAATGTATATGTTCAAATTCGATAATAAAAAAAAAAGTTAGTTGAAAAGTCAAACCGTTTGTGTTTTATTCAAAAAAAAAGTTGAAGCGCTCCTATTGAAAAACCCTTTATATCTTTATCCTGCTAAAAATATACTTGTTGGAAAGACAAAGAAATTAAAAACATTTATTTTAATTGCTGATTGATTAGATGTTAAAAGATTGACTCTACAATGATTTGCAGTTGTTTACCCAAGTTTTGCATTTTAAACTTTACTTGATATAATCGACGCCTTACCAAAAATTTAAAAATACACAAAAGACAAAATTAAATTGTAGTAAGTAGCTTGAACTCTTTTAATTACATAGCATATCAATATTAAATATTAAATGTAATATAACTGGCTGCTCATAGAACCTTAAACCAGAGTTGCAGCTATTGATACTTTGCTGTTTACGCTACGCATACGTAATATTTTATCATTGGCTGAGAGCGTCATAAATTTTGGTGGCAAAATTCGCCAATATGAACGAACATCAATATAAGCGTCAATGAAAATTTTCAAAACGGAAATCGCCTGTTGCCAGATTCACATAGACTCACACACACACACATAATATTGATATCCTGCTGGCTTCCCATGACGGGAGTCCTTGTGCCATGCGTTTGTTTATAATGTGTTCGTTAGCTGCATTTTGATATAGATTTTATCACTCGACAACTCCACAGCACGAATATATAGTTGAACTTTCACTTATACTATGTTGTTAAATGCAATGTCTGTCTATTGTTTAGCTGTCGCAGCTTGACACTACATTGTAATCCTTGTTATCCTTCTGCGTGTGTGTGTGTGTGTGTGCCTTAGAGTTGGCAAACAATCCACAGTGAACCGGATCGCCAAATATTTGGCATAAGGTCGAATATTTTGTGTAAATAAAACTAAATTTTAATATAATATAATCGAAGTTTATACTGTGTATTTAGTGTATATAGAATGAATAAGCCAAAAAATATATATAATATAATAATATAATATAATATCTGTTGTATGTAATTTATTTTTGTTGTTTAGTATTGTTCTGAAACCGAGAAAATTAATCCAAAGTGCTTGTCTATTGTTAAATAAAAAAAAATATGTTCTGTCAGTTTGCGCGATTTGTAATGAATGTAAAAATAAAGTAGAGAATGTATATTAATTTTATTAAATTATTAAAATTTATAAAAATTTTTTTTGGCTTTTTGCGACTCTTGCGGTACTCTCAATTTTTAGAGAAGCTTCAGTTGAGAAATTTGATTGAAATGAGATTTAATTGAACTAAAAGTAATTGATTTAATGCGATTGAACTTATTATTAGTCATTATGCACTTAATATTTTTATTTGTTCATATTCATTACTATTTGTATTAAATAAAATAAAAAACAAGTCAAAATTCCCTTGAAATTTTTTGGCTGTTTTAAATATTAAAAAGCTATTACGTAGCCGCAATGTTGTCTTATATAGGCGATCAGGAGGAGATTAGTCAAATGAACTTAAAATTTTTTTCATGTTTTGCTGCCTATAATTACAAAATAAACCAAATTTCAACAGATTATCTGCAATTTTTAAATTTATGCCAAATATTTGACGATTCGGTTAACTGTACAATCGTTGGCACTTTCGATAGTATCGATTGTTAGCCTTGTAAGTTACTATCGATATAAGTAAGGAATATTAAATGTATAAGCTAAATTGCTTAAATAACTATTATAATTAAAAATAAACAAATTTAAAACCACAATTTCAGAGATACAGATAATAAAATAAAACGAAAAAGAAAAAAATTGATGTATATTTTTTATTTGTTAAAAATCTTCAGATAGTAGTTCAAACATCTAGAATGCTTCAAAATTATCATCGCTTGACTGAAAACAGACAAGAGTCGTGTATACTCGACTAAGGTACATCCTGCAACCAGAGTAAAATATACATTTTACAGCTATATACAGGGTGTAAGACAAACAGCGTATTGCACTCTAGTATACCTCATAGCTTAAGGGTGAAAGTATCGCATTTCCAATAAACTTAACCTGAGAATAGTATATAGAAATCTAAAACCAAAATTTGGCGTCTTTAGGCTACAACGAATCGGTTGTTGATGCTGATCAAAAATGTATAAAATGTATATAGTCGGGCTGCCTCCAACTGGTTGTTACATACTTTTGCACCGTTTTATAATCTCCTTTAAGCCATTTTTAATGGGTCCAGGGTGCAAAAATCTAACAACAATGGCAAACTACAACACGCAGTGTTTGTGTTGCATTCGCAAAGGTGCAAAAATGTGCAAAATTCCACAAAGGATGTGCGCAGCCAGCCAGGCGTTTTATTTGGATTATTTATGGTACACTAATTGAGTCAGGAGTGGATGAAAAATGTCACTAAACTCCTTGCTCCTCGCAACCTAAGAGAGAACCTTTAAGTGCCGTTAAAAGTGTAACAAAAAAAAAAAAAAATTGGAAAGAAATTTAATCCTGGAAATGGTTTTATAAACAACGTTCTGAAAACTCGACCGATTGTTCCTATAGCAGCCATATGATATAGTGGTCCGATTAAAGGCAAACTTTCTCAGATAGTACAAAGCTACTTTCTATAACGATATGGTGAGTTTTGTTCTAATAATAATTTAAAAATCAAAAAAGTTTTGCATAGAAGAACTCCTTTTTGATCCAACAGTGCCTATGGCAGCTATATGATATAGTGGTCCGATTTTTTTCAAACTTAGTCAGATTGTACATCGAACTGTTGGATTTGAATTCGATATCTTGAAAAATAAGACCGATTGTTCCAATTGTAGCTATAAGATATAGTGAACCGATTTTAATAAGACTTGGTAAGACTTGGTAAGTTTTGGCTTAGATATCTTGGAACAAATATAGTTTGAACCGATTCTATGGTAGTTAAATGATATAGTGGTCAGAACAGGCCGATTTTTACCTTTAATAACAAAATGCATCCGTGTCAAGTTTTATAAAGATTAAGATAAAGCCAAATAGTTTACAAAGATAAAAACAGACAGACAGAAAGACGGACATGACTCAACTTGTCGTCCTGATCAAGAATATATATACTTTATGCACTCAAAAAAAAGTTTACATCCAATTGTGGAAAACTGACGTCAGGGGTTGGAAAAACAGGATAGAAATAGCTCTATAGAAATTTTTCTATGCCATGTGGATATTATTAACACAAAGTGGAGAAAATGTTGTAACTTTGGCAGAGAAAATTTTTTATTTTATTTATTTTTATTATTTATTTTGATAACTCAAGGAAACTTTTTCTACAAAACATGGAAAAATCTATCATTATATGTCCATAATAAAAAAATCCGTTTTTTTTTAAATTTGAATAAAAAAATTACTTTACTTTGGTTAAAGAAATAAGTCAACATATTTTGTAAAAATTTATATTGAGCATAGAAAATTTTCTGCAGATTAATGAATTTTATATTCATTTCATGGAACACCTGGATTTCATATTGTAGAAAATCCATACTTCCGATTATAAACCCATAATTTTTTTCGTTTATTCATATCATAGAAAATATATTCGTACTGTGGAAATTTTCACTTCTTTGTAGAGATTTATACTCTGTTTGTAGAATTTTATTTTATTTTTTTTATCGAAAGTGTTTCTATACTTACAAAAATTTCTTTTTTCTTAGTGTGGGGTCCAACACGTCTCCTTCTGTGCATTACACATTTCGTGACAAAATTATAATAACCTTTTGCAAGGGCCTAAAAATCAAATATCAAAACACTTTCTGACTCTTTTTTTTGGTGTGGAACCTTTAAAAATGCATATATGTATATATAAAGGGTACAAACAACTTCATTGCTTATACGCTTGCAAAAAGAGTATTAAAATTTTGTCACAAAATATCTAAAACGCAAAGAGAGAGTGAAGGGAATAGATTACCATTGAATTTATTTAAAAATATTAACCATTAGTTGCGTCAAACATACTTAACACTTACAAAATAATTTCTATTAATTCGATTTGATCTGATCTGCCTCCCCCATAACTACACCCTTAACTGTAGCTATATATTTTTGTTATTGCCACACCACACACAATGATTCCCAGAAGCAAGCGGCAAATTGAATTTCAACAGTCTTGTGGCTACTAATTAAATGATTTAATTAAAATTCAATTGAAAATGCACGTCCAGTAGTGGCAACGCGTAGTAAACAACTCTTAACAATATATTGTGACGCACAGAAAACTCTAAGAATTGTTATTGAGAAACTCGAGGAACGAAACAATTGCGATTTATTTACGTCGCCAAGTCGCGTATTATGTGTTTGTGGCAATGCAACATTTTGATATCGAAATTAAAGTCGGGAAAATTACAAGATCTTTGTGACATTTGCGATATATGCTTAATTAAAAATTTCAAAGGTTCTCTTGGTTCTACAAATGATATGTCTACGTGTATTACTGTTTAACCTGGCTGACTGATTGATTGACGACTTGCGAGCTAGCTCGTGATTGATTGATTGGAGCTAGAAATCTGAAATTGAAACTGTAGCTTTCTATCATATATATATCGTACTTGGTTCTTGTTTTTATTTTTATTTTTTTGAGCGGTATCGTAGCAACGCACGCCGGGTGAACAAGTGCTTAAAAATGAATTTAGGCCTAGCTCTGAAATAAAATAAATCGTTTATGACAAAAACTGCACATTCAAAAAAAACAATTCAGTGTGCCCTAATTCACATAAATTAGTCAAATCAAATATTTTTTGTAGCATTTTTTAAAGATTTTTTAAGTTACAGTAGTTAAAATCAACAAGTAATTGAAGCTCAATTCCTATCCATACCGAAAATATAGGTTATAGTTATAAAGTTATAATAATAAACCCTGCTTGCCGCACACTAAGAAAAAAGAAATTTTTTTAAGTATAGAAACACTGTCGATAAAAAAAATAAAATAAAATTCTACAAACAGAGTATAAATCTCTACAAAGAAGTGAAATTTTCCACAGCACGAATATATTTTCTATGATATGAATAAACGAAAAAAATTATGGGTTTATAATCGGAAGTATGGATTTTCTACAATATGAAATCCAGGTGTTCTATGAAATGAATATAAAATTCATTAACCTGCAGAAAATTTTCTATGCTCAATATAAATTTTTACAAAATATGTTGACTTATTTCTTTAACCAAAGTAAAGTAATTTTTTTATTCAAATTTAAAAAAATAACGGATTTTTTTTATTATGGACATAAAATATAGATTTTTTCCATGTTTGGTAGAATAAGAATTTTTGTTGAAACTTGTGGAAAATTTTATCTGCCAGAGTTACAACATTTTCTTCACTTTGTGGTAATTAAATCTACAGGGCATAAAAAAATGTCTATGGCGCTATTTCTATCCTGTTTTTCCAACCACTGACGTCAGTTTTCCACAATTGGATGTACACTTTTTTTTGAGTGCACAATAAATAAATTTATAAAATAATTTTTAAAAAATATAAAGTAATTAAAATTTCATTTTTGCAGCTAATGTGACCGATTGCTGTTGTTACTTTTGCTGCTGCTGTTGTTGCTCATCAATCATAGTTCGTGCAGCCAATTGCAGCATGCAACAACATTCTGCACAGTGAATACTACGACGTTGCACAGTGGGCAACTGCTGACAAATCGGGTGGCAGCTAGGGTTGCGTTTGTCTGAGGCAGGCAAGCAAAAACTTCAGAATTTTGTTTACAAATTATTTGCAATTCGTATCACATCAGTTTGCTATTGAATTCTTAAAAAGCCTGCCAATGGCAACTGGAAACAGGAATTCGCTGCTTACTTGGAAAACTGCATGTCCTGTGGGCTGAATGGAGGTAAGGAGGCTTAGTGAAGGCCTCTGACTCAGCTACAGACCATGAGCTGGCATTATTATTAACTTTCCAAGGAAATTCTCTGCTGCGCTTTTTGTTAATAAACAGCAGGAATTACAAGTCACAACTGCTCTTATATCCAACGTACTTGACTATGAGATACCCTGAATCCTTCAGGCATGCATAAGCATTAAAATCAGGGAACGTAATTAAGTGTTGTGAGTTGAATTCCTGAAACAAATTATCTATATAATTGGGAAAATCTTTGATATAGTAATTCAAGATGTGGTAGCCTGAAAACTGGAAAAACTTAAATTTTTATTTTTGTATTATAAAAACAAACAAGAAACGGCTATCTTCTGCACGCCAAAGCTATATATCCTTGCATTTGGCTTCTTACAAATTTCGACCGATTGTTCCTATTGGAACCATCAGATATAGTGGTCCAAATTTGTTAAAATCGTTTAGTTACGATACCTTGACAAAGGAACAAGTTTTTTATTACAAGCAGTTTTTAAACGATTATTTCTATGAAAGCTAAAAGATATAGTAATCCGATCGCCCTGAATCAAATATACAAACTAACTGCAACTACTGACGCATCTGTACCAAGTTTTATCATGATAGCTCAAAGGCGAACCAACAGACATGACTCAGCTCGTGATCCCGATCAAGAATATATATATACTTTATGTACACTAAGAAAAAATAAATTTTTTTAAGTATAGAAACACTTTCGATAAAAAAAATAAAATAAAATTCTACAAACAGAGTATAAATCTCTACAAAGAAGTGAAAATTTCCACAGTACGAATATATTTTCTATGATATGAATAAACGAAAAAAATTATGGGTTTATAATCGGAAGAATGGCTTTTCTACAATATGAAATCCAGGTGTTCTATGAAATGAATATAAAATTCATTAACCTGCAGAAAATTTTCTATGATCAAAATAATTTTTTACAAAATATGTTGACTTATTTCTACTATAGTAGCAGACGTCTCCTTCTATGCATTACACATTTCGTGACAAAATTATAATACCCTTTTGCAAGGGTATAAAACAAATTATAAATTCAAATAGATGGCTGCTTTAAGGAATATTTGTAAGCTGGCAATAACAGAACAGATATTACTACAGATGCAGAGCGGCCACCTGCAGGGAAATAGAGCATATGGTACTGGAATTTCAGGTGTAAGAACTTCGCTTTATTGCAGTTACTGCTGTGAACAGCAATGACAATTGTTTTGCGAGCTGCAGCGAGCTGAAGTAAAAAGATTGGAGTCAGAGATTAGCCAACAAAAGCTGAGAAAAATAACTGCAACGCCATTATATTGAATTAGATAAGGACCAAGAGCCTTAGGCCCTGTAGCAACTTTGTGGCAATCAAGAGTGCGGTCTGTTGCAGCTGCAACCACAGCTGCTATGTCAAGGCGATTCCGATTCAAGTATTTAATCAAAGTTGTTAACTACTCAAATTTCTATAAATTGAATGAAGTACGAGTACTCTTAGTTTCTTTTAGTCAATACAATGAAATGAAAATGCGTTTGAAACTCTATTGTTAAGAAAGTAATTAATTTCTGATAATTCAATTTGCCAACGCTCGTTACTTGTAAGTTTGACTGTATATGTAAGTAAATATGTATGTATATACATAAGTCTGTAGGTGTATATGCGTTGACCTTTAATTAGTCGCTCCAACTGACCACAAGGGCATATATATAGCGAAACTCCAGCACATTTCATTGACAACGTCCTTATTCAATGTTCGTCTATTATTTGGCTTCGTGGCTTTGAAGAGCAACGTAAGAGGTATTTATGTCTGCTTAAATGCCATTGCTTGTTGGCTTTATTGTGGAATTTGCAGCCAGCTTTATTTTTCAGATGCGTGGGGTGTATTATTATCATAATTTAAAAGTCATTTATAAGCAGCATTTAAAGCTATTAATTGAAAAAGAGCTTGCAAAAGCTGCTGTTGATTTTACAAGTGTAGAATAACTACAGTACTACTATCCTTTCTGCAAGTCTGCAGTATAATGTAGTAATGACATTGTAGAAAAGCTTATTGTAATCATTTTAAAATGCGCGCCATTTAACTTGGGCAGTCTCAATAGCCACAATCGATAAGTACAGCATACATTCTGTAGCGTTGCCCACTTGTTGGCTTAGGGCAGCTAAATGTTAATAAATGATTGATGCGCTGAGCGACTTGATAAGTAGCTAGTGATTTTTTTAAACATAATCTACTTAAGCACATTAAAAAATATAAATTATTTGATTATTAAGATATGAACTTATTGAACACATGGCTAGTTGACGCGCAATTGCTTGTCATTCGGTCGCTCAATGCTCGTTGATCTGGCAACGCTGCACTCCACTAGCACGTACTGGCAACACACGCACAGTTGTATAACCTATTCGCAGAATTTTTTATAGGCAATTGGAACAGTCTCAACTCGTCGCAAAACAAACTGAAAGTAAGTTAGCGCTGCAACTATTGCAACCTATTATTTAACATAAACATCAATTTCTTCCCGGCAGCAATGGCTGGTGAAGGAGAAAAACTGACTGGCCTGTCAAAAATTTTCAATGGCACAACCATGGCCGGCCGTGCTAATGTAAGTATAAACTCGTCCATCAGCTGAGATATATCGTGCATAGGGGTTAAGCTGAATTACTAAACCAATTATTATGACATATTGCAGGTGGCCAAGGCTACATACGCAGTCATGGGCCTGCTGATTGCCTACCAAATAATGAAGCCCAAGAAGAAGTAGGAAGTTTTCGCAGATTGGTGCCACACCATTTAGACGTGCTAGTCGTCCTGCATCGCAACGATTGGGTGCACATCCAGGATAACAGCCATGTATATTTATATGTAATGCAAGTTCTAAAAGGAATAAACAATTTTTAAATATAATACACGGTAATCAAGCCAATTTTCATTATGTAATGTAATTTCAAGAACATACAACGTTCACATCATGTGGATCCTGTACTCTAGAAAATGGGATGACCAACTGGAATCCGCAACTCATATTATTAAAACATCTCGGCAAAGCTTACTAGAGATACAGCTATCTTTGGTATGCCCAACATGAGTTTCTCATACAAAACTCATCTGTCTGTCGCTATCTCTCAGTTTAAGAGCAATATTATTTAAGTTTCCAAATATGTAAATGTTTATTTTGCTATAGGCTATTCGTATATCGGCAAATCAGTCGAAATTCAGTTAATTGAAAAATATTTCTTTTATACTACTTATAATGTAATGAGTCTCTTTAAATCCAAATTCTATTATGAGTTATATTGTAATTGTAATTGAGTACTTCTGACCATTATTTTATTGCAGTCAAAGGAACGATTTGCCAATAAATTACTTCTATATATATATATAAGACTGTTTAACCTAACTGACTGACTGACTGATTGGCGACTCACGAGCAGGCCAAACGGTGGAAGCTAGAAATCTGAAATTTGTGGCAATAGCTTCCAATTTATTGGAAATATGTCGGGAAGTGAGTGGAAAATGCATTTTTAAATTACATACATATGAAAATCTCAGCTGGAGCCTATCAGGTGGCGCAGTAGACTACAATAATAGTGACATTGTAGAAGGATGTTTTAGTATTTTATAAAAAAATTTGGCTTCAGCTTCCCAAAAATACTTACTTCAAGTTTCTGCTCCGTAAATGCATTATTCGTGCTATCTTATCCATCTTGCTCACTCTTACTCCGTGGCAATCTCTCGCTCTAAATCATATTAGTAAGCAATAAATTTTATAAAAAGAGGCGAATAGTGGCAGATTGATGGTTGTCATTTGTTGATATTTTGGTTTTAAATATTTTTATTTATTTAAAGTATTTATTTCATTTCATTGAACTTGCTTTAAATGTTCCACTTTTTGGGTTCTTTGTTTTGTTTTGTTTTGTTTTTTTTTTTTGTCATTATTATTTATTTATTTATTTTTCTTGTTTTTAGCCCAGTTCTCGAAATTTCAGTATTACTAAAAATTAATTTGAATGAATTGAATGTAAAAATGGTTTACATATATGTATGTATTATATATGCCCATGTAATTTTCATTTTACTTGTTGTTGGTAGAGATATAGAGACGAAAAACCATATATGCAATTAAAATATGTATATAAATTAATCATTTATCAATTCTATGTTTATGCTATAGCTATAAAATATATCTTTTACATGTATTGTGTAATAATAGCAAGCGCTGGCCATTTTGCATCTGCATCTGCTTTTGGATTTTTAATTAATTTATTTACTTTTTGTTTTAATTTTTTTAATTTTTTTTGTTTTTGTTAATAACTAAACCGTTTGCCCTGGCAACACATCAATCAACATATATGTATATATATATATATATATCGTATGTATGCATTAAAATTTAATTTGAATTTTGGATCTTAGCAGCAGCAGCCGAGCGAAGTGCGAAAAATACATACAAATTTACTCCTATGTATGTATGTATGTATTATGTATGTATATATATGCAAGTATGTATGTATATAGGTATGTATGTAGTTCTGTAATCAATTTGCCATTTGTATTATTTTTCTACTACTTTTTCCCATAATATTATTTATAATCAATATTAATTATATGTGTGGGGTTTCTTGTCATTTAAAAATTTGAGTTTGAGTTTTTTAGCTCACTTTCTTTTTGTTTTTTTGCCTCTATAATGTGTATGTATTGTATGTAGGTGTATATGCATATGCTATATCCTTGTTAAGTTACAGTTACTTAAACATTTTGTTTCGTTACAAGTTTTCCTAATTTTTTGCCTCCTCATTTTACCATTTGAGCACATGCAACATTTATAATTATTCTTGTCCAATTGCAGTTTGGATTTTCATCTTAGCCCCCGGTTACCTCAAGGGCGGCGGGTTCCCTGCAAACATTTTGAAATAATGGATTAACCTCCTTATTGCCCAGGCGAAATATTGTCGATACTTAAGAAAATTTTTAAATAAATTTGCGATACACTAAAATAAAATATATAGGCATCGCCAACTTGACTCGAGAGACGATATTTTACTTTCAGTACTAAATATTGTCGACTGCTCTGCAAAAATCCTATATATTGCCAATAATTTATTCTTGACACGAGTGAACATAATAAATAGTGCCGTATAAAGTCAAATGCTCAATTACGGACAACAAACCGATCAGAGGAGAGCAGTGCTTTAATTTATGTTTTAAATATTCGTTAAACTGTATATATTCATAAAATGTTTCTAATAGCAGACGATATTGTTAAGTGGAATCGCATTCGTATCCTTTAGAATTATCGCCAAAGTCAGCCAGAAAGTGATTAAAATGCTATATTTGCGGCGATTCAAAATGTTTGCAGGGTAAATAATAATAGATAATTGCAGCAATATCCAACGATTTATATTAATGCTGGCATAACACTAACTCATATAAACGTATTTCATTTAAGAAACAACAGATTTTTGCTATAAATGGCCTCAAATTGTAAATTAAGTCGCTTTATTTACGAGACGCTCAAATGATATATAGTAAATAAGTTAAACATCATTTGGAATTCAATAAGTTTGCGTTTCATCATCAATCATTGCGTTCGGTTTGAGGTTAATTACGATATGAGACAATTAACAAGTGTCATTCCAGCATTAATTATTTGAACAGCCAATGAGGAGCAGGCAATCAAAGTCCCGGTTGAGTTTGGTGTGTGTTTAGTGTATGTATGTATGTCTGAACTGATGGGCAGGATACATCATTTGGGGGATTTTTAAAGTCCGCCGAGCTTGACTTGTGACGCACACATTAATTATACATATTAGATTATTTTGTTTTGTTTTTTTTTTTTAGTTTTTTTTTTACTTTTTCAACTTAACTTTGCGCTTAAACAAACTTAAAAGCTTGCGTTTCTCAATTCTGTTCATCTCTCTCTACACAAATACAAATGATCGATATCATTAGGTTGATAAATGTATTAATGTATATATGTATGTATGCATAATGTAAAATATTTTTATAATCATAAGTTAGAATTATTAGTATTGTTTGCATTTGTAGTGTTATTTTTGTTTTTCTTCTTCATTTTTCCATTCATTACGGTTCATGTTTTTTTGTGTTTGCAAAGAAAATAAAATAAATTATAAAATTATATAAAAAAATGAGTGCAAACGCAGTGCCAAGTTTTGTAGACTACAAAGAAAATAATAGTTTATATATATATATATTTATGCAAGATTGTATGTATGTATATGTATATGTATGTATGTAAATTTGTTTGACAAAAAATACACTCAGATTTCTCTTATAATTTTTCGATTTGATGTTTTTTTTTTGTTTTGTTTTGTTTTGTTTTTAGTTTTGTTTTTGTGATTTAAATCGTTTCATTTTTAACTTAAACTAAACGCTAAAAGTTAACACAATACATATTAAAAAAAAATAATAATAATTATAATATAAAATAGATTTATGTGAAATATTAATTAATGAAAAGCAGAATATTGTTTTGTATTGATTTGTTTGTTACTTGAAATTATTATCGTTTCTCTTGTTATTGTTTTTTTTTTGTTGATCTGTGGGGGGGGGGGGGGGGGTGCGGGGAGAATTGGGGCGTTTTGTCAAATGTTGTTAATTAGTTTTTAACGCAGCTGCAGATTCAATCCATGTGTGTATATGTGTGTATGTGTGTGTAACCCAACAAATTTAAACGTTTTTGTTTAGTTCTTTGTTTATATTACTTTTCATTTTCTGTTGTTGTTGTTGTTGTTGTTTTTGTCGTCTTGTTGCAATCGTCTACAATCGTTTTCTGGCCTTGTTTTGGGGGGGCGTGGCTGCATTTTTCTTTCAACTTGCCCTCGCATCAAGTTGTTGCTTTTCTTTGTCTCCCTTTTTCTTTTCTTTTCATTTCTTTCTTTCTTTCTTTTTTTTTGCATTTATAATTTATTTTTGTTTTTTTTTTAATATTTTATTTTTATACTTTTTATTCTGTTGCTTACTTTTTGCTTGTTTCATAATTAAAGTTTGTAGTTGTTTTTTTTTTTTGTTTAGCTAAAGATTTGAACGCTTTTTTTTTTGTTTTTTGCTTTGATTTCTCTCTCTGTTTAATATTTGTTTTCGTATTTATTAATTATGCACTTTTGTTAAATCGGTTTTACTTGTTTTGTTGACAAAATTGTTCTTCTTTATATATATATATATATTTTTTGCTTTCTTTTCTTTTTTTTTTTAGTATTATATGTATATATTATGTGTATAAGTAAATATTTCTCTTGCTTTGCTGCTTTTCTTCTGCTTCTGCTTCTTTTTCATCATCTTCTCTTTGCGCTGTAAACGCACATTTGCCTAATTTCAATTTTTTTCCATTGCTGTGAATCGCTTTTTACTGTTGCGTGGCTGTGTGTGGGTGTGTGTAACTGTGTGTGAGAGTGTGTGCGAGTGTGTGTATGGGTGTATGTGTGTGTGTTGTGTGTGTGTGTATCTCTCTAGGTGGCTCAATTTGCGTGCCACTCACCACGATTGGCTGCACCGCCAGCGCCCGCCGCATTATTTGAATAATAGGGCTTACTGAGCTGTGCCGCAGCTGCAGCTGCTGCTGGCGATGTGCCGCCACCGGCTACGCCAGGGCCACCAGGGCCGCCGTTGCCGCCATTGTTGCCGCCAGGTTGTACACCGCTTGGATTGCTGTTGCCGGCACTGCCGGCGCCACCGCCACCAGTCACCTGTCGCATGCTTTGGGCGCGCTGCGCCGCTGCCGCCTGATCGCGTTGCTGTTGCTGCTGTTGTTGTTGTTGCTGCTGCTGCTGCTGTTGTTGCTGCTGCTGCTGCTGTTGTGGATGCTGTGGATAATTGTTGGGTCTTTGAATTGGCGCCGGATAACGTCCCTGGCCACCGCTAGCGCTTTGTCCCACGCTGCCCACACCATTGCCACCGCCGCCACCACCGCCAACTACCTGTGAGCCACCACCAGAGACGCTGCCAACGGCACCGCTGCCACGACCGCCCAGTGCGTTCATATTGTTGCCATTGTTGCCGCCGCCCTGTCGCTGCTGCTGAGATTGCTGCTGTTGCTGTTGCGCCTGCTGCTGCAGCACCTGATTCTGCAGATCCCACTGCACATGAAAGAATTGAGAATTGTCAGTAGTGTATGGAGTGTTGCACATCTGCAACAATTGTAAATTGTTGTTGTAAATATTGTTTATTGCAAATTGCAATTTGTGTGCTACTTACGCCGCCATAGTTCTTATGATGCGGCGGACTAGGCTGCGACTGCACCTGCTTGGCCAGGCCCAGGCTCATGTCCGCGCTCAATGGACTCTTCAGTTGTCTGCCCATCTGTAAAATGAAATGCGAATCAATAATCAATAATCGTTTAGGGCTAGTAATATTATATCAACAAGTGCATCTTACATCTGATATATAATTATAATTTGAATGCAGAAAATATTCATCCTAGAATTTAGATAGATATAAGAAAAAAAAGAAGCTTTACTATATTTGATCAATAAATAAAAATTAAAATAGTACAATACAATGCATTTTTAAAATTTTAATAAATCTTAAAGATTTAACAGTCCTCTCTCGTAGAACCAAACATTAATTCTTATATAAACTTAACTCTTGATTGATCATTCAATGCAAATCCAATAAAATACGCATATTATTTCAGATATAAGGAGTGTACCGAAGAGAAACTGCACACCTTTTGCACTGGATTTGCTCGACATCTAAAAATCTGACTATAATAGGATTGGTACCGTTAGAAAGCTTGATCTTTTATGTTTTTTTTTTTTTTCGCTTTCCTTTTTTATTCAATACAGTGTGTTTGCAATGGCGCGTATTGATTAAAAATGGAAAACTAAAAATAAAAATCAACATAAAAAGTTTGGTAAGACTCTTTTTTTTATATGAAACAGGCAAAAATATGGAAATAAATTTAGCCTGGAGTTATGTCCCTGGAGACTAAGAAGTTTACCTTGATTGACAAAAACGAAGCAATGTCAGTACGCTATTTAAAAAAAAAAAAAGTTGTAAGAAATAGATTTATATAATCTGAGCGTGTAAGGCAAAAAGTATAAAGGAAGACTCTATATAAAATAGAAAAAACTCTCAAAGAAACTCATTTGGAAATTGAAAGAAATTGGTTTTGAAAACTGTATGATCGAATTTGTCGTAGTGCTGTGAAATGCATTATATAAATCGACTTACAACTTTAAAACAATCTTTTAAAGATTATACTTTTTTAAAAGTTGGCCACAAAAAGTTTTGCGGTAAGTTCATCAATTTTACAATAACAAATCAGATGATCTTAAAAGCATGTAATTTCGGAGCAATAACATTTCAAAAGCAGATATTTATCAAAGGAAGAAACTTAAGAAGCTGCTGATACCATTATACAAATAAAAAATGTATCATCTATTCTTAAAGTAAGAGGAACGAGAAGCTCAGGATAATCAAGGCAATCAGAACCACATAAAGAGGGTCCCTTATACAATTCGCCAAAAGATTTGTTAATTATAATTGATGCAAATAATTTACAATATATTAAAATATTTAAAATCCACTTTAATACAAAAAAAAAGTATCACAGTGATGGCACAAATTAAGTGTGCAGTTTCTCTTGGGTACACTCCTTATATATACATATATATAAATACCAGGCAGTTGTCATGTTGTTACCTAAGTAGTTTTACTTTCTTTTCTTTCTTTTCTTTTCTTTCTTAAGTCTTGAATATTTAAGGATAAATGATCGCCGAGACACTCCTCTCTCCAAAAGGTTCGTAGTATTCCTAACTTGAATTATCTTGATTAGAAGTTACGATTATTGAATAGTTTCGACTTTTCTTCAGTTGGTTTAGACATGGATGTTCTTCATCTACTACGACAGTATTTCAGACATGGATATTCTTCATCTAGTACTGGCCACAATTCAATTACATTTATTCCAAGTCAAAATCATTTCTAAAAATAATTTTCAATTAGGTTTTGTGTTCTTAGCCGATTTTGGTTTATGTTATTCCCACAATGTAGCTAAGTATTGTATTTATATTCGTATATATTTTTATCTAACTTTATCTAAATCGATTATATAGCTATTTGTATAGGCAATTAACTATATTCCGTTTCTATAGTCTAGAGATTTCGACAAATTTCACTTTTTTATTTATATTAATGCACAATATTTGAATTTTCTTTTTTATGTATGTATATGAAAATGAATTAATGAAAATTAAACTAATTAAAGGAAAAAAACAAAAAAAAAAACTATCTTGCAAGTCGTTAATACAAATCATTTGGGGAATGAGATGTGAAATTGTTGTTGTACTGATAATTATAGAGTTTGTGTGTGTGTGCGTGTGTTTGGTTGGTGTGTCTGGTTGGTGTTGTTGGTTTACTCCTTACCGAGTCCTGCATATGTCCTTGGCCCTGACTGTTCTTCAGATAGCCACCGCCGGGCGTTGGACCGCCCCGGAATTGGCTCATGCTGGCCGCCGTCAACAATTGAGAGTTCATGAACTGCGTATTAAAGTTGCCCATTGTGTGCTGGGATTGTGATCCCGGCGGACCATTGGAGCCGGGCGGTCCGCCTTGATGGCCCCCATACATGCCCGCCGCTGTGGCCAGTCCATAGTTTTGGGCGCCGCCGCCTGCACCCTGCGGTGGCGGTCCGCCATAGAACTGTGGACCGGTTGGGCCGCCAGGCGCCGAATTCGAGTAGTAGCTGTTTGACTGCAGCTGATGGGCTCCTGGCGGTGGTCCACCCTGGCCGGGATGCTGCGGCGGACCGGGATAAAGATTCATATACTGCTGGGCAGCGGCATAGGGACCGGGTCCGGGGCCAGGTCCAGGTCCTGGTCCACCCGGACCACCGCCACTTCCCGCCGATTTGGAGCCAATGGCCCCAATGGGCTGCTGGCTGGGCGGCGGTGGCTTAGCGGCGCCCGATGACATCATCGAGCTGCTGTTGGATGAAATGATGGCCACCGCGGCAGCATTCGGATTGTTGAGCTGCTGTGAATTGGGCTGCGGCTGGCCAAAGTGTCCGCCGCCGAGCCGGAACTGTGACGACAAATTGGGATACATGTCCGGCGTGGGCGCTGTTGGCATATTGCCGCCATGGCCGTGCTGCGTTTGTTGCATCGCATAGGCATTGAAGGCGCCGCCAGCTGCTGCGGCTGCTGCTGCGGCCGCATAATGTCCGGGAAAGCTGTGGGCAGCAGCGGCGGCCGCTGCCGCTGAATAGGCGGGCGAGCGGCTCGAATGATCAAGCGAATGGAATGGTGCATACAGATTGCCACCCTGTGATGGCGGCACCTGCGGCGGCGGCAACTGCGATGAATTGAACACAACCGCCGGCGGGCTGGGAATTGTTGGAATGCCGCCGACGCCAAATTGTGGCGTTGCCTGATAAAATGGCAGTTGCTGTTGTTGCTGCTGCTGTTGCTGATGTTGCTGCTGCTGCGAGTGTTGCTGCTGTTGGTGGCTGGGCGGCGGCGACATGCCCAAGCCAGCATGCAATTGCTTGGCCTTAACCTGCTGCTGATGCTGCTGCTGCGAGTGTTGCTGCTGTGGACTTGGATAATCCTCCTGCTGCTGCTGTTGCTGCTGTTGGAACTGCTCCAGCGAGCTGGCATCAAATGGTGAATTATGACTGCCATAAACGGGTCCTGGCGAGGATAACGCATGATGTGCATGATGCGCTTGCTGTTGATGATGCGGCGCCTGCTGCTGCTGTTGCTGTTGTTGCTGATGATGGCTCTGTTGCATGTGCACCGACGATACTGCATAGTGTGGCAACTGTTGCTGATGCTGCTGTTGTTGCTGCTGCTGCGAGTGTTGCTGCTGTGAGGCAGCAACTGCGGCGACAAACGATGCAGCGCTCATATGATTGCCGCTGTCATCAACAACAGAGCTCGTTACCTGCTGCTGCTGTTGCTGAGCGTGTTGTGTTTGTTGTTGCTGTTGCGCATGTTGTTGCTGTGCAACGGCAGCTGCAGCTGCTGCTGCTGCGGCAGCTGCCTGAGCAGCCGCTGCTTGTTGTTGCTGCTGTTGCTGTTGCACATGTTGTTGTTGCTGCTGCTGCTGTTGTTGCTGCTGCTGCTGCTGTTGTTGTTGTTGTTGCTGTGCACCGCTTGCATGCGTCGCTTGCTGAGTTGCCTCCGACATGGGCGTGGCAGATTCCCACACCTTTTTAACGCTCGCTATTTTCATATTCAGATCTGCAGTGCTGTTGTTCTGCTGTTGCTGCTGTTGTTGCTGCTGCTGCTGTTGCTGTTGACTGGCCGCCTCGAGGCTGTCGACCACATTGAGCGCATTTGAATCATCGCTGAAACTGAAGCCCAATTTCATATCCTGCTGCTGCTGCTGCTGTTCATCGTCCTTGCCGCCAAAGCTCATTTGCGACAAGGCGCTGGACAAACTCTCAACAGCTGCGGCAGCCGAGAGCGTTGGCTGTTGCTGCTGCTGTTGCTTAAGCGGCACTGCAACTGCTGTCTGTTGCTGTTGTTGCTGCTGCTGCTGCTGCTGTTGTTGCTGCTGTTTGTATGTGGAGTTTTCAAAGATTATGGTATTTACTGGCGCATTGGCATCAATCATTAGATTGCTGCCGCCGACTGCACGCACACCGACAACGCTCTTCTCCCCAATTGCAGACAATTTGGACTTGTCGCCAATTGGCGCTGTTGCTGCTGCTGTTGCAACTGCTGCTGCTGCGGCAACAATTGCTGTTGCTGGGGACGCAATTGTTGTTGTATCGCTGCTCATTTTTAATTCGCTGCTGCCTGCAGCAGCTGTTCCTAGTCCTGGCGGTGGTCTAGCTCCTGTTGCTGCTGCTGCTGCTGCTGTTGTGTCCTTGTGTGGCTCCTTTTTGGCCACGGCAGTGTTTGTTATGTTGCTGTTGCTGCTCTTGTCCTTTTCGGAGGACAACAGCAACAGTTGCTCCTTATCCTCATTCGACTTATGCAATCCCGCACTTAGCGCCAACTGATTCTGTTTGGTTTTATCCAGCTCAGTTGCTGTTGCTGCTGCTGCCGCTGTTGTGTTGCCCGTTTCAGATTCGGAGCTGCGCTGCTGTTTGAGATAATCATCGTTAACCAAACTTCGATAAGCGCGTCCTCCACCTCCACCTCCTCCAATGCCACCGCCTGGCTGGCGTCTATAGTTAGACGCTGAGCTGCCGCCGCCGCCGCTTGTCGAGGAGAGACCACCGCGTCCACGTCGCGATGGTTCGCCGCGTGGCGAAAAGCCAGCTTTATTGAGAGCAACAGTTGCTGCTGTCGACTGGCTACTGCTGCTGCCTGTGTCGCGTTGCATTTTGGGACTGCGTCGTGTGCCACCTCCACCTCCTCCACCGCTGCTGCTGTAACAATCCTCATCAACATCCTCAGATTGTTCAGACTGCTCACCGCCGCTGTTATAATAGCGACGTCCAACAGCTGCTGGTGCCCCGCCACCGCCTCCGCCTCCACTGTTGTTGCGACTGCTCCAATCGCTGCTACTACGCTGTCCCCGATAGCTGCCGCCACTTGAACCCGCTGCTGGATAGCTACGATTGCTGCCGCCGCCACCACCGCCACCTCTGGCATGCAACGGTTGCTCGTCGCGCATGCGACCACCACGTGGACTGGGTCGCTTGCTGCTGCCACCTGCTGCTGTTGCTGTTGCCGTTGTAAGCGAACGCTGCGTCTCCTTATCATCGTCCTTAATTTTAAGTGAATCCGCTTCGTTTGGAGTCGCCTCCGCCTTTTGCTCCTCGGTTTTGTCCATGGGCTCAGCGCTGCGTCTTAGTATCTGTGTGGGCTGCAACATGCAGCTGTTGTCCAGTGGCAGCAACGGTTGGTGTTGCTTTTGCAGCGGTGAATTTGGCTTCTCCTCGCTTAAACTGGGCTGACGTGCCGGACGTTGCAATATTTTTATTTGTTGCACCGCCGAATCGTGACTGTGCGTTGATGAGAAACTTTCCTCCCGATGTCTATGATGCTTCTGTTCGGCATCCGTTTGTTCGGCCCAAGAGGAACAGGCGTTAATTGATACATTGCCCAAGACAACAACATCATCGCCCGATGAAACGCTCGTCTTGCGATGCGAATTCTCCGAAACGGTGCGAGAATGAGAATGCGATTGTTGCTGCTGCTGCTGCTGTTGTTGCTGCTGTTGTGCATTGCGATACTCCTGTTGACCTCCCCGATTGTATCTAGTATCGTTTGGTGCAACGATTGCTCCTGCTGTTGCTCCATCAAGCAGCTCATCATGAACCTTGCGTCCATAGTGGCCGCTGCTGCTGCGCGCATAGTTTCCAGCAACGCTGCGCACATTGCTGTTGCCATTGGCGCCACCAGCAATGCTGCTGTTGTTGTTGCCCTTTTGCATATAACGGGAGCTGTTGCTATCAAAGGCGCTGCTCGCTGAGGCGCTCTTCTCAATGCCGCCGCCGCCGCCACCGCGTGGCATTTGTTGTTGCTGCTGCTGTTGTTGCTGTTGCTGCTGCAACTGCTGCTGCTGTTGGCGTTGAAAACGTGGCGGTAAATTTACTTGGTAATGTGTCATAAAAACATTTTTCTGTCCATAATCTCCGCCAGTTGCGGCAACTGTTGATAGCGTTGAGGCTGAAGTGGAGACAACATTGCCACCGGACATGCTGCTGCGTTGTCGACGCTGCTGTTGCTGCTGCTGCAACTGTTGTTGTCCGCCGGCAATTTCGTCCTCGCTAACATTGCCCAAGGTCGCTGCTGCTGCTGCTTCACCCGCAACAGCAACTGTTGCTGCTGCAATGTTACTTTCGCTCAGCGCTGCCTTTTTACTATTCATTTTCATTTCCAATTCTTGCAACTTTTTGGCCGCTGCCTGTTTGCGTTCCATTTCGCGACGCTCCTCTTCCTCCTTGCGCTGCTTGACACGCTCATAGACGCCAGCATCGAGGGCAATGACACCGCCAACAACAACATTGCCGGAACTGCCACGATGTCCATTCTGTTGACGTTGTTGCTGTTGCTGCTGATCTTGGGCGAGTGTTGCTGTTGTTGAATCGTTATTTAAATCCAAATCACGTTCGCTGCTCTCCTTGCCACGCTGCCAATTGTTGCTGCTGCTGCTGTTTGACAATTTACGCTGATCAACAGAGGATGATTGTTGTTGTTGTTGATGTTGCTGTTGTTGGTGTTTGTTGTGGCTGCTGCTGCTGTGATGCTGTTGCTGATGCTGCTCCTCAGCTGTGCCATGCTGCTCCTCATCGTCAGAGAATGTCAACTTCTTGGTATAATCAATCTCGTCCTGCTTTGTCCAGCTATCATCCTTGGCAATTGCATTCAAACGTTCCAAATCCTCTTCACGTATGATGGGACGTTGCATTTGTGCCACCTCTGGCTCTACCACATAATCCTTATCCTTGCGCAGGACGCCGCTTCCATTTGTCTGCTGTTGTAGTTGTTGCAACTGTTGCAGCTGCAACTGTTGCTGCTGCGGTGGCGTAGTTGCTCCCCCGCCGCTGCTGCTGCTGTTGCCGCCGCCGCCGCCACTTGCCAACGCTGCTGCTGTTGAGACATTTGTGGCAGCCACAATTGGACGCTTGGGTATGGCAGCTGCAGCCCGAAAGTTGCCCATTATGGCTGGAGAGGCAGATCGTGGCCCGATGCCGTTCTGATAGGGCAGTGAGGATGTTGCTAATAAATCTGTTGGATGAACGCTGTTGCTGCTGTTGCCGCCGGCAGCAACTGCTGCTGCCATTGTGGGCGCCCCAAAGCCTGAACCAATTGGCATGGGTGCGCCGCTGCGCATAAATGACGGCATTAGCGAGAGTATGGGCAATGGCACACTGCCTCCGCCGCCGCCTGAAGAGGAGGAGGAGTTTCCCATTGAGCCGCTGCTGTTGCCATTGGCCGACTGATGGTGGCCCTGGCCCTGGCCCTGTTGGTTCAAGGCCAACTCCTTGGCAGCCTTTTCCTGCTGTTGCAGCCAGGCAGCTGGATCGTTTTGGGGTCGCAGGCTCAGCTCGTTTGACATATCGCCAACGCCACCGCCGCCGCCGACGTCGTCGCTGCCATCTCTGTAGTTGTTGCTGGCATCTGCAGCATTGCCGCTGCGCTGCGAGTGACGACCATAATGATGGCCATGATGATCTCGATGATAATCGCGCTGATGATGATGATGATGATTCTGATGCTGCTGCTGCTGCTGTTGTTGCTGTTGTTGTTGATGATGATGGGC
Source organism: Hirtodrosophila alboralis (assembly GCA_035043045.1). Classification (NCBI taxonomy): domain Eukaryota; kingdom Metazoa; phylum Arthropoda; class Insecta; order Diptera; family Drosophilidae; genus Hirtodrosophila; species Hirtodrosophila alboralis. The sequence goes on from JAWNNH010000002.1 coordinate 25,037, forward strand.
TTGGTGGTAATGCGACTGTTGATCCTTTGCCTTGTTGTTGCCGCCGCCGCCGCCGCCACCAGTAGCAGCAGCAGACGAGGCATGTCCAGTTGATGTTGCACCGCCCACAAGCGTGGGAAACTCGTATTGAAATTGTGGACTTTGATAATGCGGCACCACCTGCTGTTGCTGGTGTTGATGCTGGTGCTGCTGCTGATGCGTCTGGCGATTGCTGTAGTGCTGCCCAGCAACAATATTTGCAACCGCACGCTCGTGTCCTGTCGTTATTGCTGACCATGTTTTGGGTGAGTTATTCAAGTGGCCGCTGCCTAAATTGGCAGCAACACTCGCGTTATTCGACGAGTTGTTGATTAGTTTCAAATTCTTGTTGTTACTGTTGTTGCTGCTGTTGTTGTATTTGTTGTTGTGGCCACCTGTTGCCGCTGTTGCTGACGAAGCGACTGCACTGCTACTGTTGCTGCTGCCGCTGTTGCTGTGACCAGCAGCAATATTGTTGTGGCTTAAGCTGCTGTTTGCGCTTGCAACAGTTGTTGCTGTACCGCCGCCTGCTGCTGATGTTGCTGTGCTGTTTGCTGCAATACATAATACATATAATATATATTAAAATTTTCTTTAAATTTCAAATAAATATTCAAAGTTTTTATTTACCTTCAACAGATGTTAATAAATTGTTGTTGTTGCCGCTGCTGTTGCTTTGTGGCGGTGCGTTGCTGCTGCTGTTGCTATTGTTGTTGTTGTTGCTGTTGTTATTGTTATTGCTGCTGCTACTGCTGGTGGTGCTGCTGCTGCTGCTACTGCTGGTGGTGCTGCTGCTGCTGTTGGTCTCAGCCTTCAGGGATGGCAGATTGGCTGGTGGTCGCCTTGCGGAGGGCACTTTACCCAATATTTGCATTCCATGTTTACGCGGCACTTGATTCTTTTGGGCTGATGGTTCACTCGATTCGCCCTAAGGATACAAAGCATTCGATAAACATATATATATTCAATTAAGCTTCAAACAAAAGTTAACTACAAATCAGACCAATAGGAAAATATTCAATAATTCAATAAAACTAAACACTTTAAATATAAAAATATTCTCTTTAAAAACTATGACTAAAGTTTCAAAATTTCAATTTAAAATAAATATTATTTGAAAAATAAAAAATAATTAAAAATGAAATAGAATAAAATTAAAATGCATTTAATTTAAAATAAAATAATATAAAAAAATATAATAAAATAAAAGTTATTTTAAATTAAAAATTCTTTGTTTTCTCTTGTTATAAACTAGTGCTGCATTTGTTGTTTAAAATTCATTAAATAAATAAATATCTAAATAAATAAATATGTAAATAAATAACAGCTTATTTTATTTTTATTCTCGATTATATTCTATTCTAAAATTCACATTTTATTCGCAACAATTTGAATATTTCAAAAAAAAAATTAACAAATTAAAAAATAATTTATTTATTTTTCAATAAAATATATATTACAAAGCTTAAATTTTAATCAAGACTTTTGACATATTTCAAGTTCTTTTAATATTAATTTTAAATTTTATATTCGCATTTTATAATACACATTTGACACAACAATAATTAAAATAAATGTTGTAGACTAAAATGCAATATTTATTTAGCAAATATTGGCGTATTTATTTTAACCGATATTTATATATATATATGACTATATAGTTTGTAGGATTTACTTACTCGACTATTCTTGTACATGCGATTTATATCCAACGCTGTGAATTTGGGCTTGGCATTTCGCTCTCCCCTACTTCCCCCCAGTGTACTCATGCTGCCAATAGATCCTCATTAGCGTTAGCTTCCTTTGACGCCTACTGCCGCCGCGCGTTCCACGCAAATCGCTTACAATGCGGATATGCGGATGTGCGAATATGCGAATATGCAGAAGGTTTCAATCTCTGTCCTGCTTTGCTGGCAGGCAGGCGTCTATACCTTTTGTTGTTACTGATTTTTGTTGTTTTTCTTTTTTTTCTTAACTTTTTTTTTGCTGTGTTTGTTTTCTCAGGCTTCTTTCATGAGCTGTAAAAACGGCTAAGAGCGAGAGAGTATAAGAAACAAGTGAGTAAGAGTGGGGGTTAGGTAGGACATATATATATATTTTTTTTTATTTTTTGGGTGGCTGCGCCTGCTGCATTTGTTTGTTGCAATTTTGTGTATTGTTTTATTTGTTTTGGTACGTGGGCTGCCGGGTCGCCTTGCAGTGTATATGTTGGTGAGTGTGTGTGTGTGTGTGTTTTTGTGCACCTCCATGGGGCCTATACAACCACAACCTCCCCAATGGATGCGTGTGAACAACAGCCCAAAAGATAGAGAGTGAGACAAAGAGCGAACCAAACAGAGACGTCTGTCTACATGCGCAGTTTTAACATGCGTGAGAACGAGACGACTATGGAGGTTACTCTCTAAACTGTGTGTGTGTGTGCGCTTACGCTCAAAAACGCTTGGCGACCCACACACAGAAACAGAAGCAGAAGCAGAACACAAGACAAGAAGTATGCGGTGGCGTCTTCGTGTAAAATAATTGAAGAAGAACAATGGCTGACACACTGAAAGAAGCCTGGCCAAGCAGTATTAAAAAAAAAAGTTGCGAATTGTTTTAACAAATATAATTTAATTATTATCATAGAGCAATATTATAAAATTGCTTATTGGTTTATCAGTTGTAAATCATATTCATAATGCTCTTTAAAAATGTTTGGTACAACTTTTTTTTTTAAATATTGGCTATAACAACAATCATTCACACGAACACATACACACACACACACACACACTCATGCAATGGGCAGACAACACGCGCATTTTGTTTGTTATTTAAATAATTTGTTAAATGCCACATACTAGCTTTGTTATAAACTTAATAATTTTTTTTTCAGCTAGGTGTAATAAACACGGCATTTGGTGCACATTTCAGTTCGGATTCGCCGAAAGACACTGTAAAATGTGCCGTTTAATAGCAAACACATATAGACATAAATGCACACGCTCACATACAAGCGCAATCACACACGCATACGCACTCGCAAAACTGTTTGGATGGTTGAGTAAGCTATTTCGTTTGTTTGCCTTTTTCGTGTATATTCGTACCCGTATTAGTTTGTTGCACTTACTATGTTTTTTAACGTGTAATTTGAACAATAAACAAATATTTTGACAAAAAAAATTAGCTGCTTTACATACACCGCGCGAGATTTTGCCGCTGCTGCTTCTTCTTGGTGTTACTCTTTTTCGCGGTGTGTGTTTGTGTGTGTCTGGCGGTGGCACAGCGTTGCCACATCTGCTTAAAATATCGAACCAGATCTTAAATACAATGTTTTACGCATGCACGTAAGTTAAGCGGAACGTAACACGAATACGTTTACCGTATGTCAATTAAAATATTACTTTATGCATTTACCCAAACATTTGGCAATGCGAAAACAATTCCACAAAAAAACAAACGATAAACCTGCTGTGCCACCACCGCCAACGACAATGCAGCGGCCGTCGTGTGCAGCGCGGGTGCGAGCGAGACAATAAGAGCATGTGGTTTACACAGCAGCAATAACAAAAACATTAAGCAAGAAATCGTAAGTGTATATAGTGCTTACCCTTTTACACTCAGAGCACACACCGCACACACAGTTCGTTGCTCCTTGGCTCCTTTTTTCTTTTTCTTTCTTTTGTACGTTTTTTGCACTCTTCTACGCTTACTCAGCCGTTTGCAAAAAAAAAATTATAGCCAAATGTTTTGTAGGTGAAACACGTTTGTGTGTAATTTTGTTTAACGTAGAGCACGCCTGTGTATTTAATTTTCAATTGATTTGCTCGTTTTAATTTGGCCAATTATAAATATTCCGTCCCTTGCCGTTTCTATTTAACGCGTTTTGGGCCGCTGTTGTTGGCTGTGTTGCGCTGGCTGCCTGTCTGCTTCTCTGTGTGTCTGTCTGTCTGGCTTCGGCTCTCCTACGTTCTCGCTTGTTAGCGCTCTCTGTCTCTCTACCGTCGTTCACCAATGCTGCGGCTGCTGCTGCTGCTCTGGTCGCTTTTTGCAAGTGTATAGATGAAAAATGTAATCGAAATCCAAGGTGTAGAAACAAGTTTGAATCACTTTTCTGCTTTGTTTATTTAAATACAGCACACACACACATTCAATTTGTTGGCATTTATTACACTATTCTCTTTGCGTTCACTTTTTTATTACTTTTGGTGCGTTCTTTTCACGTAATACGTAATTGTTCCTTTAGTTTAAATCGTATGTATTTTTTGCACACAGTGCTGCCAGCTTGCGCTTACGGCGTTGCATTCTAGTGATGGACGATATTTTAGGTGGCGAGTAAATTCTGTTAAAGTGGGGAGCATATATGTTAAATGGGGAGCTAATGTAGTATTTGTTGTGTTGAATATATACTGATATGGCAACGCCAAGTATAGCTCACCATTGATTTTTCATTATCGATATATCTTTTAAATTTTAAACATTCTGTCAATTAAAATTAGTTCTTATTTATTTTTGCTTGCTTAGTTCTGAATATTTAAATTACTCAAAACATATTTAAACACTACCTAGAAAGTTAACAGCAGTACCAGTTAACATTGTTCAACAATCGATTCCCTTTCCAATATCGATATATCCTATGCTTCTCTTGGCATATATCAATTTTAAACTGTCAATTCAAAGTACTGTAAGATAAATTAGTTGACCTATAAAATTCGTTCAGAATTTGTAAATTTGTTAAAAACATTTGGTGTGATTAATAACTTAATTGAAGCCAAGCTACAGTACATAAAGTATTGTAACCAATCATGGGCAAGGACTTTTATGAAATTCTCGGTATCAGTCGTAATGCCAACGAAGTAGAAATAAAGGAGGCCTACCGCAAATTGGCGCTTAAATATCATCCAGACAAGAATAAAAGTCCCTCGGCTGAGGAGCACTTCAAGCGAGTTGCTGAGGCCTACGAGGTACTATCGGACAAAAGGAAACGCGAAATTTATGACCAGTATGGGGACGATGGTCTCAAGCATGGCATACCCGGTCAGCAAAGCAGTAGTGAGACTAGTTTCGCATATCAGTTCCATGGGGATCCACGTGCAACGTTTGCTCAGTTTTTTGGATCCAACGATCCGATTGGCATGTTTTTGGGCGAAAATATTGAGGAAATCTTTATGACAGATGATCATAGTCCGCGCGGCTTGTGGGGCAGCTTTCAGTCGCGTCCTGTGCAGGATCCGCCAATTGAGCATGAGCTGTATGTATCGTTAGAGGACATTAATAGTGGATGCAACAAGAAAATGCAAATATCACGCATTAAACACTACAACGGCCTGCCACACAAGGAGACCAAATTGCTGGAAATTGAGATCAAGCCCGGCTGGAAAGCGGGCACAAAGCTCACATTTCCTAAGGAGGGCGACGAGATTCCCAATCACATACCAGCGGACGTTGTGTTCATCCTAAAGGACAAGCCTCATCCAATATTTCGACGCGATGGCAGCGATATTCATTACACAGCCAACATTAGCTTGAAACAGGCTCTTTGCGGCGTCACACTACAGGTTCCAACGCTTCAGGGCGCTCCAATTACGTATAATAGCAGCGGTGAAATCATTCAGCCGCACACGTTGAAGCGTTTCAATGATCGCGGCCTGCCGCATCCCAAGAATCCGGCACGTCGTGGCGCCCTCTGTCTTAACTTTGAAATCACATTTCCGGGCTCGCTGCCCATGCGTCTGATTGCAACGCTGGACGAGCAGCTACCCAACTAAACGGACTTACCACAGGCTCACAGATTCACACTCTGAAAACCTATATAGTTATAATGTAAATTCCTTGTCAAATGGTGTAGTCTGCGGACAATAAAGTAAATATTAAAATCACAAGAAACAATTATTTATTATAAAAACGCCTTTCTTAACCAAATTATTCTCCATGAAGTAGAATACATAAAGCAGATTTTCCACTCAAATGGTGTTACCGCTAAATCGAATTTTTTCGAAAATTTATAGGATATAGACGGATGGCCCAATAATTCAAAGTATTGAAAGCTCACATTGGTTGGCTTTCTATAATTCTCCAAGAACTTGTGGCAAGCAAATGGTTGTGTCTCGCTCAGAATTGAAAGTCCTACGTTTCTACAATAAAATAATGGCGACGTGACCAGTTTTAGTTACTTTTTTCCAAAAAAAACAGGCAACCAATTGGTTGGGCGTTCTTCCTATACGAGATTCGTTCTGAAGCGAAGAACATTTACAATTAAATTTTCATTGTACCAGTTTTGCACTTTGGCCAACAATTAAAGTAAGTCGTAAGTAGATCAACACACTTCTAATTCTGTCTTGAAAGTCCATGTTGAAATTCATGATAAATCATTGCGCAACAATTTTTTCATTTTAATCACGTTTTTCTGCGGAGAAGAATATTTTCAATGTTTTATTCCAACAAAAAGTTCTGAGTAGGTTAGGTTAGGTTGATCCTTAGTGGTGTCGGATGCTGAAGATCGTTGGGAAGCTTTGTAGTCCTCTAGTATTAAAATACGCTTTGCAACTGACAATAGCGCATTTGGAGTATGTTTGGCCGCTTGCGAGACAATTGCAAATCAGGTGTTCCAAGGTTTCAAAAACTCTCGGCTCCTTACATTTGCGGCAGCATTGTTCCAACAAAAAGTTCTGAGTAAGTTGCCGGTAAATATGCCAAACTTAAAGTAGACAATTCTAAAAATATACATTGGGCCACTCACAGCAGAATATTATTTAAATAAAACAGCAATTTATCATTGATGACAAAGATATTGCTATATTTCTTACAAATTTCATACGGTGCCTTCACTTTAGTGGCACACTGTAAGTAGCGAACCTCGTTGTAAGTAATTAATGGGGAAAACTATAGTAGTAACTAGGCCAGTGGCTTGAACTGTGGATTGTGGGAGCGTGCCATCTTTGCTTTGAGCCATTCGTCCGCATGCCGCTGCTTGATGTGGACATACATGTTCGATCGGGAGCGGCACTCCTTGGGACAATGTGGGCAATTGTATAGTTGGAGGCCAGTGTGTATTGCCATATGCTCGTCCAGATTGCGTTGTTGTTTGAAGGTCTTGTCGCAATAGGTGCACTGTAGATTTGTGGTCAGCTTGTGGGCGTATTTGATATGAGCGCGCAGCGCTGTACGCGAGCTGCACGTTTTCGAACAGTGCGGACAGATGGTATCGGTGCTATCGTGCGTAAAGCGATGCAGACGCAAGCTATGCTCGTTCTTCAGCCAAACACCACACACCGAACACTCCATGGCGGGTGCAACGACTCCCTGATGCTCTAGCAAATGCCGCTCGAAGGAGGGCTTAAACTTGAACTTCTTGCCACAAATATCGCAGACATGCGGGTGCAGATCCTCGTGTATAGACTGAATATGACGTCGCAGCCGGTGTACGTTGGCAAAACTGCAACCGAAAAACATTATTATTAGCATAGATTAGAGTGAGACGATGAGACGTACTTTTTGAGACAAATTTGACAACTGTGCTCCAACTGATCCGTGTCATGCTTGAGCAGATGATTGCCCAAGCGTCGCTCGCTGCTGAAGGTACGATCGCACTTGGAGCAGGGATACTTGAGCACCTTACCAATCTGAGCGACCTTATTGTGCACCGTTTCAATATGCGTAGCCAGATAGTCCTGCGAGCTCAAGGACTTGTTGCAAATGCTACAGCTAAAAGTTAAAAATCTATTAAAATCCATGTTAGATTTAAGTGAACTTTGCCAGCTTACGTAAATAGTTTGGGATTTATGTGTCTGCGTATGTGATTCATGAGTTTGGAGGCACGATTAAATACTTTGTTGCAGCACTTGAGATACGCATCCCGCTGATGCGCCTCCAGAAAGTGTACCTTAAGCTGCGACAAATACTTGGCGCTAAAATCGCATAAATCACAGTCGGCGCTCATATAGCTAGCAATGGACTCCTCATAACGTTTTGTCAGCTGGGCACGGGAACAACCCTTGGACTTGCGTTCCAGTTCCTCGCTCTTCGACATATCGTTGGGCAGGCTGTTATTTGTTATCTTTTTGCGGCGCGTTTTGTTATGGGCATTATCATCGAGCAGATCATTCAGCTCCTGGACAAGCGTTAGATTACGCTGTTTTCGACGAACGATACGCGTCTTGCGCTTAGGTTTGAGTTTGTGCTGCAATTTTACCAGCGGCACTTCATCATCATCATCATCGTCATCATCATCATTATCTGAACTAGCATTTCTTTCACTTTCGCTACTGTCTATTATTGGGGGCTTCTCATCAATGTCCGTGTCGTGATCAAAGTCGTTGGACTGCAGCGGCATAAACTCTGCATTCGTTGAATGTTTTGTTGCCGCTGAAAACTGCGGCAACTCCACACTATCCACGTTGACATCGAGCACGCTGCCAAGTAGGCTAAGATTGTGTATATCCAGTGGCTTCTCGTCCATCTCGTCGGCCACTAGCGGCAGCTCGTCAATGTTCACATCCACATCAATGCCGCCCGTCCATTTGAGGGCTACACAATCGACGTCTACGTTGAGGAACTCTTTATTAAGTGTGCCCTGTTTTTGCTCCACAAGTTGCCAGAAGTTGTTAAAGTCCTCCAAATGTTCGCAACACTCGTGGCAAATGGCTGTCGAGATGTTGTCATCGGGCATTATCTGCAATAGTTTATTAAACATAATTAAGTCTATACAAATTATGCTTGCTAAAAATTCACCTCGAGCTGTAGAAACTTGGCTATCATTTTTAGTAGCGAGGATTCGGCTAATGTATCGTTCGTTTCGAACAAATAGACGGCATTGTTTGCGTTTATGCTTTTTAAACACAAGCGACAGATCATATTGCGGCGTTTTCAACATAAATTCAAGCAATTAAAATATTATCAATTGTTTGGTTCTGTTTAGGGATGGTATATAAACTTATCAATATATCAGTTTGGATAACTGAATTAATATTGACTTATCGCATTGAATTTATGATATCAATACGTGGAAAATAGGCAATAACCTGTATAGTCTGGCTTTGTAAATTAAAAAATATGTTTTAAAAATACATCAATTTATATATCAATCTACAAAGTTTTAATTAAAAATATCGAAAAAAGCTCTGTTAATTTAACAGATATTTCCGATATGGTTTTTACCATCGCTAACAAATACAGTGCTCACGATATATTACATGTTAAAATCTAGCTGAACAATATATCGATAGCTGTGCTCACTATCGATAGTGCAGCTGCAGCTTACACAGTAAGCGGTGCAACATAAATAAATAATTTTAATTTCCCCAATTTAAGATTAGCATAATTGTGATAGTGCCAGTGTGCCGCAGCAGTAAGTGCAGGTAAGTTACCAATAACTATTAGCATTAAGATATTGTTGCTAATGAACATGGCCACGGCGTCTCAAAGTCGGTATAATACAACCGGAATGCCGCCATGAATACCGAATTTTAGGGAGCCTGCAAGCATTTGCTGATTTTGTCTGACTGTCTGGGCCATGTAAATATGTATGTATGTGTCGCATATAAGCCTTTTGCAGCTGCAGCGGCTCAGTTTCTTTTTGCGTGAGAGCCGAGTCAAAAAATATAGACATACATACACACATACGCACGTATTTATTTTACCTGTATGCGTATGTAAGTAAGCTGGCGAAATAACTAGTTTTTTGTGTGCGAATCTGAAAAGAATCCTCCACTATTCGCCATTCGTAGACGTTCGTCGCTCATTTGAATTGCTCTCAATTTGTAGTTGGGAATCGTAGTTGCCAAGTATGTATGCCCCTCTCCTTCTCTTTTTCTCTTCCTTTATGTTATCTAGTCCGCTTGTCCATTTGTCTGCTGCTAGTTAATGCAGATTTTTCAGCTTCTCTGACACATGGTGAATCATATAGGGTGGTGTAATGTCAGTTAATTACCAATTGTCAAAATTATCAATGCACCACAAGAAATTCAGAATGTCTCGTAAAGTAATATAAATATATTTAATAATAAAATAAATATAATAAAATATATATATACGCACCGATTCCGATCTATATACTGTCTGCAATAACGAGCTGTATCCCTGAAGCTCGTCGTCGTGATCAAGAATATATATACCTCATGGGGTCGGAGACATTTCCTTCTATTATACATTTCAAGACACAATTATAATGCCCTTTTGCACATATATATAGAACAAAATCGGTCCGGATCGGACAATTATATCATATAGCTGCTATAGCAACGTTTATTCGAAAAATGTGTTGTATTATAAATATTTTTGCATAATATCAAAACGAAGCTCACAAGTTTCATGAAGCATTATGATCTGTGAAATCCGATGCAAGTTTCATCGAAATCGGACCTTTACTTCATCTTATAGTTGCAATAGAAATAATCGTTTCAAAAATGTGTTGCATGAGCAATTTTTACGTTTGTAAACTTAGCAATTCGAAGTTTGACTATTCTATATATAGTCGAAATCAATTTAATCAAAATCGGACGACTATAGCTGTCATAGGAACCATTGGTCGAATATTGAAATTTTTTAGATGACAATTGCGTTTCTATTTTATTTTGTCAATATTTATCATCTTACAATTAAATAGATATTTAAACGATGCGTTTTCTCTCTAATAAAAAAATATAGTGAAGAATTGAGGTATCTATTTTACACTCAGAAAAACTAGCAGACCTCTTTAATATCTCTTGTTTCACGCAAACGCACAAATTGGTAACTGACTTCGCATTTGGCACACCTTTTATAATTACACCCTGACCCCTCAGATTCAGCGAACTGCATACGAAGCTTGAACTCGTTACGATGCCACAACTCCTCTTCTCCGTCCGTCCGTCCGCTTGTCTTGTTGATTCGGCGCATACCTACAGTTGGCAAGTAGGAGGTAAGGAAGTAGGCTGGGAGAACTCAGTCAAAGTTTTCCTTTTTGAAGTTTTGTGTGTCTACCACACGAAGCGAGAAAATTTCTCAGTCTCAATTTGTTGGCCGGCCGGTTTTGATCAAATTGTAACTTGCATCCGTTTCTGGATTAATTTTTGTTGCTTTCGTGTTTTCTTTTTTTTTTTGTCGTTTTTGAAATCTTTTTGCAGTTTTCGTTACGCTAAGCGCTTGAATAAATCTTAAATGGTGACTATGGAAAACAGTGAAGAGATCCTACAAATATTGGAGCGTTTTACACGGCTCAAGCAGAAAGAGATACCGAAGGAATTGGAAGACTATCTTCAATATGTGGCCAAGACTGGAGATACAATTTTCAAGTGGTCAAGCATTAAGTACTTATTCCGCGAGAAGTTGCTCAGTGTGATCAAGCACTTTAATGAGGATACGCAGCGTCTTGAGGGTAAGTGAATGAATGTTTTGAGTGTTTGCGAGTAATTCAAATGATTCTTCGATTAATTCATTGACTTAAATGTAATGTCTTGTATGCTTATTATTTAGTTTTACAATTTTATATTTACAGAAATACCGAACTACCCAAATGTTGATCCTTTCAATTATGAGACTATGAAGTCCTCGCTGCTTGAACGTCTCGATCAGTTTAACGCAACACCATTCACCGTGCAGCGTTTGTGCGAACTGCTGATCGATTCTCGCAAGCAATATTCGCGTATTGATAAGTTTATGCGTGCGCTTGAGAAGAACATATTGGGTAAGTGAAGAGCCAGGAGCTAGCAGGTTATCAATGTGAATTTACATCCTTTAACTATCCTTGTTGCAGTGGTAAGCACCATTGATCCTGGCCGCAAGCGTACAGAGAGCGAAAACGGTGACTCATTAGACTCTGTGGGCAATGGGGATCTCTCGCTTGAGGTTAATATTGATATCGAAATGGAGAACGAGAATATCTTTAATAATGTAGATGAGCGCAACGGCAGCACCGCTGAGGAGGCCAGCACCGGTGGTGCCCTTAAGGCCAGCTGCCCACGCACTGACGATGCCACAGTTCAGCCCAAAGCCAAGAAGGCTAAGCTTGATTACGACGAGAATGAGCAGCCTGAAGCTGAGGCTGAAGTCAATGCTGAAGATGTCGACGAGAGCAAGCCCGAAGCGGATCAAGCTGTATCTGAGGCAACTCCTAAACCTGCGGCTCCAGATACTGTGGATGCCACAGAGAAGGCAACTGTTGCTCAGGAGCCACCTGAAATTGAGGAACCCGATGAAGAGGAGGAGCCCAAGGCTAAGAAGGTATTTAATGGCGATAAGGGGCACAAGAAGACCCCGGAGTCAGCCGACGACATTCCAGCGGCTGCCGAACATCAGACTGAGGCAAAGACCGCATCTGCAGATGCTGCAAAAGAAACTGTCGCTGAATCACCGAGTCCAACCAAAGATGCCGATGAGCAGGCCACGGTAGAGCCAAAAGTCGTTGAAAAAGAGAAGGCGGATGTCGTTGAAAAGGCAGAGAATCCCACAGCAATTGAGAAGCAGACAGAGAAAAAGGACGACGATGACGATGCTGCTACCGCTAAAGACGATAAAGATAATGAGCCAAAAGCTAAGCAGCTCAAGCCGGAGCCAACCGAAAAGACGGCAAAGCCTGCAGCAGGTTCAGCAGAGAAAGCCATCGAGGAGAAGTCACCGGACGCTGAGCTCAAATCAACAGCTGAGAAGAACGACGATGACAAGGCGTCTGCTGAGCCATCAAAGACTGATGCCAAGCTGGAGCCCAAATCCCAGGCTGCCAACAACGAGAGCAACCCCGAAAAGACTGAGACTAAGCCAACTGCTGTGCCGGCAGCGTCAGGCGTGGAGAAAAAGGAAGATAGCAAGACTGTTGTTGCTGCAGCTGAAACTGTTGCTGCTGCTCCGAAAGAGGAATTGGCAGAAGCCAAGGCTGTTCCCGTTCCCGTGCCCGTGCCCATTGAGACCGATGAGCTGGCCAGTGAGGCTGCCACTCCACAGTCACCGGCTACAGCAGATGCACCAGCCACGCCGCCGCCGGCAGCCAATGCGGCACCATTTGATGCTGCTGCTGCTGCTACTGCTGCTTCTAGTGCCACTCCCACATTGACCCTGAATGATCAGCCCATGGAGGACACACCAGCCGAAGAGGATGCACAGGTTTCGCCCTCGACAGCCGTCGAGGAGGTGGTTATGACCGAAAGTAGCGCAGCTGCCGGCGATATGGCCACCGATGAGGTTGCCAAGGATGAGTCAGCCGCCATGGAGGTTGATGACACCAGCCAGGAGGTAATGGACCAATAAACAACCAGTAAAGTGGATGAATGGACTAAAATGCTAAAACCATTTTCATGACCACATTGAAGTTATCTAAACATAAATACAATAAAGAGTAATTACAGATTAATTAATCCAACAACAATCTCCCATACACCTCACACACAACAAAGCACACACAACAAAACACACACAATCATAATATATTATATTATAGCCATAGCTGATATATGTATGTCTTCGTATTCCAAATGAACCCAACTGTAGATACATTTTCAGACAGGCCCAATTTCCCGGATTAAGAAGGAAGGCAAATTATGTCTTAATAATTGTCTGAAAGTATCTTTCCCTAGCTGTAAGTCGTAGTAGGTCACACATCAAATTACTTTATTTATAAGGTCAAGAGTTGAGTTCCAAACCGTTCCGTTGGCATTCAAATCAAATGAAATGATCAAAAGCCTCTGCATAGTTCTCTAAGTTGGAAAAATGTGACATTTTTTTTTTATGTTAGCCGCTTCATGTTTCAGTTTGTATTAACGTATGTGCTGCCTATTTTAATGTCTATTCTATAATGAACTATTATTTTTATTATATAAATGCATAATTTTTTCTTTCTAGAAAAACGCCCATAGACTAAAAAGAGTAAAAAAAACCCGATGTATTGTCTTCTTTCTAATATTCTTTTCGATAATCGATCAATTACGAATAGCTATGAATGTTTCTCAGAATACAAAATAAACTATCTATATATATAAAACAAAAATTTAAATAAATACATTTTTTTTTTTTTTTGGGAAGTGTGTGAACTTTAAATGATGTATCGTTTCTACTCTTCATTGTATAAGAAAGCATTTATGTGGTGACAGATTTATAATATAGGTATATTATACTACCTTATATATATTACCCGCAAACTATTTTAAATCTTTAACTTACAATTGTTTAAGAGAGACTTTTAGAAAGAGATAACGCTACTTTAAACCAACGTGTCTGGCAACATCATAGTAATATTTTCAATTTGATTAGTTAATAGGGAAAAATGTAAGCACTACAATTTATATTTTAAAAATCTATACTAGACCTTTGTGTGTTTTCAGAAAAACAGAGAAAATGAGATTCGTGAAACAACTTTGTTTTTCAAGATATCACAGCGAAAATGATCATTCAAGTAGGCTTAACTTGATTAAAACTGGATTACTATATCCTATAGCTGCTTTTGTGAAAGCATTTTCTTTTAGCGGAGGATACAGCTTGGGTTGAAGGGTTACAACGGACCTTATAAGTCGCAGTATCCAAATTTATAATAATAATTTTATTCATATATAGTACTAGAAGCTGTCATAGCGAGCCAACGATCGCTTGAAAGTTTTTGACATATATAAATCTTATTCTAATTTATGTATATATACTTTGCAAATTTCATCATGATTGCGCAAAAAACATCTAATATGTATATTTATGTGTTTTTGCGGCTTTCGACTGCATACAGGATGTATGGTAGTCGGATATACTCGACTAAAGCACTCTTTACTTGTTTATTTTATAGTTCATTTGGAAGCAATGAATCTATTTAGTTGAGCAACAGTAAACTAATATAATCCATGTATTTAATATATATAATATAGTAATTTTGTTTTAGAAATTTATAGATAAAGATATTAAGTAGTATTTAATATAATTTAACGTTTATGATATGATTCCACGACATTTAAATCTCTTTTTCCCTCTCTGTCTCGCTCCATGCAGCTTATTTAAAGAATTAAATATATATATGTATATATATATTATATATATGTATACTTGCTATATTTTTTCACAATATGAGTTATCTTTGAACTACAAAAATTACATAAAAGTATATATTCGTAATTACTATCAAACGTCATATTCACATATGCAACTAAGTCTCAGTTTTGAATCGCAGCTGAATGATGCTCTTATCATTCTGTACTATATATGTACTTTGTATATTGTAGTCTTTATAGTAATAATATTGAACTCAATTTCATTAACATCTGTTCCTGTTTGTTAGTTCAGCTAAGTAGGATGCAGAAAGGGAGTTAGGGTTATTCATAAGTTCGGTATGGAGAATAAAGTTCCTTGAATCTTGTGGGGTCAGCTTTAGCTCTTCTCTAGTTTTATTTTAAGCTGGTTGGTTCTTATCATCTGATCTTTTTTAATATCCCCTTCCCCCAATAGGAACTCAATATAGTTTCTTCTTATTATGGCTCTTTTTTAGGAATTTACTTAAAAAAATGAACATCAATGGATCCCTTCCAAATACATACATACATATACATATGTATATATATATTTCATTTTGGGCTTATACATCTAACAATGAATTAGAAATGCATATAACAAATTGTTAAAAATTTGGTATTGGTATTTGGTAATGCTAATGGATAAAGCCAATGGGGTCCAGAGTGCGGCACCGCCGCCACAACGCCACAGCCATCAACGAATGGGTTTGCTCCGATTAAGGCCAAGCCGAGCCAATGACGCCTCAAAAGGGTTGTGCTTATAATCACGGTCAGGATGCCGGTACTGGTTTCTGATCCTGATCCTGGTCCTGGTCCTGGACTCGGTCTTGTACTTGATCTCCGCCCGTCTAGCCCAACAGCACCTTACGCATCATGAAGCCGCTGCTGGCGCTAGCGTTGCTGCTGGAGGCCCGAGATAGCTCCACCGGCTCAATGCACTTGGAGGAGCAGAGGTACTGCAGCAACGGGACACGATACTTTCCACAGAAATCCACAAACTTAATATGCTCCACACGATTATCAAAGAAGACGCCCTTGCAATTGGGATTAACGCAGCAATTGGCGCTGTTCAGATATTCGGTCAGGGTGCGCGGTAGATCATAAGGACCCGGTCGCTGTCCACTGGCCTTGACAATGCGCCCAGCCAGCTCCAATAGAGTGGGCGGCTTCAATGCCATGTCCTGCACAAAGCGCACTACCAACGGATTATCACGCAAGCTCAGCTGTTTAGATAAAATGAGAAGTGTTAAAGGACTCTATATGCTCTAACTTATGGTATTGTAGCTTCACATACCTCGGTCAGGTTCTTCAGTGCAACAATATCCTTGGGCAAATGCTTCAGTTTATTCTTGTGCAGCAGGAGCGACTTCAGCTCCTTCAGACGTGCAATGCTCATGGGCAGATGCTCGATCTGATTGTCACAGAGCACCAGAGCCTGCAGCTGGCTAAGAGAGCCAACCGCCTCGGGTACCTCATTGATAAGGTTGCCACCCAGCGATAGTACATTCAGACTTTGGGGAAAAAAGATTGGATTAATCAATTAATTAGGTGAGTCAATTAAAGTAAGGCCAATTAAGTGAGTCACTTGGGATTAAGACGATCAAAGAGACAAAGGAAACTGTCCGAGCTATACTATATAATCTTCTGATATTTAGTAGTTCTGGGTCGAAGTCGGTTTTTCCAGACTGTAATCTGTAATCTCTTAACGATGGTCACCAAGTTCGGTACTTCTGATAAGTAAGTATTTAAGTATTCTTTTGTTTATTTATTGTTTTGTTACTTATTTGTGTTATTACGTATATATTTATATACCTACTACTTATGCATATATGTATATTATATGTATATATATGTATGTACTATGTACCTTTGTGGTCGAAGTCGCTTCGGTCAAGTACGTGTTTTCGATAGATTTGGTTTTTACAATACGCGCCCCGAGCCACTCGAAAGTTCCGTTATCAGTCCATCAGTTAGACTGTTTATTTCTATGCCCCAACCCTCTGTTTACCCCCCAAAGCGAGACGCTTGACAACAACAATTGTAAAATGGGCTGGAGTAATCGGCGCTTAATAGGCTTTGAGGTGATACTTTAGATAGAACATAGAGAAAGGGGAAAACATGAGGAGAGCGAGAGAGATACTGAATATGGTTAGAACTATAATTAAGCAACAGAACGGGAAGTAAAAGAGTGGGAAATTAAGTAAGATTAGGTCGATGGGAGAACTTTAGAATGAGAGAGTGCAAAAAAATAAAAAAACATTGATATAAAAGGTGAGGAATATAAATAGATTAGATCGTCTGGTCCGTCTACTCTAGCAAGTGACAATATTAACAACAATTGATTGTCCAAGGGTACGGGGATTATTGCTGTACCTGTGCATCTTCCAAATATCCTTAGATATGCTCGAAATCTTATTGCCGCCCAAATACAGATATTTGAGCTGTCGCAGTTCAGTGACCTGCTCGGGAAAATGGCACAACTGATTGCCGCTCAGATTGAGCTCCCTTAGGGTAGATATGCCGCCGTTCTGTTTGCTGACTAGAGATTTGGGCAGCGATGAGTTGGTCAACAGATTGTTCTTTGCAACTAACGTAACCAGGGGCAGCTGACAAATGGCATCCGGCAGCTGGGTGAGCGCATTGGAGCTAAGATCGAGTATCTTGAGATTGTTGAACTGCTGCAGCATTCGCGGTAGTCCCACTAGCCGATTGTGATTAAACAGCACCATCTCAATATCGCCGCTGGCTTTGAGCAGCGCCTTGTGCGGCGAGCTCAAATGATCCTCCAGTGTGCCCAGATCCAGATTCATGTGACTAAAGTCTACGGTCTTCTGATCGCGCGAATCCGTGTCCGAGCTGTCCGATGTGTAGACCTCCATCTCTATTAAAAATTCACAACTCACGCTTGCCTATCAATTTTCAACACGATCTTTGTCTATATATATGTATAGATATTTTTTCTTTTTTTTTTTTTTCGTTTTTTTGTAGTATTTATACTTGTTTATTCAAATGTTTCTATAAGCTTTAATGTGTGTGCGGGCGATCGCATTGCTTTTTTGTTTTTGTTTACCAAGCCGAACGAAATAGCTTGTGGCACCACAGTACGACAGTATGACAGCCAACCGATGACTGACTGGCCTGCCACTCGCACCCAGTTGGTGGGACGCAACTGAGCTGCCGTCGCCAATAAAGCGATGCATATTGTCGTCGTTCGCTCGTTAGTTGCGCACGAGGCCCAACAGGCGTATGCGTAATCTACAATTATATACATATATATTAGAACATTTATACATACAAATATGTATATACACATGGCTATGCACGGGCTAGAACACGGACTCCGATTTCGGGAACCACGCGCGGCCAAAGGTGGTCGTCCCGACTGTCTATAAGGGGGTGGTACGATCAGTTTATTGTGTAAGCCGATCCTCTGGCAGGTGTCCAGGTGATTCATTCAATTGATATGAACATAAATGTTGTTGTCCGGCTTATAAGCACTAATCACTTACTTGATTGAAACACACGCAAGCCTTTTAAATGTATTCGAATTGACCAAATCACTTGAAAGTACAAAGTTGTAAATATCAAGTACTTGTTAAGGCGGAGAAAGCTTTTCTAATGCACTTAATTTGACCAAATCATTTGGAATCGTTCAAATACATTTGAGCTTCGAGTGCAACCAATTGCACTCATTAATACCAAGTTATTTCAAATGAAACATATCACTTACTCGATTGAAACACGCAAGCCTTTTAAATGTATTCGAATTGACCAAATCACTTGAAAGTACAAAGTTGTAAATATCAAGTACTTGTTTGACCAGAGGAAGCTTTTCTTTTGACCAAATCATTTGAAATCGTTAAAATACATTTGAGCTTCGAGTGCAACCAATTGCATTCATTAATACCAAGTTATTTCAAATGAAACATATCACTTACTCGATTGAAACACACGCAAGCCTTTTAAATGTATTCGAATTGACCTAATCACTTGAAAGTACAAAGTTGTAAATATCAAGTACTTGTTAAGGCGGAGAAAGCTTTTCTAATGCACTTAATTTGACCAAATCATTTGAAATCGTTCAAATACATTTGAGCTTCGAGTGCAACCAATTGCATTCATTAATACCAAGTTACTTCAAATTAAACTTATGATTAAGCTTAAAGGCACACACAAAAATGTGGATTGAATTTAAACCAATCAATTGCTGTACGAATAATTTATTTTTCCTATACATTGACAACAAACTAATCTACAATTTAAAATCATGTTCCTAATCTATGATGTCGAATTAAATAGTTATATAGTTAAATGCCTAGAGAAAGCTACTTTGTGTATATTTCTTTAATAATCAGGTGCTTGTTATATATGTATGTATGAACCCACTAACTAACTAAGTCTAACCAATCGGCAGGTAAAATTTATGATGTCTATTTTTATTTATGATTTCAAAGTAAATAAGATTATTGTTGTTACCAATAAAAACAAAAGAGTGCTTGAGTAAATAAGTTTTTTGATTTTGAAACTATAACTCGACTAAAACTAAGCCTCTAAATAAAGTAAATAGTTGTCATATAGAAACAGGCAGTAACTTTTTTTTAATGATAACTGGAATTGTTTTTTTAGAGTTAATAAAATAACAAATTTCAATTAAAAGCGAGATAACCATACGAGTTATTTAAAGAATATATTTGCAACGTTAAATTCTTTTTGCCAGTTATTTAATAAATATTTTGGTAGGTCAGTTTAAAATAAATTCGATTTGATTAGGAAAAAGATTTTAATGTTGAGAAAGAAAATATAAAATAATATAAAATTCAAGGTGTGATCTCTAATTTGCTTAGATCTTATCAACGTCTAGCGACAAAGTTATTAAACAGCCCACTTGAACAAAGGCAATCATTAAATGTTTTATATTTATTTATACGTAAATTTATAGGCAATTGAATTGGTTGTTGTTGTTGTTTTTGATGTTGTTGTTGTGCACTTAAGAGCTTCTAATCAAAAGGAGCCGATTTCCCCTCCGCTGGTCTACTTATTCCCTCCTAACTTCGTTTTTTTTGCGCCTGCGTCTGCGTCTGCGCCTCTTCTGGCTGGGCCTAGGCACATCTGGGGTGCAAAAAAATAGTTTATTATCGCGTCATTAGACATTTTGTTGTTTTTATTGTTGCTATAGTTATTGCTCTTATTGTTATTTTGTTTGTCTCTGTCGGCGACGTTGCTGATAAGCGTCAAACCAAAAATACACACAAATCGCGTAACAACGCACTATGGAAAAATTGACCAATTTCTTGGATTTAAATAATAGCTCAAAGATTAAGCTAGTTCTAGGGTTATAATTTGTAGTCAACATTTCAGAGGTGATTTCAAATACTCTCATATATTCTTACCTGGGTTGAGATCATGTGGTAGAAATAAATTTATGTCAAATATTGCGGATAAGTTAATATTTTGCATCTAAAGTTAACAGGACCGAATTCACAATTGAAGCAAATTTTTTACTTACAAAAAAGCAGATAAAATTACCAAAATAAAAATATATTATTAATATCTAAATAATTAATATCTATTAAAAATTTAAAAAACAAAATGTTTGTTTAAAGAATTAAAGCACTTTACTTTAAGCAAAAAAAAAGAAAACTTAATTAACATTAGCAACGTGCTTATTAAAACAGTTGATTTAACAGCTGCTAACTTAACAGAGCGCGCGAATATTAAAATGTTAAGTATGTAACATTTAACTTTGATATATTTTTAATTAATTACCATCAAAAGTAGTGTTAATTTTAACAACTTGAAAAATATTAATTTAATTCAAGAAAATGGTCAAAGTTTTCCATAGTGCAGCACAATCAACGAACGACTTTGGCAGCGATCAGTTTGCGATTTATACATACATACATAATCATATATACATGTATACAACTGGTGTATATTAACAGCAACAACTACAACAACATTTTAACTTATTATTATCACATGAAATTGTTGCAATTTATGAGCAGCTGGTATACTTTACAAACTGAACAATAACATTGTGCCATGCCCACCATATAGAGAGTGCTATATAGGTAATGACAATACGACTGCAACTTTTGACTCTCACTACGCAGCTACGTCACATATTCAGAAATATTGCGCACAAGACTCAAATCATTAGTTTGTCGGGATAATCGGATGCTGTTGCTGATTGGGAAAACTGATTTGGAAATTTCATTATAATGGAAAAATTTCAAGTGCATCGAATGTCATATGTTTAAACAGTACATGTAAGTGTATCTTAAGTTTTAAGTGATGTTTATTACATTTAAATCTACATATAGTACATTACCTATAATTGAATCACAATAATTGGCTTTAAATTCAATTGTTGGATGATATTTTAACCAAACTCAACAGATCTAAGTCAAATTATGCGCTAATTAATAATGTTATTTGATCAAAATCGGGCATCAATATCTTGCAGTTGTCACATAAGATGAATTGCATGTGACGTCACGAGCAAAAACCTGACCATAACGAACATGCGCATGGCATAACCTTATCTAATTTTTCGCTAAGCGCGTTTAAAGTCGCGATCGCGTTTTCGTTGAAGATTTTTTGCGCACGTTGCGTAGTTTATTATAATTATTTATTATTATTATTATTATTATGAGCGTTGTCTCCGTTCGCCGTCATTTGTTGTGTGTCTGTCTGTGTGTGGTCCTTATCACAGCTAACTTAATATTCTATCAAAACAACAAACTTGGCAACAAAAACAACACTATAGGTAGTTGTGCTTAAAGATTATTAAAATGCGACGGGACAGTTTAGACATTGTCTTGTGAAATTGCTTGCATAGGGGAAAAAAAAATATAATTAAAACTTATAAGTGTTGTATACATAAAAACAAAGGGTCGAGACAGATGTTGATAATTCATTTTCATATAAAAAAAAACAATATAGAGTACTATAGTCGAGTATACCCTACCCAGAACAATACGTATTCACATCCTTATTTATTGTCCGATCGATATGAAATTATAACTTTTAAAATTGTTTTTATCGATTTGCGAGGATGAGATGGAAAGTTTCAGAAATGCGCTTCAATCGTCTCCGAGATCCGGCTAGATCCACGCAGCTTTCTATGCTGATCAAGAATATATATATGTACTTTATGAGGAAGAAGCTTTCATCTTTTGTCTGTTATATATTCGTGTATTTGCGCTATTTTATGACCCTCTAATAGGTTATTGGGCTTAAAAAATATGAAATACATTTTTATATAGTTTATAATACAGTATATAACTACATATGTTATATTACTTATACATAAATGTATATTTACACACGTATTCCTGTAATATAAAAAACAAAGTCCATATTGACTCTGATTGTATAATATATTTGTATAATATTTGGCGAACCTATTATCAATTATTTATAGCGTCGTATTTCATTGACAGCTGAACTATTGATATTTAAGTGGATATACTGAATTAGACCTATAGCCTTGAATTATTGAATATTTTAATTTAAGCTTATTTCTATTTAAATATTTAATGTCAATTTTCTTCTACAAAAATTGCTGATTATCATATTGCAAATTAAATTAACTTATTTCCCCCTTTACCACAATAAATTGATAAAAACGTTTTCTGGGCACATTATTAATTTTTGGCACACGTTATTATAATGTTTATGCTGCCTAAATTTCATAATGTTGGGACAATAAACACCAAAGTTATTAAAGATTTAGTTCACGTTCTTTTTTTTGCAAATTAACAATTTCAATTTTGAACTACTGAAATGATAAAAGTTGATTTTTTAAGTAGTATTTTCAAGATTTTCTGTTCAGTTCGGTTCAATTGACTACTGTGTATATGTTAAAGATTAAAAAACAGTTGTATCTAGCATTTGTTGCTCTATTTTCTCAAAATTCTCTCTATTTAAACAAAAATGCTCTTTAAATTAAACACCTCCTAAAAGTATGCTGCGAACATTTCAGATATTGATTTTATTTTGCGCCTTGCATACTTCGTTGCGCTTTCATTAAATAAATAAATTCCAAACACAAATTGCAAAACTTTCCATTATTATTGTTTATTATTATTATAATTATTAATTAAATAATTGCCTTGTGGTTTGCTATATTTTACAAAGTATACATAAAAAAAAAACACAAAAAAAAATATTGTTTTCCAATAGCATTTGTTGTTTGTTTTAGTTGTACATAAATATTAAAGTTAAACGTTAATATTATTACGTTTTTTGTTTTTATATGTAAATTGTTAATTATATTAATTTTTAAGTTTATATCCCTCCCATTTAAAAACAAAGCTATAAATGCCTTGACGTGTGTGTGTGTGTGTCTGTGTGTGTGTGTGTGTGTGTGTGTGTTTATCCAGCAAATATTGCATTAAAAATTTGTGATTGTTTTGTTGTTGCTTTGAATTGGTCTCTTGATATATAATATTATTTATATATATATGGGTTAATAAATATCCTTTATAGTATGGTTTGCATTTGCTTTATAAAGATTGCAAGATGTGTGTGTATGTGTGTGTGTGTGTGTGTGTTTGTGTCAGGTGTTCCTTTAGAAAAAATGGCCTTGTGCAAACTTTTGGCTTACTACGCGCTACGTATATATATTTATATATATATATATATATATAGATGTATGTATACATAGTTATATAGTTTATATAGTATTTTTATGTTTTTTTTATATATATATATTTATTAGCATATTAAAAAAAATTAAACAAATGCCTTGTGACACTGTTCCTTGATTGTTGATGATAATGTTGATGGATTTTTGACAAAATGATTTAAAAAAAAAAACCGCTCTTAACTCAATACTGTTGTTGTTTAGTACACATTAGATGTATTAGCGTTAATTAGCTTTACTTACAGGCTACTAAGTATATTTTAATGTAATAATAATAAATTATTAATCAAATATGCTTGTGTTGTTAGTGAGCAAGAATGAGGGCGTTTGGGCGAGAGCGCGAGGGCGAGGACGAGGGTGGGGACATACTAATGTTCTTGGAGATGGGCGTGGCATTCAATGTCCCGCGCCCGGCTGTGCCGCTGTTGGCCAAGCAATCTTGGCATCGATCCTCTTATAGGCCAGCATACAATGTTTGCCCTTGGCCGCAAGTCGTGCATCCTGGGGGCATTCGGCATCCGTGAGCAGCGTCTCCTCGCCATCGACAAGCTTGAAGAGGGCATAGTCCTGCGGATTGGTAATTCGTGCCTTATGCGCTATAATGCGGCATACCTCACGCGTTGTTGTATGTGGACGCACCGGCAATGTGCGCGTCTGCAACGAACCATTGCACTCATCCGGTATGATGACACGCAAAACGCTCGAGCAGGCGGGCAGACAACTGGAGCGCCACTAAAAACAATAAAGAATACAATAATATTAATTATGTTTAAACTTTTAAAAGTGTGCTTGTTACTCACATCCAGGGAACCGCTGCCGCTTTCACCCTCGGATGCCATGAATGTTTTAAGCACCTGAACGGCGCTGCAGAGTGCAGTTAGATAATAGCCAGGCTCGCCATTAAGCAACGTTGGCTGCAACAGACCCCACATGAACTCGGCCTCAATTTCGGCGCCGACAAATCCACATTTGGCCACCACATAGACCAGCACGGGCAAAAAGTCATCGGCGCCCAATTGCTGGCCACGCGGACAGCCCGTTGCATCGAATACGGTTGAGATGACGCACAGAAATAGCTCCAGTTTGTCCAATGGCAATTCGGCCTCCTGCAGGCGCCACAACAGATTGGCAATCAAACGTAATGCGGTCTGTGATGGCGGTGTCACTGTGGCACGTATGCCAAAATCTGTTGCATCACGCTCGCAGGCATAGCGTACATTTTGTGCCAACAGTTGAATGTCCTCGCTGCGCTTGTAATAGTCCACAAAGATGCCATAGAGATGCTCGCGCAATGGCAACACAACCAGCTGATGCATTACCGTCTCCAGCATTGCGTCCAGATTGAGAAACTCATCGGATTTGAGACGTGCCCGTGCCGATTCCAGTTCGGCATGGAATTTACCCTCACCATGCTTAACCAGATAGTTCTTCATGCCGCTCATAAACTGACGCATATTGCGCATAACCACCTGAGGCGCCGCCTCGCGCGACTCCTTGGTGCAGCTAATAAAGTTCTCAATGTTGCGGGCAAATGTGGAGCTTGGATCCTGGGCCAAATGCAGTGTATAGGCGCGCAGTGAATCACCCGGCCCGATGCTCTGTATATTGATCTTATTACGGGGATGGCCTATAAAGAAAAAGAAGTAAAGAAAATTAGTTAAAGGCTTGAAACAAACAAGTTAAATAGCTTAAGTTCTTATACTAAATTGCCTTGACCTTCCAGCTGATCTTACCAAAAAATAGTCTACAGATCAGGCGTAACAAATAGATCAATGGAGCACAACATCCCTGAGATTCGCAGTGTATCTCATCGGCACATTCACAATTGCGCCTATAGCGTCTATAGAGACGATGACTTTGGGCTTGGAGTGCCAAGCCCAGGGCCTGGCATTCCACAATATGCCCCATGTTGAGCAATATATTGCCCTGTTCATCCAAATGAAAGAATTGCTTGATATCATAATGATCACAGGTATTACGCTCGCCAGGATGGCAAATATCGGGGTCAATTGAGCCATTGGCTGAGTTTTGAGTGCTCAGTTCGGGATTTGGACATTTGCCAATGGCGCCCATTATGGAACCAGCGAGGGCTTCAGTCTTCAGTTGTTTGCGATTGATGCGACAGTCTTTGAGCACCTGTTGCGGACAGGTAGCCGTCGTTGTTATAGTTGTTGTTGTGGCAATTGTTGTTACAGAGCCCAGACTAGACAAACTGCTGCTGGCATATTTGGATTTCTTGCAGAGCACGGAATTCGCTTGCAACTGTCGAACAGCAACGGGCAGAGCAATGCCCGTTTCAATGTTATCCACAAAGAGCAGCTCCAAGAATTTACGCTTACGACGACGACCACACAGAGATAATGATGATGATGATTTCGATGATGATGATGATGTTAGCTTCTCTTCGATCACGGCTTGTGCATGTTGAATGTGATCATGTGTTTGAATGCGCTGTTGCAATAATTCATCCTCAAAATCACCGGAGAAGAAATTCTCCTGTTGCGGATGCTCGATAATTTCCCATTCGGACATGAAGCTGAGAAACATTGCTTCCTCCTTGTAGTGTTGCACATGGACGGGATCATGAAAGAATTCCTCGGGCTCCAGGCGTTCAATACGTTGCTCATCCAAGCTGCACAATGATTTCGATATATCCGATATACCATTACGTTGCATGCTCATTGTTGCAACGCCGCCAGTTGGGGGCGTGGCAGGTGGTTGGGATTGCCGGTTCGCGGAGCTTGCACGCGACGATTTTCTGAACCAGCTCATGATGGATTCTATAACGATTTTTGCCAGCTAATACAAATTGGCGAAAACGAAAGTTTCTCATCGGCACAAGCTGCAAGTTATCGATCTTTTGATCGTAATTGTTATCGCGGACGTAATTAATGTTATCTTAATATTTATCTAAATATGCGCGCGCGTGTGTGTGTGTGTGTATGTGTGTGTGTTGTTGCTCTAAACGCGGCCAATGCAAAACTAATGCTGAACTTCATACGCATTAGTTTATAAGACTGCAAACGACAACGCTGACGCCGACGACGACGTTGACGTTGACAGCGACGTTGGCAGCGACGTTGACTGTGCCTGGACAGCCTTAACAAAAGATAGCAACTAGCGCGACGTCAACGTCAGCGTCAACCTCACAGCTGCGGCCTAAATTGCATAGCGCTGCGACCTAAATACAACAATTTACCCCGCCCGGCCCCGAATCCACCCAACAAACAGGTAATCCCGCAGATCAAGGAAATCTGGGAATTTCCGGACTACCTGAAGCCGCGAACATTTCTTCTTTTTTTTTTTTTTGCGCAAGTTCTCATAAATTTTATATTATCTTGCAGCTGAGTGTAAAAACTGTGTCAAGAGGAAATTGCAAACTCTAGTCGTATGACTCATAAGAAGAGCTCTATATAAATGAAACTGAAACTCAACAGGAAGTTATATAACTTGGCTTGAGTTGCATGCTAAACTTTGATCGGTTTTCATTTAATTAATGGCCTAAGCTACCTGCCACACACAATCAATCATTGAATCAACGCAATTCTTAAGCCTCCTTCAATTCACATTCAGGTAGATTTGTACTACCATTTTGTGAATTATTTATACCTGTAACGGCGGGGCTTGAGAATGCTTCTTCAAGATCTATTGTAGTTTTAAAGGCATGCTTGAGCGCAAGGCTGTTGAGATAACGCCATGTTGATTCATAGCCTCAGTCTTACTTAAATGCAGCTGTAAAATCGCAGCACGTTTAATCATCACACACCACACGGCGGCCATCTTGTGTTCGAAATTGATCAAAGAGAGCGCGAGTTTGTGAGCTGAGAGCGTGAGTTTGTGAGCTGAGAGAGCGAGTGTGTAGACGGAGAGTGAAAAAGATCGTTTTCGTGCCTGACACTTGAGCATAGTCAAATTTGGCTATATTAAAGAATAAAAATTATGAAAAAAGTATAAATATTTTAGGAAATATGTATAATAGTTACATATATAAATTAGCTATATTTGTAATAATATAATTGTAGTCTAAACACAATCGGATTCTGCTAGATAAATTAGTCAATTTATCAATAAAAAATATTTTTAAAATGTATTCATATTTTAGACTCTATAAAGCGTATTCCTAACTATATAATGATCAATTTAAGTGTCTCTCGAGCTGCAGACTGAATGATTATTTTTTGATAGAGTATTAAGTATATTCTAGGCCCATTCTAAACTATTTAACTTAATATTTATACCTTGCTCAGTAGGGTTTTAGTTGAAGGGGAAACAGACACTATTATAAACTATAAAAAACAAAAATGCTTAAAGAGTAAAATCTCCTAATAAATGCCTTTTTTTCTTCTCTTTTAAAGCTGTGTTGTCAAAATTTTAGCTATTTTTTCCTGTTCATCTTTAGTTGACAACACTAATTATATGTTATTCCTAACTTTACTTAGCCTTTGCGTATTAGTTTCAAGACAGACTGTCTAATGTTTACAAAAGATGACGCCATTAAAGATTATTGTATTTGAAGACAACAATGAAAGATTCAAAGCGTGCCTCATTTATGTACATATGTACATTGTACATATATGTAATGATCTATTATTGAACAGAGACAACAATGGCAAATTCCGGAGCTAAATAACTTAATGCAATAGCACCTTATGATTGCATCAGCTAAGGCTAAGGCTTTAAAAACTGCATGAAATTAATATTGATGCGCAATTGGGAGAAACCTTTAAATAGATTATATTTATGAAACAAGGTCTAACATATAGCCAAGGTGTTATTGTATGCGTATAGAACAGGAAATGTATTTTCTTCATTTTTTAAAAATAGAGAATTGCATTTTACTGCAACTGAAGGTGCCCTTGGGTACAGTCTGGTTATAATAGTAATCTTATATAATATAAGAGATATTTTTTTTTCTTTATTTACATTTTGTTTTCATTTTCTGCTATCCAGATTAAGGCGCTTATCACATCCAAATTGCTTGACAACAAATACAAGATGTTCGTGTTAATTAGTTTTTTTTTACGATTTCAAATGCTTGACAACAAGTATAGTACAGTACACACACTACACGTGCTCATTAGAGTGAACCAAATTAAATAAAAATGCTAAAAATAGTTTTCAAGCCAAAAATAAAAATGCGACGTTTGTTTGAATTTTGATTATCACTCAATAGATTTTCAACTTCATTTTTGAGTTATAGATTTCTTACTACATATGTACATAAATCTATGTCTGGGATGCAATCTTTAACATTTTCTAGGCTGAACAAATTACGCATCCCATTGAGCAGCAGTTAGACACGGCGCGTTTTAAAACGCGCGCTGATAAAAACGCGGTTTACATTCCAAAGTACACGACGGCGACTGCTTTCAATATTTATATAGAGAATCGCACATCTCGTCCAAACTTATCAAATATTATGGACAAACTGCGACGCAGTTATAGCATAGAAATGGGAATGGGAATGGGAATGGAGTAATGAAGTATGAATTGGTTTGAATTGGATTCCAATGTACAAGAATATTGTGAATGTGTTGCGCTCAACGTTTAGATAAGTTTCGGCAAGGCTTTTGTAGTCTGCAGACTCTACTTTAAAAGTGCCTACAAAGTTGCGTTGCAGCGATAATTGACAGTCAGGCAATTCCAGTTTCAACTGGTTAGAATAGAATTTTATTTTTATTTTCAATTGTTTTTTCCAATTCATAATGTTTTCAATACGATGACGATGTGGTTGTTCGTTAAATTTACTTTTGTTTTATATTATTATTATTTTTGTTATTGTTTTCGCCTGCTGCATCAATGGAGGCCATGGAGCGTAGTATGATGCAACAAAAACAAATGATTGCAATGGAGCATATAGTTGAAGCTGAGGATGATGTTGATGATGCCTGATTGAAAACGTGTCAATTCTCAATTGTTCAACACTTGAAGTTTACAAAAAAAAAAAGGAATTTAATGATCGTAGAAACAAGTTGATGTATTTTTAGCCCTTATAAAAATATTTTCATTATTAGTTATTAGTAGACCTCGGATTTTGCATATATTTACAAATTTTGGATCATTTTTTTTCCATCTTTTTGGCATATATTTTGCACATTTTCAATATTTTGCACTAAAATTTGTTACATTTGAACAAAATTTTGCTACCAATCTGATAAAACACAAAACAAACAAAAACAAAAAAATATGCAAAATCCGAGGTCTAGTTATTAGTCTCAATCTTTATATTGATTTTGATCCTGAATATATTAAACAATCCATAAGTAGCTTTGTTTTGTTTTCGAGGCAAGGATTTCATATCAAATTGCTTAACATTCCGCAGCATCCTGGTAATTGTACGTTTAATCAGAATATATAGTTATAGTATAGCAAAAAGTTTGAATATTCATTAAAATCCAGTTATGTTGACTATTTCCTCAATCCAGTTAAACTGATGTCAATTTTAAAGCTGTGTTTGTTCCTCATTTATGTTTTTAGTAGTTTTTTGATGCAGAGTTGTCTTACAGCAAACAATTGGTACTAAGATGTCCTGGCAGAACGTTCAATTTTTATCCTTGATTCCTTTTTAAGTAGTCATCAATGAAGACTCAGATTTCCAATCACAAAGTTCAATATTCAGTATGTTTTCACACTTATTCTCATATTCAGTATGTTTTCATTTTTGTTTGAATTTTTCCTTTCCTTCCTTCATCTCTTTTTTTTAATTTTTATTATCTTCCTATCCTTAGGGCCTATGACTTACAGCCACAACGTTAAACATAATATTATACTTGTTTAAACATTTCCTTAGATTCCTTTTTTTATCATACATATTTTCTTCAGTGTACTCAAAAATGTTGCCTAGTAGATGTACAGTGCTGGCCACAAAAATAGCACCCAAAGAGAAGCTTGCAAATGTTTCAAAAAATTTTAGTCTAGGAATTCTGAATTGGAATTACCAAAAAAGATTTTGAAGACTTCTGAATTGGATTTATCGAAAAAGATTTTGAAGACTTGTTAGGCTTAATGCAATATCGTTATTCAACAAAATATAAACAATTGTTTATAATAAATAATAATAAATGTATAATATTTAGTATTTACTGACAAAATTTTATAATTTTCCAATTATTTGTCACTTTTTAATCAAAGCGCTATTTTTTGGTTAATTTCTCAGTTAGAACAATTTATTGCAAATATTTTTTGAAAAATAAAAAAATCCTTTGCAAATGTTTTTTGTTTGATGCTTTCTATTAATTATAATTTTTTTTTTTTATCTCCTACTTTAACTGTTGCCTCAGCTGTATGTTATACTTACATAATATCTCACGATCCCTCATGCTTGGATTACGCAATATGGTGGCCACTTTGGGTCGAATGGATTTGTTATTGTTGGCGTTAGCGCCGGCGCTGTTACCATTTTTATTGGCCTTAAGTGTGTCCTGATTGCAGCTGCTGTTGCCGCTATTGCTGCCGTCTTTGGTGCTGCTGAATTCCTCAATGATGGTGTCATCCTCCGAGAGCGCTGGTCGGCATTTGGACAGATGAATGGTGTCCGAATTCATGGTGGCATCTGCGGAAACAAAAGGAAATACAATTGTAACTATGAAATGCTCTATATGGAAGGATGGAATGAATAAATATTACCATCCTGCATGGGCATAAATGAGTCCCATTGGGATGAGTCCCAGGGTTCAGAGAATATGGTGCCGTCATCCGATTGCGCCGAATCAATGCCACCATAGAAGGTCTGTGTGAACGCGGCACAGTTGCGTTCCACGTTGTCGTAGGCGGAGAGACGACAACCGTTTTGACTCTGGAATGACTTTTGGCTGCCATCGCCGGCATTTGACTTCTCCTGCGTCGTTAATTGGATCTGCGCCTGCGTTTGTGGCGGCGTGGAACAACGCACCAGTTCCGGCAGATTGAGGTCGGGCAATCGCTTGGCAATAATCTGATGAACGGTGAGTGGCCGCTTTTTGGATGCAGCCGCATCCTTGTCACGTCCCAGCGAATTTTCCTTCTCCTGCCAATCAACTGCAGTGTCATAGTCTCCAATGCCCACATTTGACTCCTGTTTGGCCATGAACTCCCAGCTGCTGTCCAGCTGCCAGTGCTCAATGAGATTGCGTCCACGCTTTGCAGGCTGTTGCTGTTGCAGCTGCTGCTGCTGCTGTGTCAGCGGCTTGGGCTTCTGTTTCAGCTCATCCAAACTGCCGGCCAGCTTCTCCAGCTCGGCGGGCAGCAGCAATGGCGCTGCGGCCGTTGCCAGGCCGCCCTTGAGCGGCTCCGAGTGCCGTTGATTGGCGGGCAGCAGCTGGGTACGCTGTTGACGTCGCAATATGGCCGCCGCAGCGCTGGTCAGGCCAGCCTGACGCAGTGCATCTGCCGGTTCGGCATAAAACGGACTGCCCTGTTTGCTGCGTGATCCTGGCGTCTCTGCCGCCGTTGGCGTCGTATCACCACCATCATCGCCGCCACTCTGTTCGGTCAGAGATTGTGTCATCATCGCTGCTGCTGCAGTGCCGCCGCCATTGGCATTGCCCAGATTTGGCAAAAGTAAACCTGCTCGCGAACGAGGCGGTGCATCGCCAGAGAACTGCAACAGCTGCTGGCTGCTATCATGAAGATTGACGCTGCTCTCCTCACAGGGTGACAGCAGCTGCTGTGTTGGTGTGCTGGCTGTAAAGAGAAAGAGATAAAAAGAGAAAATGAGAAATTGAAAAAAGATTTTGGTATGGATCAGACTAAGCATATGGGTACAGCAATGTGCTCCTTACAGGCTAATCTATACATATTCTTCATTATTTTTATATGTTTGTCTTTAACGTTTTTTTTTATATTTTAACTATTAGTATTGGTATAGTTATACATTAAAAATGGTTCAAAAAATATATATGGGTCAATCAGATTACATCAATCGGCTTAAACTTTTTTTTCCAATTATTTGTAATTGCCAGGAATAGGTTTCTGGAAAAGAAAATGTTGGAAAAACTCTTTGGAATAGTTTCTAGCGCCTCAACAGATGTACTCACTGTTAATGTATACAACACTGTTAAAGTATACAGCACTGTTAAAGTATACAGCACTGTTAAAGTATACAGCACTGTTAGAACAATAGGAAGATTAGGTAGGGAGAATTTATTATTTGAAATACGAATATCACAGTAGGCAGTATTTTTTAAATAAATACGAATTTGGTTATATTATTTGGACGTGGCGTCACTAGAAATAACTTATATAGTAGAATAACGCTTGCCGCTTGTTTTTAGTATTTTGGAGGAAGGGCGTAGAGACGCACGACGGGTACACTAATTTTTTTTAATATTTAAATCAAAAAAAATAATTACAATGTGCAACAAAAAAGACAAAAGTGAAAAATTAAGTGAAATGACCGTATGTACGTTGTACTCCAACTCGAGTATAGTATTACTGCATACTTGAAATTTTCAGATGACCCCAAAATCTAAAGTTATGGTAAAAAAAAAATATTTTCGAGGCACTTTTTACACCGAACAGTTAGGCAATAACACTTTTTGTGGCAAACGTATATAACTTATCTTTTTTTAAACCAATCTCCAATCAATTCTATTTACAACAACGTTTATTTAAACTTAATTGAATCAAATACGTATAGGAGAAATTTAAGTCTAGCGTATTTTAAATAACACTGTTCGGTGAGCAATTTTCAGTAGCGGTGTAATTATTTTTTTTTTTTTGGTAAGTCTAAGGTCTAATTTTTTTCAACTTTTTCTTTGTTAAAACGGACTTTTGTTAAATATGTTAACATATTTTTAGCCTTTTTTTTTGTTGATGGGCTTATATATTTGGCTATAACCTGCGTATGGCTTATCCGATTTTAAAAATCAATATATTATAAAAAAGCATACGTAGTTAAT
This sequence comes from Hirtodrosophila alboralis, assembly GCA_035043045.1. Taxonomy (NCBI): domain Eukaryota; kingdom Metazoa; phylum Arthropoda; class Insecta; order Diptera; family Drosophilidae; genus Hirtodrosophila; species Hirtodrosophila alboralis. The sequence goes on from JAWNNH010000002.1 coordinate 58,516, forward strand.
GATTGGGGATTGTTAACATTTTTTTTTTTTAATTGGATTTTAAACCAAATGACGATCAAAGTCAAAAAATGTAATGATTTATATCATGACCAATACTATATTTTTAGTATGGATATATATCTTATTTGAAAGTTCGTCTTATCTTTTTTTATAATCCATATAGTTGAATTTAATGCGTTTTCTACGAAAAGTGTTATGACCAGTTAAGTGTAAAAAGTGTCTCATGCCATAACTCAAGATTTCGAAGGTCATCTGAAAATTTCAAGTATGCAATAATATTCCAGTAGGACTACAACGTACCTGCCTTTTTTTCTTAAAATTAAAAAATTTGTTACACAGTGTAATTGACATGTAATTTTAATATATATGACTTTTAATCGATATGGTCTTTGATCTATTTATTGTATAAACTTGATTTACAAACTGCATTCAAATAATGTTCTATTCATAATTCGAAAACTCTTTAAATACTTGAAAAATTGTTGCTCTACTTACGGGTCTCGGCTAACAAGTCGGGTCGTCGATTCAGTACACCGCTCTGGTTATCCAGACCCGGTTTGAAGCTGGTCAAAAGACTAGCCCGATCGCTGGGATCGTGCGTCCAGACATCCTCGTAGTCGCTAATCTTATCGCTGAGAGCACTGGCACAATACTGTGCCGGCGGACTCTCCAATATATCCGACTCCTGATAGTGTTTGGACTCCTTGCGTATCCGAGATTTACGTGATTTGCTGCTGCTGCTGCTGCTGTTGGGCAAAATGGCAGCCCCATTGGGAGTTAAGGGGGAGAGGATTTTGCGCTGACTGTGACTGGAGTCGCGACTGGATTGCGAATGCGATTGCCAGCGACTGTCGTTGGAGGAGGAGCCCTGCGATGAGAGCGTATCCTTGCACTCGCCCTCGGGCGACAGACGCTTGGCGAATGTCTGGAACGTGCTGGTGCTGGCCTGGGCATTCAGCAAAGCATTGAATGGATTGCTCGAAGCGGGCGTGGTTACCTCAACAAATTGTGCAGGATTAGCAGAAGCAGCAGCCACATTGCCATTGCCATTGCCGCCTTGTCCATTGTTGTTGTCCATGGAGAAGGTTACCGTGGTGGTAACCGTAAAATTATTGCCCAGCTGATCCGGTGAATGTGGCTTGGACCAGCGCATTGGTGGCGCCGGCGGTTTGAGATTCAATGTATTTGGCGGCTTTGGACGCTGCGGTCGCACTTGCTCCAATTCTGTAATAGTTGCTGCCGCTGCCAATGTTGTCTTGAAGGTGCTCAAATTGTTGCTGCCGCCATGCGACTGCAATGGTTGCTCCAAAGCGGCAGCAACACCAGGCAAATAATTCTGTGCATCCACTGGCGACATGGTCAATATAACCGAATCCACAGAATTGGGACTCAACAGCTGCAAATGCTGTCCACCGCTGGTGGAGAACGAACTCATGCTCGAATTGGTATCCGAGGGTGTGCCCGCCTGGCTAAAGAATCCCAGCAGCTGACCGCTGCCCGTGGGACTGAACAGAGTCTGCGGTGGCGCCACAGCTCCACCTTTATTATTGTTCACCAATGCATCGCTAAAAAATGTGGCTGTGCCCAGACCGCTGGTCTCTGTCAACGATAGCGGCGACTTGGCATCCAGCAACTGTTGCTGCTGCTGCTGCTGCTGTTGCTGTTGCAGTTGCTGTTGTTCCACAATTGTGGCCATTGATTTGGCAACGGGCGGACCCAACACCGCCGGACTGCTTGCATAGCTCCAGAACTCCTGGCCAAGCAGTGCCAACGAGGCGAGCTTCTTCCGATTGTTGGCCTCGCGCAATACACGTGGCAGCATCAACTGCACCGGCAACTCATCACAGCACTGGGCATAGTGGGCAATCAGCGCTGGTATTGAGCCAAATTTAAAGCGTGAACTTTCTAGACTCAGCATATTATCCTGCGATTGAATTAGATAGTGCTCGATATATGGCCCAGTGTCCTGTGGCAAACGCACTGATACTGCCATCGTATTTGGCTGACTGGAGCCCCTCACAATGAAGGTCTGAAAGACAATAAGAAGATGGAGAAAATAAGTGAGTATATTAAGGAAAAATTATATTGATATAGTAGTGATATGAGATACTCTATGATACAATATAATATATCAATATAATATATATTTCCAAGCGCACACGATTAATTTATCGGGATCGAACCAAAAAAGAGTTGTTGCTGTAAATGTTGTTCTGACTCACGAGCTGATTTTTCGTGCCTAACACTGCTCTATAACATTATGATATTAAAATTAAAAAAGGGTCTATTACACTAGTTTACAGCAAAAAAGGAGCTGGGCTCTCATAGACTACTCGTGATGTATTTTCGAGCGCTGATTTCAAAAATCCAAAGAATTTCAAAGAATGGGTTTCGAGAAAACCGCGAATAATTAGTTTTTGACAGTCTTTGGACTAATTTATTCATATCTACATCAGATATTATTTGATCTTAAAGCACATTTCGCATTTCAATAGATAATTGTATCCCCTTTTTAACGGTATGCCGTTTATGCGGATCGAATGCGAATATAAGTCCTTAAAGTTGAAAAATGTGAACTTTTTTTTTTGCATTTTTACAAAAATATATCAAAAAAGTATATGAGGTCCCTCGATAAAAAAAAAAATTGTAAACTAGTGTTATCAATGTGATGTTTATTAATATGATGTTTACGACAATCGTACGGTTTTATCTTTGTGTATAGTAATCGAAAATTTGACTTTCCCAATGGATCACCTGCAGCGAAGTCGGGCCATCATTATATATAATTTTTATTTTTAAACTAATTGTCAGAGATTGTTTCTTTGGGTCTTAATAAAACTTCCAACATCCAAATCTACTTTAAATTAAAAAAAAAAAACATCAAACATATATTTTATATGTTCAGACACATTTAAATCAAGCAGTACGATTACGAATTTGAGCAGCAAGCAGTTGAATCGCACTGCTTGGTTCTTAAATATATATAATACAACTATTTTCTTAAATAAAATAATAATAGTTATAAATATTATTTATATATAAGTATAAATGAATATAATTATAAGAATTATAAGTAGATATAATTATAATTATAAATAGCAATATTCAGTTTTAAAACTCCCTTTACATATTTTTAATAGGTACAGGGTGTAAAAAATAGTTTTCTTTTGGTTGCCAAAAATTTATACTCTTATCTATTAATTTCTATAAAAAGTTACTTTCTAGACTTGTAATTCTACTGTCTCTGTCAAAGCTGAACTTGCAGGTTTAATTTCGTTTTAGACATTAGATTGATTTATCAATCTGAAAATACATATTTTTTTCGACATTTCTTATGCTTGATCTAGCATATAAAATCTCAACTTTGATGGTGTAGATATAGATATTTCTATAGGTAACGATTTTGATAAACTTAGAAAAAACCAAAAAAAAAAAAAAATAATAAACTGCTGAGTTTGCTTCAATTTGGAACCAATAGTTATATATGAGATATAGAGATTCGTTGCAAATATTTACAGTATATGTATTATAATATGTATAAGGTCTCAAAAATATATATTTATTCTAGGACTTTTTCAATGCGAATTATATATTTTGTGATAAAATTATACCAAGTTTTGCAACGTTATAAAAAGCATCGCAAAGCTTTAGCTTCTTTTTTTTTAACATTGATAAAGATACATTTCAATTTGAACATTTATAATTTATGTGTTCTTTTTTTTTAAGGACACATCCTTAGCCGGCGAGCTGTCTAAGTGAAGGACTCGTTGAAACTGAACTGAAAACAAAAGGACACTTAAAGTGCAAAACGTGAACAATGTTAAATATATATATATATATAAATGCTGCTTGAGTGAGCTGTTGTCATAATTCCGCCACGTAAATCAGAGTTGGATGACTTTGCTTTTGTCTCTCCCCGCCTTCATTTGGCGTTAAATGTTGCGTTAAAAATGTGCGCACATAAATTTTCCGAATTCAGAATTTCATAGAGCGCCAAAACAATGATAAATGATAAATTGGTATTCCATACGCCGCGGCGCCGGCTGCAAGTCTATGCAACGCCTTGAAAACGAAGCTTCCATTTCCCTCTTCTATCCAGTCCTGGTCTGTCCTTTCTTTGCTGTCTGTTTGTCCTTTTTTTTTTTTTTGTCTTTGGCGGGCAGGGAAAACTTTGCAGACGCTGCGACAAAGCAGCCAAGTTAAATACATGTATGTATGTGTGTGTGTGGCAAGCAGGAAGCAGCAAGTGGCAAGTGGACCTGCACTCAGACCTAGACCTGGTCAAGTGGCAGCGGTGTCCAGAGAGAGTGTAGCAGCAGCAGCAGCAGCATCAACAGGGTATAGAATCTTGCCGTTTTTGTTAATCGCCAACAAAAGTTTTTCATAATGAGCATTTTACTTAAAGTCACGCACAAGAAATTGCTTCTACCATACGCTTTCCACGTTCTGCAATACGTATTCAGTAGGATTTCTCGCCAAAATGGGAAAAAAATATTTTAAATATTTTGATGTTTAATTGTGTATCTGTTAAGATCTGTCAACGAAACTATATGATAGTTAAGCTAGTACTTCAATATTGTATATTTAAAGTATGCTCATTTCGATAAATTCATTATTAATTTACATTTTTGTTAAAAATTAATTTTTCCATGTTTCTCCATAGCTGTAGCTAATTAATTGAATTATCTGTCAGCTAAATTTTGTTGTTGCATAATTTCAGATTTTTTTTAAATCAATTATAACTGCAATTTTATTTATCAATTAAAAAACAACCCTGCCAATTTATCGATAACTGAAATTCACGAAAATTATCGTAAACCTTTGACTCTTATTTGGCTCTTCAATATTTAGAAATAAATTATGCTAAAAAGCTTAAAAAAAACGCGGATTAATTTTTGTTAAACAAAAAAATTCCAAACGTATATTATTTAATATATATCAATTAATTTTTGTATTTATATAATTAATTATTGTATTTATTAAAAAATAATTAATCAAATAAGACTTTTCCAATCTTTTTAACAGTTCTACTGTTAAAACTGGACCAGATGCTTTTGAAAATTATGTTTTTATCGAAATTTTTGCTAGCGTTAATATTTTTTACACTTTTATTTGGTTTGAGCATTTATTATTTTATATTATTTGCTTTTATTTCTATTCCTATTAATTCTTATTTTCCTCTTTAAAGAACGCTTTCTAATTCTAAATTTTTAAGCGAAAATGTTAAGAGGAATTCATGAGATTTATTTCTGCTATTGTATGTGCGTATTCTTCTTGCACTGTGTGTATGTGTGTGTTTGTGTGTATTTGTGTGTACTTTTCAATTTTGTTCAGCAACCCTAAAAGCATGCAATTATATTTTTTCAGATTTCAATAAATGCCATCTGTAGGGCTTCGGGGGAGGTACAGAGGACAAGCTTTAAGGCAGGGGGGTTAAAGAAAATCTAAAAACGAATATGGACGCCCCGCGGCGTTGTTTATGATTTCTATGCGCGTTCTGAACAATTTTCAATAAGCAGTTGAAAGCGCCGAGCAGAAGATAAAAAAAAAAGAAGAAAATGATGAGGTTGAGCTGAAGCTGAAGGAAGAGTGTAGAATAAACAGTAGAAAGTAAGAGAAGATGGGTTTGTCTCTAGTAAAAGTGAGTTCAAAAAGATACAAGAGAATGTAGTATAAGTACACAGCTTATATGTACTATGTTTTTATTTGATTTGGCTGCATTTCTTTTTTAAAGCATACTTTTTGGCTGTTGATTTTATTATCCAATGCAAGGGCAGGATTGGTGTGTGGCAAATGTTAAAGCAAGCTGCAAAAGAACATTATACTCTGATTCAATAATGTGGTCAATTGAAGAATGTGCAAAGGGGGGAAAGGGGGATTCTGGAGTTGACCGTCACGGAAATGCAATTTAACCAAGGACAAAAACGAACGTTCAAAATATCTTAACAAGCTTTCAGGCAAGGATATTGCACAAAGGACAAAGACCATAGAGATTGGCTGCTGTGCATGTGTGCGTGTGTGTGTGCCTGCATTTTATGGATGCCTTGACAAATTATTTGCCAATGTGGCTAACAATAAAAAGGCGTAACGACATTTCAAGGCGCACAACAGACGCATGCATATAAAATACATCAATATATTATTTATACATACATATATACTTATATATATTCGATAAATATATATATATATATATATCATTGTACACATTAGAGTTGGCACACGTTATTTGTTAGTATTTATTAAAAATGTTAGTTTTTTTAATTGAAATTCTATTTTTTGTCTTAAGGTTTACTTGCGTAAATGACAATTTTATAATTGAATTAAATTGCACATAAATACTTATTAAATAGAGTAATATTCTATACAAACTATTAAAAAAAAAAACACTTTTTTTAATTTAAATTTATATTAATTTAAAAAATCATTTGCAATAATGCTTGGACAGAAATCGATTCTAGAAAAGAGAATTCCAATGAAAAACATTAAAAATGTTATGAAGATAGTAACTTTTTATTTTTTAAATTTTATATTTTAATGTTTCTTCTATTTCAATTTAAAAAAAAATGCATTTTAAAAATATTTAAAAAAATACATTTGCAATAATATTTGGACATAAATCGAATTTAGAACTAAGAATTCAAGTCAAAAAACATAAAAAAAAATTTTACAGAAAAAGTCACTTTTTAGTTTTTAATATTGTTTTTATATATATTTTATTTCTACTTAATTATTAAAAAAAAGAACATTTGCAATAATATTTGAACATAAATTGATTTTAGAAAAGAGACTTTAAAGCAAAAACATAAAAAAAAACATTTAAAAAAAAACATAAAAACATGTATATAAATAGCCACTTTTTAGTTTTTAATATTGTTTTTTATATATTTTTTTTTCAATTTAAAACTATTTAAAAAAAAACATTTGCAATATCATTTGGACATAAATCCATTCGGGAAACGAAATTTTAAATCAAAAACATTTAAAAAAATATATATACAAATAAAAGCTTACTTGAATGTAACAATCCAAAATTGTAAATTAATATTTGTATTTGAAATTTTATTTATTTTAATAATTTATAAAGAAATTATTGCTTGATTTGCTGACATAAAAAATTAATTGAAAAACTTGCGTGCTAGATTATTTTATTTATTTAAAAAAAGAACTTAAATTGCATTAAAAATTTTCATTCGATGTTATTTACAGTATCTATAGCCTAAGCTAACTATCGACTTGTTTGACAATTGTTTCTTTCCTTCTCAGCTCTATTTCTGGAAGAATGCAAATATATTGCATTGTACTGTGTCAAAGTTGCAATTGCAATTTGTTTTAGAGCTACATAAATATATATATATATATATATTTATAATGTATGTATATGTGGGCGTATTGGCACGCCCAGTTCATTGTATTGGATGTCTTAGAAACACACACACATTTGCACAGGTGCAACAACTATTTGTGTAGCCTGCTTTTAGGCGGCCAGACTGGAAAAGGAAGCCCTAGAAATACATTTACTTGATAATGCAATACCAAATGCATTTTCACTTAACAGTTCGTTGACTGCAGTCTGTGGCTTTCCACAGCACTTCCCCCCCACCCCCTACAGTTTCAACTACTCCTCCCGCCAGCAAGTTGTGGTCATCATCAGTTGCAACCAGAGTTAACAGACACATGGCAAAAACATTTAGATATCCTTCAATGCCAATTTCACTTGCACTTTTACAGCTCACACAGTCGAAAATAAACCACAAAAGCCCGTTAACGCTTTCATTTCCGTGTTGATTGTGGGCGTGGTTATGTACCGTAAATTTAACTGTTTTATGTCTGTGACAGCGACAAACAAACCGACAAACAGACAGACAGACGGACAGACAAAACAGTTTGCACACAAAATGAAGTGTCTATCATTATGATATTTGCCAGTTTGAAGGCGTGTTCCGCAAATTAATTTCAATTTTAGTTGAAATTAAATGCTTGATATTAAAATTAAATACATTTCTTTAATGTACTTAAAATACTTTGAAGTTTTATCTTAGAAAAACTATAATAATATGCCATGGAATAAGATCGGTCAGAAAAACATTATAGAAATGCGAATTAATTTGAAAATCTTGCAGATAGAAAATTATTACAGTTTTTCTATCTGCAAGATTATTAAATTAATTTGAATTTCTATAATGTTTTTCTGACTGATTTTATTCCTTGGCAGTTCAATACTTTTTAAGCTTTAACTATAAAATTCTCAAAATACTTTCAAGTTACTTGGCTATAAATATTGAAAAAACTTGATTTATGGATCATTTTAAGCTTTACTTTAAAAAATAAATAAAGCTAGTTTCATAAACTTTATTTATATAACAGAAGATAAAATTAAAAATTATGATTTTATTTTTTGCCAAATCCTTTTATCTTGCACATCAAATAAAATAAATCTAATTTTTGGAGTAAAATTAATTCTTTGGAAAAAAACTTACATTATTTGAAAATTATATTTTTTAAGTACTTGTGTTTTATTTTATGTTTAAAAAAAATATAAATAAAATATAAAAACAAAATAAAACAATATTCTTGATTTCCAGGAAAAAACAATTATTTATTTCTTAAATTATATATTATTGAATAGAAAAATTATTTCCTGACTTCTGCTATTAAAAAGCCAGACGTTTTATGTTTTAGTTGTCAAATAAATATGCATTTATAAATATAAAAAAATAATTATTACTTTGAAAATTAAACTTTGCATTCCAACAAATTATTTCATTAGATGGCGAATTGTTGGCGAAAGTGATTTTATTTAGAGCTTTAGTTTCTTTGAACTTGTTTTGCATTTAATTGCATGTAAATTATTGTACACAGCGTGGAGCACAAATCACACACACAACTCTTGACACACACCCACACCCACCCACACACACACACACACACACACACACACCCACACACACACACAGACCCCTTATCCTTACCGCTAACTCATCGAAATGTCCTTGTCCTTGGTCGTTGTCGCATTTGCGCCCATTTCCGGCTGCTTCAAAAAAGCAACTGCACTTTTTACCCGGCTAAAGGGGCAGGGGTAACAACATTTCCGGTTTCCATTTCTCGACTATTTGGCGCGAATGCGCCTCTGGGCGTTGAAATGGGTAGAAATGTCCGCAGCGTAGCCCCACTTACCCCTTCTGTATTTCATACTTTGGCTTTGGGCCCAGAAAAGCCCCCAAGGACATCACATCCTGCTCCTGTTATCCCCTTCCACTATGCGCAACGTGTCGCAGCTGTTCGCCCCCCCCGTTTGCGTCTGTCTCTCTGTCTGGTCTGCTCGCTTTGCGGTCTCTGGTCATGAATCGAAAGTGCAGCTACCCCTTGCTCCATGCCTCCTACCCACTCCCCTCTACCCTCTCTCTACGCTACACTCTTTCAACCCCTCAACCCCCTGGGGCGTCTGCTATTGGAACGTTGTAATCAAGTTTTGGCCCGCAAATAGACTCGTTGCGCTCGTTGGAGCGCCAAGTCTAGTCTATAATCATCAAATCATGCTGCAAGTTGGACTTTTACCCCTCCCCTACAGTTCTCTCCCCACCCCACAACACTGTTCGTTTATCAATCATGTTGCCCGCGCTGCGACACATCAAAATGATTGACATCAAATCTAGACAACATAATGGCCTTTGGTTTTGCAATGATGCGGACAAATGGAACGATTCGAGCGAATGACAAAAGTCGCCAATGGATTGACATATAATTTGCCAAGATTGTGCAACTTGCAACAGATTCAATTTGCCTTTGTAAGTTGCATACTTTTTAATTTTCTATAATAATTTCTATAGGTTGAATTTTATGTTCTTTTTCTTACAACAATCTTAAAAATTGTTTGATATTGTTTTCTTAGCTTTACAATTTAAATAGTCTTATAATACAAAGTTGGAATATCATTTTAGTTAACACAATAACAGGCTTTTTAAATCTTATTAGCTGATATTAAATAAGTCAGTTTTCTATAGTATTTCCATATTTTTTATTTTTTTAAAAAATTGTCTTAGCTTATGAAGTTATGAACGCTCTATGAATTGATTACAAACTTGGTTTTATTACAACTCAAATTAGGTATTTCAAAGAATTTTCAAATGATGTTTCCGTTTATCTATAAATATGTATAAGAATATAAAAACAAGAAAGAAACGGCTTTGGTTTTAATATCTTAAAAATCACTTTTCGACCGATTCTTCTTATAGGAGCTAAAAGATATAGTGATCCGATTTTGTTTAAACTTGATGAGATTCTACAAATCGTAAATATGCATCGATATGCCAAGTGTCTTCGATTTTTCCCCCATATATATATGTATGATTTAGTGGTCCGATCGGGCTGATTTTGGCATACAAACTACATGCATTATCAAACTTCATCTGTACCGAGTTTCATCAAGATACCTCAAAGACAAAGCCAAAAACTTTGCATAGAAACAGACATAGACAGACGGACATCGCTAAATCGACTCAGCTATTCTTTCTGACCAAGAATATATGTACTTTGTGGGGTCGGAGACGTCTACTTCTATGCATTACACATTTTGAGACAACAAATTTAATACCCTTTTGCAAGGGTATAATGAAGTCAAGAAAAATGTTTAGGTATTCATCAATTGAGAAAGACAAGGCCGATTTGACTCAAATTTTGTTTTCAGTTGTTCGTAATTGCCAGGAGAAGGTTTCTAGAAAAGAAAATATTGGGAATACTTTCCGAAAAAGTCGCTAACGCCTTAACAGATGTACTCACTGTTAACGTATACAGCACTGTTAACATATACAGCACTGTTAACGTATACAGCACTGTTAACATATACAGCACTGTTACAACAATCACAGTAGGGAGAATATTTCAAATGAAATACGAAAATCACAGAAGGCAATTTTTTTTAAATAAATACAAATTAGATTATATTATTTGAAAGTAGCGAAAAAAATAAATTATATGGCAGAACAACGTTTGCCATTTGAACTAAAATATAATAAGTTTATTTTTTCGTCAAAGGCCGTAGCAACGCACGCCGAACACACTAGTTTTATTTTTAAACATTTTTAATATTCAAAGTTTCCAGTTACCTACACAAATATTTATTTATAGTTTGACAAAAACAAAAAAGCACAGCAAACAGCATAAATTTTGCAAATGTTATTTAAAAAAAGAATAAATAAATTTGAAACTGAAACTGCTTTTAGGGTTGGTTGGGACATCAAGTGGTTTTTTTTGGCCAATTCGACACCAGACAGCGCCGCCCAAGGGAGCTGCACAGCCGCCTAATGAGTGTCGGCGGTTTGTGTGGCTTAACAACAACAATAGCAAAAAAACAACAAAAAAACAAAAGAAGTAAGAAAAAATGATGGAAAATAATACTGCATAAAATAACGAAATTATGCTAAGAAGCGACCTCAAACTGAACTGAACTGGACCTCTTTTATCTAGCCATTGGCCGGCCATTAAAAGACCAACAAGAAAAAAAGCCCCAAAACACAGGGGGGGAGGTGTGTGTACTGGACCCAAGATATATAATAAAAATCTCATATTTTATTCAAATTGGTAATGTGAGCCTGAGATGGGCGCTATAAAATGTCGCTTGTAAGGCAGCAAATATCCTTCATCCTTCAACCCTCAGCTCGCACATCCTTGCACTCAGCATTTGCATTTGCATTTCATTGACATTCATTTGAGTTTCTTTTTTTTTATTTTTTATTTTACTTGCGCATCGCTTTCTTTGCATAGTAAATTGAATTTGAATCTAAAGTCCAACAATGGACAAACCACAGGTCCCGTCCCTTCCTTCACTCTCAGACCTCAGATCTCAGTCTTAGTGCCACACAGTACCCTTCCCCTCCTCCTGTGCTTTCACTTGCCACTTGAGGTGGATCGTTGCCTTCTCATTGCCCATTGTTCTTGTCTCATTTGCCTTTTGACGTTGCGTCCATCCACTGCGTTGACCTCCTCCCCTGTTGTAAGACCCCCTCCTCCTGCTCCAATCTTTCTGTTGCATTGGCTACTAAGCAGCTTTCATTCTATACAGAGAGCTCAGTTCAAGAGTCAGTCAGCTGCTGTTCCCATTACAGGGTTAGAATGTTGCCGCCCCACGCGCGTTCTCCTGCTCCAGAGCTGCTTTAAGCTGATTTCCCTTGATTTCCGCTTGTTCCGTTCCGTTCAGGGCTTTGGTTTTCAATTTTGTCAGTAACACTCACACACACACACACACATATATATATATATATATATACATACACACACACCCACACACACACCTCGCTCCTGCTTGGTTTTTCGGATCCTCTGGCAAGTGCATTAAACTCATTTGCCAAACGGCTTTCAATTATAATTTTTGTTAATAATTCATTAGCACAATGTGTTGCCATGACTCGTTGTTGTTGTGTGTGTTGTTTATGTTGTTGTTGTGTAACAAGTATGGCCAAAATGCATTCAGACAGCTTTCCTCCGCCCGCAATTCGACACGTTGCGCATACGCCATGTGTGACAAGGCTTTAAGCTTAAATTGAATATTTAAAATTTACAACTAAATGCAATATTATTAACAGAGTTCTGATTGGGTTCTAAATTGCTAAATAGATGATTTGAAAAGAAATAAATATCGTTTGATTGCACTAGCTTCATTATTAGCAGAGAAACCTTAGCGACGATAATGTTATATTTTAAAATCGTATGAAAATTTATTTTTTTTATATTTTAGTATTGTTTTCTGAGTTTCAAATATATCTTAAGCCGAAAAAAATTTTTTTTGGATTAATAACAATTAAAAAACAATTGCAATTAATTTAGTTTTATTTTTTTGCTCAAAAATTGTGTTTTTATAGCTAAATGTCGAAAGTTAGATATTTTTTCTTAGTAAAAGAAGCAAGAGAAAACTCAAAAAAATATTTATAAAATTTAAAAAAATAGCGAATTTTTTTGAGTCTATTTTTATTTGCTATTATTTCTTATTTATATATGAAAAACTTAAGCATTAATACATAATTATAAATAAAGAGAAGCGTTAAGCTAAAAAAAATATAAAAATTATGCATATATCTATAGATAATTCCTGTCAGGATTACATTGTTGTAGTCCTCATTTTAATCAAAAATCGGCAAGTTCATTTAAACAAAAAAATTATTAAAAATTATAATGCAAAATAAAAAAAGAACAGACAGCAAGAATTTAAGTTTTGTTCGATTTTTATGCATAGTTTATGATTATAATGAAAAAAACTCTTTTAGAGAATATTTTACACAGCTCGTACTAGCTTAATTAAAAAAAAAAAACTAACAAAATTTATTTGATCCTGTTGCCTTAATTGAATTTTAGATATTTTGTATGCATAGACAGCTGAATATGATAAGCTTAAGAGACTTTTTGAACTAATGAGATACAGAATATCAAATAAAAATGATTTCTTTATGAAATTTATAATTATGAATTATGTAAATGAATTTATTTAAAATATTGTTATTTTATTATGCATTCTATTTAAAATACTCATGAGAGGTACAAATTTGTGAAAGTGAAACTATATTAACTGTTTCTTTGATTATAATCGAAATTAAGACATAGAAATGAAAATATTTTTGTTTTATTGAGTTAAAGTAATTGTGCAAACTTTCAATATAAAAAATGATGGGAAATTATTGTGCTATTATCCAACAGAAAGATAAAATAATTTCATGCAAATTATGCGTCTCAAGAAACATTTATAAAAGGATTAATCTAAGGTTTTTCCAAGTATCTAGTATTTAATCTTTTGCTAGTTATGCCTCTTAAAGAACAATTATAAAAGGATCAATCTCATCTTTTTTTTATTCTGATATTCAAGTCTTATTCTATGTCTATTAGCTCAACTTGGGGCATGTTAACTATTCAACTTATGGAGTGCTGTTTCAATTGATCTGCTTTATTTAGTTATAGGGTTTGTCTGTACTCGATTTTATGTTGTTGCTTGCAACCCCTTTTGGCTCTGGTTGTCATCTGGACTTACCCCCAATGTGTGAATGTTTCTTGTCTGCCTTTGTGTGTGTGTGTGTGTGTGGCACCCACACTGCAGCTGTCTGCGACCTTATCGCTCATCAGCTGTGGCGGCGGCTGTGGCAGCTACTGTTTCCCAATGCCTGTTGTTGATGCTTCCCGTTCCCATGCAACATTTTTCAAAGCTTGGTGCCACAACCCTTCGATTAGTCCTGCATTGCTGGTGATAAATAAAAACTGTCTGCGCCTATGTGGCTGCTACAGTTGCCTTCTTTTTGGTTAGAGATTTCCCTCTTTATTTCATTATTTCTTTTTTTTTTTTTTTGGTGTATGCTGACTTTTTGCCATGTAAGCTAGTCGCTTCTCCGCCCTTCCAGCAATCTATCTGCACAGCTCTTGACATTGAAACACATGCCAAACGACAAAGCCGAAAAAATGCATTGACCATGGTCGAAAAAATTCAATTTGATTGCTTTGTCCGCTTGTCTATTGGCCATTTAAGCAGCAGCAGCAGCAGCAGTAGAAGAGGGCAAGAGGTATGTTGGGGGCTAGAAGGGTAGTTGGGGGCACATTTTTGCCGCAGCTTAACAAGTTCATTTTGGGCTAACGCCTGCGGCTATGCAATGAATCGTTTATGCCATGTCGCATAAATCAAATACAGTCAAAAAATAATTTCAAAAAAATTTAGCAGCCACAAATAGTTGAATATTGCGCATACGTCATGTGGCGCAATAATCTAAAATACACTTTTGTATTAAATGCTGATCAAACCGAAATATTAAGCCCAGAGGCATAGGTATAGTGGAAAAATTTATTGCATACTTTATGGCTTAAAAAAATTTTAATTAAAGTTTCTACAAATAATAAAAAATACTTTTAAAAGGAATTTGAGAGCTTAAAATGCAACTACAGACTTTTCTATTGTCTTAAGGATCATATTTTGCTCGAAATAAAAAATATTCATATTAAATAAATATATAGAATATATTGAATATTTTATGCAAATATGAATTTCATTAAAACAAATGTTTTCTTTTCAATCCTATTTCGCTTAAATCTAAAAAAAAATTTTTTTTGAGCTAAGATTTTTTCAAATAATTTTAAAAGAAATAAATATTCTATAAAAATATTGAGAGCTTAAAATCCACCCAACTGCAGACTTTTCTATCATCTTAAGGAACATAGCTTGCTTGAAATAAAATATTTATATTAAATAAATATATATAAAATTTTTTATGTAAATATGAATTTCATTAAGGAAATATTTTCATCAATCGTATATCGCTTAAATCTTAGAAAAAAGATATTTTGAGCTAAGATTTTTACAAATAATTGAAAATAAATTTAAAACAAAATAAATATTCTATAAAAATGTTGAGAACTTACAATACAACCACAGACTTTTCTATTTTTAAACAAAATAGCTTGCTCTAAATAAAATATTATTTTTGCTAAATAAATATATAGAATATTTTGCATGAATTTCATTAAAGAAATACTTTCTTCAATCGAATATTGCTTAAATCTTAAAAAAAAAGAAGATATTTTGAGCTAAGATTTTTACAAATAATTGAAATTAATTTTAAAAAAATAAATATTCTATAAAAATGTTAAGAGTTTACAATCCAACCACAGGTTTTTCTTTTTTCATAAAAAATAGCTTGCTCGTAATAAAATATTATTTTTCTTAAATAAATATATAGAATATTTTGCATATGCATAAATTTCATTAAGGAAATATTTTCTTCAATCGTTCTTCGCTTAAATCTTAGAAAAAAGATATTTTGAGCTAAGAATGTTTACAAATAATTGAAAATAAATTTAAAAGAAATAAATATTCTATAAAAATGTTGAGAACTTACAATCCTACCACAGGCTTTTCTATTTTTAAACAAAATAGCTTGCTCTAAATAAAATATTATTTTTGTTAAATAAATCTATAGAATATTTTGCATATGCATGTTTTTCATTATATAAATATTTTCTTCAATCGAAATATGGCAACACTTTAACTTTAATTGTTATATTAATTTTTCTGTTAAATAATTTTATATTTATTTGATGAAATTTCGTTGATAATTAAAAGGGGAAATTTTATAAATTTGCCTTTTTCGATTTCACTAAATTTATGTCAATTTTTTGTAGAAATTGAAGTCATATATACATATTTGTTGTGAAACATCATCATTCGTCATTTGCTGCTAATTACATTCTGCGGTTGGCATAACAAATCCCTGATACCAAAAATATGAGAAAAAAAAAAATCAAAACAAGCTGCACACACGTGTGACCATGTTCATTCAACTCTAGGTTTCCGTTCCAGCTGCTCCTGTTCCAGGACTATTTATGATTGATGGAGTAGGCAGTAGGCAGTAGGCGGGAGAGCACAAAACAAACAACAACAAAAATGGAAAGAGAAATCGACAGATGAAGCATACAGAGCGGGAAAAACAAGTAATTAAAATACCAGGCAGGCAAATGGACTTGCCACTGCTGTTGTGTTGCAGCCACATGTGTTGCCACAAATGGGCAGCCAAGCAGCCGCATTCGTAGCTCAAACATATTGATTGATTTTTAATTACAAACATTTACCAGTGCAATTTACACAGAGGGTCAAATTCAATATAGATTGTATATATATATATGTATGCGTGTCTATATCCTGTATAGATCCTGTATATATCCTGGCCTGGGTAGCCACTTGAAGCAGCGGCTGCTTCAATTTCAATTATGCAAATACATTTTTATTAAACGCATAAACAAATGCGTAGCAACTGGCTGCATTTGTTGCCACATCCACATTTTTAAAAGGTCCTGGACAATTAGCGGTGGAAGCTGAAGAACGGTGGAGGGGCTGGGGCGACAAGCCATATAATTGCCGACGTCGACGCCGACGCATGCAATTAGCGTTTGAATGGGCCAATAGCCAGAGGCAGAGCCACGCTAAAGATACTGAGATAGAGAAAAGTTGCACAAGTTGGCAAAAAGTGTAAAAAGATTTTGTCTTTGCCACAAATAACATCCCGCTGCCCCCTCTCCCTGATACGCGTTGCAATCAATGCGCCATTGTTGCGACGCGTTCGAAAATTGAAAATTGCCCGCGCTGCAAAAATGCTTTTCACTTTTTTTTTTTTTTTAACTTCCTCCTTTCATGTCATGTTCAATATTCAGAGCTCGAATTTAAAGTTAAACAAAAAAAAATAAAAAAATTATAAACATTGCAGTTGAAATACCTCGACTGCGTCACAGTTTGATTTAAGTCGGGGTCCTTTAAATTCATTTAAAATAAAAATTATATTCCAATTTTTACCACAAAGGGAAAATTAATTCTTATTTTTTATCTTTATAGGAAAAATTGTGAAATAGTAATTAAGTTTAAATTTTTATTTAAAAATCATAAAATAACTCACATTATCAATATTTATTAATTGATTACAAACATTGTAAATAAAAGTTATTTATCAATTTTTGTCTAATAAAAATTACAATTAAAAAATATTTTTAATTTTTTACTATAAAAATTTAATATATTATTTTAAAATGTTTATAATAAAAATTGAATGTATATAGAACCAGGTAGGGTATTAACAATATGTAAAAATATTTACAATGTGTTACTCAATACCTTTATATACCTTTATAGGACATATGCCATATCACTTCTTTAAAGAATCAACGTTAAGTATTCGTAAGGTATAACTCCATGCGAACAAATTTACATATTAATAAAATTAAAAACTAAAATTTATTTTTTCTTATTTATGCTGAGAATTTTTAAATAATTTTTATTTTAAATTTTTATGATTTTTACTTAAAAATTAAAATTTTATAATTTACGTTATAAAAATTAATAAAACTTATTTTTAATATTTATTCTGAGAATTTCTAAATAATTTTGAATTTACAATTTTTTGATTTTTAACTAAAAATTAAAATTTAATTATTTTATAGTAAGATTTATTTTTGATCTTTGATATAGAATCGTATAAAAATTTAAAAAAATAAAACTTATTTTTTATATTTATTATGAGAATTTATATATAATTTTTAAGGTTTTTACATAAAAATTGAAATTTAACTATTTCATAATTTAGTTCATTAGGATCAAAACTAATAGTTGATATACATTTTTAATTTTATTCTGTTTCCTGGAGAGTGTATCCTAAATTATATAAGATTTTCTCATTTATTTAGATAACTTTTTTCTAGTTTGATTTTTTTAACTCCTAACTTCTATTTACGATTCCTGCAAAAATGTTCGTAAATAAATTTTTCACATCAAATCGAATTAATCTCACTAAAGAATTGAAGTTTATTTTTTATAAAAAAAATTTAGTACTAAATGGGTAATTCCTTAAAAGTTAATGAGACTTTTGGAGATCTAAGTTGAAAATCAAAATAATATTAAAGTTGATTGAAAACTATTATAGCTTGAATAGATTTTGGTCTTTTTTTTCGATTGCTATTAAATTTGTGACTAAAATTCATTTATATCTTAATAATTTTATTTGCCGCTTGTATAATCCAATACGGTGCAATATTTTGAATATTTTAGTTAAAAATCCTAGATAATCACTTGAAATGGAGACCATCGTTACTATCGATAACATTATCGATTGATTGCTCGTCTTTATATATACATACATAAACATATAGCATTTAAATCTCAGCATATTATTTTCAATTTACGTTGCATTTACCCCATGGTCCCCCCTTGAGCAGAATTGTGGAGCGCCTTGGGAGACAAATGACAAGCAATTTAGTTGGCATTCGAGAGATTCGATGAAGCATTCAGTAAATCTATTTGCCTGTCAGACAGGCCAGACTGGCAGACTGCCATCCTGGCTGTACACGTGATAATTGCTGAGCAGGACATTGGTGCTGGACAACTTATTGAATCTGTACAATTTGTTGGGCGTTTTCAGTTCCTGTTCGCCCCCGTTGTAATTTCAATTGTCTATGCAAAGCGACTTGAATCACAAAATGACCAGCACCCTGTCCAAAGGACTCTATATATACGAAGCTTAAGCATCAGCTTCAGGCCAGACGCAATGTAAATCCCCATTATTTTCTATTTTTTTTTTCTATTTTTTTTGATGGCTTTTGTCTCTCTTGTCGCCTTTTGTGCTTCAGTGCCTCATTTGTGTCCCATACCTTGGATAGTCTGATGCTGCCTTTTGCTGCTGGTTGCCAGATAAATTTCAATGAATTTGCAAGCAACGCGCAGTGGGAGTAAAGGATGTGGCCAGGACACAGCGACAAACAGGACGCGAGAGTGGAACGCTGTACGGCCAGTGTCCAGTGTCCTGTGTACTGTGTCCTCTGTCCAGTGGCAACATTTCTTTGTTTATCTTTATACATTTACAATTAAAAGGGCTTCGCATTGTTGTCGCTGTCGTAATATTAATGAATCTCTCTCTCTCTCTCTCTCTCTCTGTTTTTCCAGGACACGCATGCATTCAGATACGAAAGAGTTGCCACAAATCGCTTTACCAACCTTACCCCTCCCCTCACACATTGCCACACATTTCAGTTTCACGTTAATTGATTGCAATTTGTTTATGTAAATGCGTCTGTTTGTATGCAACATGTTCGTTTTATTTTATTTTTTTTGTTGATTTCCCAACACAAATTGTGTGCAAATTTTGTGGTCATTTGTGTTTGCAGATTTATTCAACCTGTCAGGCCACAATGCCCGCCCCGCTGATGGCTTTTGTTCAATATTTGCATTTTGCATACGTTGGCAATTGTCTCATTAGGCAATTATATCAATAAATTCATAATTATCGGTCACTCACCCCCTCCTCTTTGCCCTGCAGCAAATGTACGGCACCGGAACGCTGTATACCAGGCAAAAACCACATGGGATGCGTTAACAGCAATCGTTCCATCAATCCCAAATCACACGGCGGCGAATTGTCGCTGGAATCCCGAGAGCTCTCCTCGCTCGATGTTTCGCCCTCGGCTAATATGCCACCCTCCGAACTGGAGACTAGAGATGTGCGTGACTGTAAATATTTAAATGGAAACAAATATTGTAGTATATATAAGTTGAAACTGTATTTTTATATTTTATTTTTATTTATTTATTTATTTATTTATTTATTTATTTAACTCGTTTAGTAAAATTTATTTTTATAAAACTGACTGACTGATTGGCGACTCCCGAGCAGGCCAAACTATAAATGCTAGAAACGTGAAATTTTTACTGCAACTCTCTATTATATCGTAGGTTGGCACTTTTAAGCAATTTTTCACAAAATATTTTCGGAAGTGGTTGAAAAATACATTTGAAAAATGTTTGTTTTCGGGCGGAAGCGTAGCAACGCACGCCGGTAGAGCTAGTACAGTATTTAAATAGAGCTCGCTTAACCTGATAAAGTAATTATAAACGAATTGTAATTATTTTTTATAAAAATATTTTAGTTTTCGACCTACTATACATTAGGCAAATAAAACAAAACTAAATTTATTTCATTTAAAAATATGAACATGTTTTGTAGAAATTAATATTTTAAAATTATTAAGCTTCCCATGAAGCGTGGTTGTTCTTTATTGTTAATTTAAATGTCCTGTTATAGTCCATTATGTAGGCTGCTTCTTGACAATATATTTAAAAAAAAATATTTAAAAAATAAATCATTAAATTATAAAGAATTCTTTATTCGGTGAGGCCGGACAATAATTGCAAAGCTTCTCATAGGTTTCGTATTACACTATTATGATTTTTCGTTTGCCGTTTTATATATAGTTATATTCTATATAAATTATATGAAAACTGAATTAATAATATCTATACATGGTTGAGTAAGATCACAAGTTGCTGATCATAATACCAAAACCTTGATATGATAATTTCGGTTTATATACTTTTTGCATTAAAATCTGTTCAGTTTTGATAAAGTTGTTTGAGTTGAAAATGCGACTGTATCTATGAAAACTTAAAATGCATTAAAAATATTTCTAAGATGACACCCTGAAAAGAGCATCTTCGACCGTATAAAGTATAGATTCTTGATCAGCATCAACAATCGAGTCGATCTAGCCCTATTCGCCTGTATGTATGATACTCAAATTATAATTTGTCCTAATTTAAACTTGTGTGTTAATGAGAGTATTTATGTTTGCAAATCTCGAACTAGGTAGATTTAGGTGTACTATAATCGTGAATGCTCGACTAAAACAGTCTTACTTATTTGTTTTTCTATTTCAACTAATTAACTTCTTTATACGGCATTAAAATGAGTATATTAACTTAGTTAACATGTATAATAACATGTTAAATATAGTTTTGCTTTTAAACATAGCTGCCATACAAAACCAGGGCTACTATGAGCTCAAAGCAGCTTGAACTACTAAAATAGCCTTAAATTTACCGGAGACACTGTAAAAGCTAAATATTATTAACAAATTTGCTTAGTTGCACTTATAGCCAATGCTGCCATGTATAAAACCAGGGCTAATCTGAGCTTTAACTAATGTTTTAAGCTGTCTTAAAATCCAGTTAAAAAAAAAAAAATTAATTAATAAATATAAAACAAAAACTTACACCTATAGCCAAAATTACCATATAAAATCAGGGCTAACAAATTCATAATTTTTATCAAAGCTTAAATCATATTGTTTAAGTGAACTTTTATACAAAATCAGGTTTTAGGGCTACAGCAGCTGCTGCTTGTCGTAACATTGATCTTAAACTAATCAATTAATCAACTCGTCGACCCAACGAAGACTCTTAGAAAATCAGGGCGAACATTTGTTTGTTTGTCAATGTTTGACATACGATTTCGACTCGTGTTCTGCGTTCAGCACGTCCTTTGCTTGACACATTGCTGTCGGCCATATTTCCCCCTCATATACACACACACACAACATGCACACACACACACACAAATTTTGAGTGCAATCTCATGTCAGGCCATCAAAAATTTTTTGGGCACAAGTTGACAGAAAAAAAGGCCGCAGGCAGCGCGCTATCCTTCAATTCAGCCGGCGAATTCTTATACATTTCCTTCCACTCGCAAACAAAAACGCAAAATACTGTAAAGTTCTGTAAAATTCTGTAGCAGCCGCGTAGGCGTTTTTAATTGAAAATTTGCCGTGGGCTGGCTTTTGAAGTTTTTTTGTTGTTGTGTATTCCATGGCATCGTCGTGATCTAAAGTGCAGCCAGGGGGAGTGAAGTGAAGTAGGTTTGGCTGCGAAACTGCAGGGTGCAGAAAGCATAAAAAAAATCATATAAATATATATATAGTCTGAAGCATGCACCCCAATTTGAGTGCAGAGTGTAGAGAGAGCATAATGATGATGATGTTGCTACCACTGTGTTTATGTTTGCCAACGGTAAGCGATGCCAAATTGATGCCAAGGCAACAACGAGGCAGCTTATGCAAATATATAAGTAAATATATACAAGTACTATATAAGTATATATACAAACAGAAGTGTATACATATGTAGTTGTAGCTAGACCGCTTTAATTAAACTAAATTGCTATACTCTATATAATTTTAAAAATCATTTTAAGCTCAATTTGTGTGTTGAGTTCTATCAATTTGTATTATATTGTATTACATATTTAAATTAAAATTTAAGTAAGTATATCTTTTGAAATATATATTTTAACCTTTGATATAATTTGCGTACTTTCTTAGAATAATTGAATCTTTATTGTTATTGAAATTAAAACATTCTGAATACAGTTTGGAATATAATATCAAATACACTTTGAACACATAATGCAACTATGTTAAAGCAAAGAAGAGGAAAACGAAAAAAATTTATTTCGACTTTTCCTCGAATTTTAAAGTCAAAAAATCGTAAAAAATACCGCACAAAATATCATAATTTTCTAAATTCAAAATCAAATAGTTGCAAAACTTGTAATTTAAACTTAATAAGGTATATTTATGATTAAAAGGCCCTTTTATTAGCTTTCAGAAAACGTAAAGCATTTGAAAGTCGGCTGTAAGATTCTCGAGTAATGTTAAAATCTGCAGGCACGCCTCTAAAAGAAAGCTAAAAAATAAATACCAGATTTCAAAAATTTTTTTAAAAAAAAGTCCCACCATAGAACAGTTTTTAAAGTGATTTTTCGTCATCTGGGGTCCCATATGTATCAGAAAAAGTAGGTTTGGTAACTTATACAAAAAAAAAAAGCTAAATTTTGTGACCTAGTGTTATTTCCAATTTTGTGTCTTCAATTAAGGAAAAATTACAATTGAGTTTATATTTTGTAATGCTTGCAAAGAAAATAAATAAATGTTTAAAGCCACAAATAAATGAAACGCTGCGACAGTGTTAAACATGTTGGATCTGGCAATGAAAAATCTAAAAATTCGTTTGTCAGATGAGCTGTGTGAAAATGAAAACCAAACAACAATTAAAATGCTAATGAAACAAATGAAAACGTTTGCACTTAAAATAATTAATAGCAATACAATATCCAATAAACTCCGATAAAATCAAATATATATACCCTCAATACAGTATAGAGCTGAAGAATGTATTGTCGCGGAATCAAATGGTGCAAGTGTTTCAGATAAGCTCTCGATTTTACAGAATATTTTTAAAAATCATTCAAAAGACTCGTAAAATATAAATATTATAAATATTATAAATATTATAAAATCTGTGAAAGTAAACGTTAAAGTAGAATTTAAAGCCACTTTGAATTGTCAGTTTGAGTTCGAGTGCTCCAGATAAATAAATCACTCTAAAGCTTTGCAAGCCGAAGTGACTGATGCTCTAACAAAGTCACAGCAAGCAGCTCATACAATAATAAAGAAAGACAAAAAGCAACTAAGGATGTTGAAGCAAACAGTTAAATGCCTAAAGATTGAAAATTTTCAAAATTAATCTAAACTAAAATGCCGAGAGAATAAGCTGTTGTCGATGTCTTTGGAGAAGATGATATTGATATTTTTGGAAAAGACATTCAATAAGTTATCAAAAGATAATAGGATCTGTTAAAAATTTACAAATTTAGAGAATCTTCTCGTACCCTGCAATAGCAAGGCAATTTAAAGCGGAACAGGATATTAAGAATCAAATGACCAAAGAGCTGAACAAGTCCAATAAACTCAATCAAAAGTGACAAAACTATGCATAAAAAGTCAAAGAAAGATGTCTGATTTAGCAGACTACATATTATTACAAACAAAAAAAACAATCTAATTCAGGGTGGATTGAAAATCATAAAAAAAATATATATATTTGGTATATGAGCTCATTTTTATTATATTATATTGTAAAATAAACCAATTATAATCTCACAGTTGGTAATAATATCAAAAAACTTTGTCGGGCACAAAGTTCCACTTCAGAATTCACAGTTGGAAAAAAGGAAGCAAGTCAAGTGGCCTTTGTGGCTGCCACAAGTTGCTTATGCTACGTCCCACACCCACGCAACACTCGCAACCTTACCGCTAACAACGTCACCGATAGGGTTGTCCTTTTTTTTTTTTATTTATTTATTTTTCCTATTTTTTTTTTTGGTACTCTTGACTTGGTTTTTGTTGAAGAAAAATAACGTGTAGCATAGCCAAAAAAGGTCGCAGCACTAATTGAGTTATTTCTGGCCGACTGTCAAATTAGGTTGCCCCTGAAACACACCTTTTTATATATATATATATATCTTTATATATCTATGTGCTTATATAGATGTGTATCCTTTACATCCTGTGCCCATGAAAAATGGTTAAAAGGGGTTAATAAGTCTGTATGACGAAACAGGCATAAGAAGGCATCCCCGACCTTATAAAGTATATATATTCTTGATCATCATCAATAGCCGAGGCTATTAAGCCCTCTGTCCGGCTGTCTGTCTGTATAAACACACAGATCTTAAGAGCCCACAAGAGTAGTCAACTATATATTTCAAATTTCCAATATTCTCTCCCAAAAAATCGATAAAAACGATTAATAGGCAAAATTTCAAAATTATGATTTTGATTTTTTGCACATCCAATTATAATGTTAATTTGAATAAGCATAATTAAGTAATAAACATCAAAGTTATTGGAGATTTAGTTTACGTGGTTAGGCAGGGCTGTCGGCAGCTCAGTTGGCGGCAAGTTATATGTACAGGGTATACCGTAGTCGCGTGTACTCGACTATACCACTCTTACTTGTTCTGGTTTTGATATTTGATTCACGTGCCAGCAGAAAGTTTTAATTTTTTAAATATCATTTATTAAATGGCTTTTCAGTTCAGTTTCATTTGGCGGCCCCCTTTTTTGAGGGCATTAATCATACGCAGCGTTGACAAAAGTCGGAAATGAAACGAAAACTGACGAAATCTCAAGAAAACAAACGCAATGAAATGGAAATGTAAATGTAAATGCAAATGTTAATGCCTGCAAAATGTTGCCTCTTTATTTGTGAAGCATTTAAATGCCAGACAAACAGACAGCAAAAAAAAAAAAATGAGAAGAGAAAATTGCGCAAATCCCTTGAAAGAAAATGTTTGAAATTTTTCAAAAAAAAAAGGAGCTCACAGCAGGATGGCCAACAGCAGCAGGATGTCTTTCAACGCAAAATGTTGGCAAAATTATGCTTAAATCAAAAATCACGGCAACAAAAAAAAAAAAGAGAGAGAGTGAAGCCAGGGTTGCAGGCGGTCAGGACAACCCTTATGTGCTGGGTCCTTAGCTGACAGTCCGAGGTAAATGCTGCGCATATTTTATACCCAGCATTAGGTCCTAAGTATTGCATATTACAAGTCGAGTTGGGTCCCTTTTTTTTCTTGTATTTTTTTTTTGTTGGCAACCCAAAACTATTTGTGAGCTGGCAATAAAGCTCTCTGTCTGTCTTTTGATGCGTACACAAAAGACAACTGAAGACAGTCAACAATAATGCATTTACTTATTAAGTTAGTCGGGCTCTCATTTGTTTAAAGATTTGCCACACACATTGAACAACCCCCCAAAAAAAAAGCATAACTGGGAAATCTTTCTAAGTAGCCTGGCTGCATTTTTGAGTGCTACTAAGGGTTGTTGCTTTCTGGTCGCATATGTGCCATGAAAATTTGTTTGATTTTGGTTTGCCAGCGCATGTGGGGAAGCCACACAAGGGCAGGCATGCAGGGGGTAGGCACTTGTCTACGCGTAATGTTAAGCAAACAGTCGCGACTTTAAATTTAGCTGTAAAATATTTTGTAGACTGCAACAGACAGCGGCCAGCCAAGCGAAGCGCCCAGACAAAACTGGGAAGCAGGGCGGGAAGCAGTGCGGGGAAGCAGTGCAGGAACTAGCCTTGAATCTTTGACTCAAGTCGCCAGCAGGATCAGGCATATGCTGCTGCTTAGCGGAAGCCGACTCGAGACACAGGACGCACAGCTGTAGACATTGTACACTCAAAAAAAAAAATAAAAAAAAATTAAATAAAAAATTGACCTTCAATTGCAGTGAATAAAAAAAAAATCCTTAATAAACTAAATTGAATTTCTTTTTGTCAGAAAACTAAAGATAAGTGTAAACTTTAAATTGTTTAATTATTTCCCAATTTAAATATTTATTTCTGAACACATGAAAACTTTTTAAAACCAAACTTAAACAAAACTTTCGACAAGTTATAGCTCAAAATCAAAATTTAACAATATTTACAAATTGTTAAATAATATTTAGTTAGAAAATATTTGCTTCTTAGTATATGTATATTGTAGAAATAACAATATGCAACAAATTTTGAAAAAACCTTGCATTCAGAACTTTTTAAAGTCAATTTATATCGGTCGTTGATTTATATAAATAATTAAAAATTATTGAAAAAATATTTTGTTGGAACCGTTTCTGAGATAAACAGAAAAATTAGATTTTCGACTAATCAAAAAAGCAGCTTAAGTTTAGTGTAAATAACTCCCAAAATAGTTAAATGTTTATAAATAATTAAATAAAATAGCCTTTCAACTTGTTAAACAACACACTTAAATGAAATAAATAGTTCAGAAGATTTTTTTTCTTTTTGTTTGTATATTTATTTATTATCAAGAACAGTCTGCAGTTGAGACTAAAACAGGGCAAGTCTCTTAATTAAATGGAAAACAATGCGTTTTTAATCTACTGGATTAAGCTAAATATACATTAAGGAGTAATTCGTCACTGATTTAAAAATTCTGCATAAAAGTCTGCCGATTTTAGAAAAAGCTATTTTTTGTGAAATTTTTTCCTCCATAAATATAATTTTGATTTTTGTTTTACCCATTAGATCTGTAGATATTTATTGGATTAAATAAAAATAATTTTTTAATATTTTTTTTTTTTTAAATCAACGATAGATTTTACATTTGATTGCGCTACAAAAAATGCTATATCATAGTAATTTGATATACCATATATTTATATATTGGAATTCTTACTTATACACCCATATTTACATTGATTATAGTTCAGTTTAGGTTAGTTTGAACAATTTTCTTCTATATTTCTTTATTTTTCCCTGTGTAGACATTTTAGTTGTTGTTTTCTTTTATTTATTTTTTTTATTTTTTTGGCAGAAGCTCAGACAACGAAAGTAAGTTGACTTCCGTTTTCTGACGGCTGAAAATGAAAATCGCCATTGCTGCTACACTTATTCCAGTGCACCTTTTGTTAAATATTGGCCTGTCTGATTGTCTGACAGTCTTGCAGCATATATTGATAACAAATAAACCAAAAAAAAGAAGAAAAAAAATCCAAATTCAATGCCAATTTTTGTGCAATATAAAAATTCCCAGCCATTTGATATAATATCCTATTTCAGACTTAACTCCAATGCATTTTCTATTTATTTACTGTGGGCAGGGGGGGGGGGGGGTTCGGGGAGCAGGCAGACAGGCTCTAATAAATTGCACAACAAATTGCAGCATAAAACATTTGCGACCGCACAAAAGTATGCAATGAAATATTTCAATTGCGACAAATTTTATCAGGGATAGAGAGAAAAAGAGATAGGGAAGGATAAAGAGAGAGAGATAGAGAATAAAAAATGTTAGGTTTGAATGCGCAAGAGAAAAACCTATAATATATATATATATATTTATATATAAATAGTTTAGCAACTGCCTCAACTAATTAAACTCTTTACAGACATAATTAATCTCGCTTTTTTTTGTGGTCTAACAAATATTTTTAATAAGTATACTTAGCCATAACTTTAAGTCTGTTTATTTTTTTGATACCAAAAGCTGAATTTGTTGAAATTAGCAGCCAGATAATTTCAGATTGTAAGAAAATCTATTTAAATCATAATTATAAATGTTTATGATCAAAGCCTTTAAAGGCATCTAAATATTTGCATAAATTACTTAAAAGTTGTATTTATTTATTAACAAATTTAAGTGAGCATTAAATACATTAAATTTTATTTTTTTATTAATTTTTGTGAAATTTAAAGAGAATTCAATTTCTGTATTTACACATTTAGATTGCTTATTAAACCCTTAGAGCTTTTTTAATGAAGCTTGTTAGAGAAGCTTTACCTTGCTGCTGTTAGTGTTATATATATGTGTAAATTGGTCGAATTGGATCATTTTCTATATTAATAAAACTGATCAACCTGGAGGACTAACTGACTGATTGGCAATTCACAAGCAGGTCAAACGGTAGAAGTTAGAAATCTGAAATTCAGGGCAAAGGCTTCCTATTATATCGTAAGTTGGAACTCTGAAAATATTATATTTTAAATATATCGGGAAGTGGGTGTAAAAAGCATTTTCAAATTAAATAGGAAAATCTCAGCAGGAGCAAAAAAAAGATGGCGCAGTAGGCAACAATAATAGTGACATTGTAGAATATGATTAGATTGTTTATTTTTGCTATTTTATTATTTTGGGAACGTTAGCGGGGAGTAGCAACGCACGCCGTGATAAACTAGTATTAAATAAGTGTCATGTGAATCGATCGAGCATTGATCTATGAGCTATAAAGCTGAATATAGCTTTTATGTTTTTTCCTATTCAGATTGTCTAACTCGCCCACT
Organism: Hirtodrosophila alboralis; assembly: GCA_035043045.1. NCBI lineage: Eukaryota > Metazoa > Arthropoda > Insecta > Diptera > Drosophilidae > Hirtodrosophila > Hirtodrosophila alboralis. The sequence continues at coordinate 87,473 of JAWNNH010000002.1, forward strand.
GTGAGCTAATAGTTTGACAAGAGGTAAGCGAGATAAGCACAAAAGCTTGGCAAATGTGTGTGTGTGTGTGTTGTGTGCGTGTGTGTGTGTGTGTGCAGCGCCAAATTGCACTCGAGACTGAATTATTGCCTGACGCAGCGGCACACAACCAACAGCAGCAGCAGCAACAGCAACAACAGTAGCAGCAGCAGCAGCAACAGCAGCAGCAGCAACAGCAAACAAAACGTGCAAGGCGACACGGCAAAGGACATGACAGCAGCCGTAACGAGTGACAGAAGAAGGGGGGGGGGGGGGGGGTAAGAGGGGGGTAGAACAGTAGTCCTGGGAATCGTGGAAACTGAAAGCTAGTGCCGAAATAAAAGATAAATAGCAGCCACGTAAAATGTTGTTGAATGTTTTAAAAAACCATAAAAACCACAGAGAATTACATTTAATGGCGGCAACAGAAGCAGCAGCAAAGGCCAAAAAAAAAAAAAAAAAAATACCGCAATGGCAACAACTGCGCCAAAAGCGGCAACAACAACAACATCAACATTTGAAAGCCGAGAATATTTGCTAGCTGGTGACATATGTGCCTTTTGCGTTTAGCGTCCTGTCTGCGTGTTTAGTTTTTGCAGTGAGTTTTAGAGCCAGGACGAATGCGTTGATGTCCTCAACTCTGTCAGCTGTAATATGTATGAGTGTATGTGTGTGTGCAGTGTGTGTGCTGTGTGTGTGTGAAAAGCCCGGCTGGCTAATTGAAGCGTGATGTTGCCATGTTGTCGATTTGTTGGGCTGGTCGCACTATGAATGCATAATTAACAGCGTTTTAGTGAAGTTTGTCAATGCTGTGTTGTGGCATGAAGTTTGGCAACAGTGTTACATTTGCATACCCTCAGAAAAATAATGACCATTTGCTGACAAAACTGTACATTGCCAAAAACGCTGGTCATAATTTATTAACGCCTTTCTGTTATTTACAACATTTTGTTCTCCACTTGTTCTGTGCTTTAAAATATTTGATATGCATTGAATGATTTTAATTTAATTTCAAGAATATTATTTATTTGTGAAAAACATTTTGTGCACATTTTAAAGTCGAGAAGCAGCATTCTTTTTTTTTTAACAGCGAATAATTGAGAAGAACTCATTTTTCTTAAATTTGTAACCTTAAAAAAATAAATAAAATAAAAATTAAAATAAAAACTCAATATTAAATACAAAACTAAATTAAATTAAAAATTATTGAGGAAAATAAACCATGAAATATTTGTGAAAATTACATATAAAGCAAAAAATATGAAAACTTTGAATTCACGAATTTTTATTTAAATAAAGGTTGACAAAAATGTTAAATCAAATTAAAAATAAATCAAGCAAAGGCAAGTGAAATTTGTTTTAAATAAATTAAAAGTTTTCTTATATAATTAGCAGCATTTAAGTGAAGGTTGGAAACGCTGTGATATTAAGTTTGCCATCAAAAAAAAAGAGTTTACATAAATTCCTAACAGAAAATCGAAAAATAAGAATATTTAGTCTCAGTAAAAGAGAGAGCACATATGTATATGGAATTTTAATTTAATTTGATTTCATTTAATGGCAATGCTTAATGAAGTTAAATTTTAAATACATTACTGTTTGTTCTAAGATAAAAATTAAAAGCTTAAACAATAAATGTTAAATGCAATTACATATTTCAAAACATATAATCAACATAATTTTAATGAAGTTTGGCAACGTTGCTTGAAGCATGAAGCATGGCAACAATGCACAATTTACATAGAAATAAAACTACATATAGTTTATCTAACAATAAGAATGTTTACCCCCCCTAAAATACAATAAACATTGAAGCCAAGTAATAAGCTGCACATAAAATATATGACCATAAAATGCCCACTGGCGAGACGCAGACAGACAAATGTTGATTTTTTGCCCAAGGAAGGTAGTTAGAGCTGGGCGAAAAAGGACACAAGATGTACAGGATATACAGGACACTTGGCGTAGCTGTCAAAAAGTCACAGCCATTAGGCGCAAGTAGGTATGGCAATGAAAGGACGCCAGTTGAGCCGGCTTTTTGGGGCAGTCTGCAACATGGCACTTACAGACCCCCCCCACCCCTCTTTCCCCCCTTGCCGAAATGGAGTGACAAAAAACATATATACTTAGATGACCAGACATCAGTATGAATTGATGTTAGAAATGAAGCTGAAAATTGTAAGCCAACACAAATGAACAGTAAACTTAAAGCTGCGTCCTGCGGTTGTCCTTGTGTTGTGTTTACAGACTGTCGCTACACTTGAAATAATGAATTGTTTACTAAATTGAAAGCATATTACCTTTTGACAACATTTAATCTTTTTGTAGACCTACTCAAAATTACTAAAATAAATAATATATATAATATTTTATATAAATATATTTGATATATTTAATATATGTATTGCAGTTTTACTTTTTAAAGGCATAATTTATGTTATAACATCTATATGTAGCAAATCCGCCCAATTCGTCAGTTGAAACTACGAGTAAAGTAAGTAATATCTATAACTAGTGTACTCGGCGTGCATTGCTACGACCTCCCTCCATCAAAAAAAAAAAAAAAACATAAAACAAACTAATCATATGCTACGTTTAAATTATATAACCTAAATCGTATTTATTTAAAAAATACTGCCTACTGTGATTTTCGTATTTAATTTGAGAAATACTGCCTACTGTGATTGTTGTAACAGTGCTGTATACTTTAACAGAGCTGTATAGGTTAACAGTGAGTACATCTGTTAAGACTTTAGCGGATTTTCCTGAGAGTTATCCTAACATTCTCCTGGTTATCACGATCAACTGAGCCAAATCGGTCCATGAATGAACACCTAATCTTTTTTATGTAAATATTTTTGATATATTTAATATATGTATTGCCTTATTCGAAGCTTGAATTCTTGATTCTCAATTTTTGAATCCTTAATCTAGCAACCCAGGGCGACAAATTTATTTAACAAACGAAACTAAAAGGTAAAGTAATTTCGTAAATTCATCAATAATTATGAACAGGTTTCTGAATTTTATAATTAAGCTTTAATATAATATCGCCCAACCAGATTTTCAGAGATGTGCTTACAGTTTACAAAGGGTAGTTTTCAATATGGTTTCTTTATTTATTTTTATTCTATTGTAATTATGATCTAATTACTTGATATCTAAACTTTTATGATATTCTGAATACTAAAAAACCCTTGCCTTTGAAGCTTTTTAAAACTCCTTCAAGTAATGCGTTCGGAAACATTTACGGAAACACAAAAGAACGTGGAAATTGAGATAGGATGGTAAAAAGACATTTTCTTTTTTCTCCAAGTGTATGTCCTGGCAAAAAAATAAAACATCACGAGTCAACATTGAATGCGTGTTCAGGACGAGGACGAGGACGAGGACGAGGACTGACATGACAAGCTCAACTAAAAAGTTGGAAATGGTGGGAGCAGGGGCAACAAGGTGGGCGTGGCTGAAAGCCGCTGACAAAGCGCCACTAATACCGCTGCAATTAGTACACGTGCACCTGGACATGGCCTGTGGCTGCAGATTAGACTCCAAAGTTGTTTATGAACAGTTGGGGGCTGGGGCAGAAGTAGAAGTAGAAGCAGGAACGGGAGCTGGAGCTGAAGCTGGAGCTGGAACTGAAGCTAATGGTTTGAGCCTGGGCAAAATGCCAGCAGGGTTGAAGGCATAATGAAAGTAATAAAGTTGAACATAGAGCCAACGAAATACTCCAAACGCGTTCTGATCGCCAGGCTGGCGATAAAAACTTTTGAGGCAAGCAGACACGAGGTGGCATGCAACAGCAAGCGGCTCATGTGTTGCATGTCGTTGTTGTTGAAGCTATGTCTGTGGTTATGGCAACGCCAGAAGTTGTTGGTTTGAAGCGTTTTGGGGCAGACACTTTTATCGCCATTCGTTGGCTGTTGTTCTTGTTTTTATTGAATATTCATAAATGGCCGAAAAAACATGGTAGAAATTTGTTGGCATTGCCCGCTTGCAGCTGCTACTTGTCTCGTTTGCAACTGCCCATTGAAATCAATATTTTATGCCACACAGACAGTCGAGAGACGATGAAGATGTTTGCCGTTTGCCGTTTGTGTTCGCTTTGACCAAATGCAACAGGAAATGCAACACAAATTAAAATGTGAACACATGTGTATGTGTGTGTGTGTGTGTGTCTGCTCCCTTCTTGCTGCTGTTGAAAGTGGTCCAGACAGGACACTCGTTTGCGGTTGCCCAGTTGAGTTGAGTTCCTGTCTCGACTGTATATATATATATTGTATATATAGAAACTTAATAGCGTGTAAGTTCTCATTTGGTTTTTGACTTTGAACTTGGTAAACGACAAAGACAAAGACAATGACATGGCTAAATTACTTTCAACAAGCTGTTCAGGTGTATAAAGAAAATATATGTTGCCTACTTTTCAGTGCATGCAATTTGGCAACGTTGCAGTTTGAGCAAATTGGCAACAATGCCTGACATTGAATGCCTTGACAAGTAAAAAAACAAAGACAAAATTACTTTCTACAAGCTGTTCAGCAAGTGAAATTTGGCAACAAGGCAACGTTTTGAATTTTGGCAACAGTGCATGCTATGCCTTTGACTTTCTGCTTGTTTAAAATTGACATATTTCATTTAAAAACCGTGTGGCTTAAAATACATTTGATATTGACACTGGTTTTTCAATTTTAAAATAAAAGTTGTAAAATAAAATTATTATTACACCATAAAACTTTAATTTGAAAGTAACAAAGCCATTTTAAAAGCATGTTTTGTTTAAATATTAAACAGATGTGTATTTTTAAAAAGAATGCACGACAATTTAATTAAAAATTGTTGACTTTAAACTTGACTATAAATAAAATGTTCGGATTAATTATAAATACACATTTGAACTACGTCTTGTCTACTTTTTTACCACATGAAATTTGGCAACGCTGGTAATTCAAGCACTTTGGCAACAATGCTTGCCAATCTAACGCATTATTAAGCAATTATAAACGCATGAACAACTTTTGGATTGTGAATGGATTACAGATTTGCTTTGGTTAGAGCGTCTGGCGGCATATACATATCAAATTAACTAGTAAATTGACTTGTCAAAAAGAGTTTTGTGTGAAGCGTAAAGTGCTTCATTATGCATCATACTTGGTAGAAAGCAACGTTAACGTTAACTGTAATTTCCTGCCAGACATTAGAGGGAGGCGTCGCTTTTAATGATGATGATAATAATGAGAGAAATATAAAAAGGATTCGCAGAGTTATTAATGTTGAAATGCCAGAGATTGACAAGAGGAAAGCAGCACGCACGACTGCATCTAAATAATGAAGCAATAATGGCAATGGAATATTGTATATGAGGTATATGGCATTCTGGGAGCTTGGGATTGAGACCAGTAGGAACGTGTATTGTAATTTTTATTTCTCTCGAAACGAGAATCATTTGATGCACAGTTTATGGCAGCAGCAGCATTATCATTACAACTGAATGCCATGGCAACACGTAGCAAATTATGAATGAATGAGTGCGGCATAAACAAAAAGGACAAAAACGAATTGGCAAATGACAATGTGTAGCAAGGAGTTGGTCCATTGGCAGGCTTGCGTAATTGCCACTTACAACATAGAGCATTGTCAAGAGGTTTTCGACTTGCCTTAAAAGGATGTGTGTGGTAGGTATATAAAATTGTTGGCTTTATGAATGTATTGGCAGCCTAAGTAATACAAAAAAAAAACTAAACTCATCAATATGCTCAACAGCTGCTACAAACAATTCCCTGAATGCGACAATTGTTCATTGATTTTTAATTAGGAGTATATATGGCAATATGAATTTTGCAACGAAATTCTTGTCTATAACATTTTTTAAACTTATTTAATATCTAGTTTTTAAGATTTATTTTTTTTTGTTTTTTAGATTTTAATCAAAGCTTAAATACCAGTGATTTTATTTAAAAAAAAACTAAATTGACATCGAGCCGACCAAACTCATCTCCTTAAATATTCTGTTATTGTAAAAATTGTATTATTATTTTCAAATAATTACGAATATTATATTATAATATTGTATGATTTATATAAGCTTTCAACGTTTTAATTATTTAAAATTGATTGTTATAATCTTGACAGCATTAAACTTCTCAATATTTCCTAAATAAAAATCTGCTCTATACCTTATAGTTGGTCTTTAAGATAAAATTCGCATTTAAATTTTCATTAATTAAAAAATGAATATAAAAAATGTGCCAAGCGATTGTCACCAAAAAAAGAAGGTTAATTTTGTTAATTTGTTTTTTTATTTGTAAAAAATGCAACTTGAAAGCTTAATAGGATTGCTAGATATTAAGCTTCAAAGACAAGAAACATAGGGTATGCTAATCGCTTGTCGAACACTAAAAACCAAGTTTATAATATTGTGTTTTATAATAATCAAAAAATCGTTAAGCCAATTAAAACTCTCAACGATTTTATTGATACATATTAACGAAAGTCTAATCCATTTGTAAATTAATTAATCGTTCTTTCTTTTATGCGTAGCAAACTAATTTGTACTTAAAAGACAACAATTTTATACACTAAGAAAAAAGAAATTTTTTTAAGTATAGAAACACTTTCGATAAAAAAAATAAAATAAAATTCTACAAACAGAGTATAAATCTCTACAAAGAAGTGAAAATTTCCACAGTACGAATATATTTTCTATGATATGAATAAACGAGAAAATTTATGGGTTTATAATCGGAAGTATGGATTTTCTACAATATGAAATCCAGGTGTTCTATGAAATGAATATAAAATTCATTAACCTGCAGAAAATTTTCTATGCTCAATATAAATTTTTACAAAATATGTTGACTTATTTCTTTAACCAAAGTAAAGTAATTTTTTTATTCAAATTTAAAAAAATAACGGATTTTTTTTATTATGGACATAAAATTATAGAATTTTCCATGTTTTGTAGAAAAAGTTTCCATGAGTTATCGAAATAATTAAATAAAATAAATAAAACAGAAAATTTTATCTGCCAGAGTTACAACATTTTCTTCACTTTGTGGTAATTAAATCTACAGGGCATAAAAAAATTTTATGGCGCTATTTCTATCCTGTTTTCCACAATTGGATGTACACTTTTTTTTGAGTGTATATACATTTTTTACCATTTAAAAAATATATATTTTCTTTTTGTTTTTTAGAAAACTTTCTTTTGCAACTTACCTGACTGAGCTCATCTCTGGAATGACGATTGCACTTGGGCAATAAAGCTTGCAGATCGTCATCGTCGAAGGCGCCGCCATTTGCCAGGTCGACCACATCGTCAGCATCCGGTTCCAGTTCCAGGCTGCTGCTGCGTCGACTGTCGCCATTTTTGTTGGCATCCATTTGGCTGCTGGGTGTCATGGCATTGTTGTTGTTGTTGTTGTGATTGTTGTTGTTGTTTGTGCTGAGATTTGATTGGCCATTTAACTTGCTGTTGTTGTTGTTGTTCGATTGCTGCTGCTGCTGTTGCAATTGAGATTTTTGTGTCTGTTGCACCTTGCTGTTGTTGTTGTTGCTATGATTGTTGTTATTGTTGCTCTTTACTAATGCAACAGCCGCCTCAGTTTTCTCATTTGTGGGCGTGGTTGCGCCTGTAACAGCCGCTGCAGCAGACGGCAATTGTTCACTTGTTCTGCAAAGAGTTGAAAAAAAGAAGAAAATTATGAATTATAGTTTCGTTTAAAAGAAATCAGTTTTAATACTTAAAATATAGATTTATATATGAATTTATTTAGTTGGTTCATTCGAGTTGTTGCTATAGTTTATTCGCTTGTTTCTTTAATTCGTATACTTGTTCCACAAAAACTGTAAGCTATCACGGCTAGAACTTAGACTGGGTTATACAAAATTAACTCACTAGAATTACCTTAATTATAATATTCCAAATTGTTGACAGTTTTGTCAGGGACAACTCTCTTTAAACATTGAACACCTACTCACTTCCATTCCCTCACTCAACCAACCTAGAAACTTATTTTTTAAGGCTTAAAATCCCTTCTCTACTTGAAATCCCAATGACAAAAATTTACAAATTATCTTAAGATTCCTTAGACAGGCGAATATAAACCATAAAATATAAAGAATTCAAAATTTAATACAATTAACTAGAAATATAAAATAATATATTACCATAACGTTTATACTTATTAGCTTTATTATTCACTTTATATTTATATAAACCATAAACTAAATTAAAAATAATTAAAAATTTACTACAATTTACTATAAATATAAATTATATTAATTTTGTATTTAGACGTGTTATCGTTCAAATATAACAAATTTTAGTGCAATATATAAAATATATAAATATTAAAAATATGCAAAAAATATGAAAAATAATATGCCAAAAATATGTAAAATATGTGCAAAATCCGAGGTCTAAATATAAGAAAATAAATAATTAATATAACTATAGCGTTTATCCTATTAGCTTAATTATTCACTTTATATTTATTTTTGCACATTCATCTTTACTTTTCATTATTTAAAATTATTTTATTATTTTTCCATTAATTTAATCCAAATCACAACTTTGTAAAGAATTTATTGTAATTAGCTCAAGGCCTCAGAAGTCAGAGCTATATATTTTCTCACAACTTTTTAGGTTTCATTTAACATCTAGTAAATACATATTAATATTAATATAAGATTTATATATGAATTTATTTAGTTCGTACACTGGAGTAGTTTTTTTATTTTATTCGCTCATTTGTTTAATTTGTACATTAATTTACTTTATTATTTACTTAAAAATGGTCCGTTTTTTAAGTTAATTGGCTTTCTTAACTTGTTTAACTCGTTCGCTTGCTTAGCTTATTCGTTTCTTTAGCTTGTTCGCTTGTTTGGCTCATTTAATTACTTGAATTTCCATCTCCTTCGTTTTGTTCCATTAAAAAAGGATTTCAAGACTATATATTAACATATATATTAATTCATATATATATATTAATTAATATATTTATTTATAATCTTCAAAAACATTGTAACTAAATAAAACTAAAATCGACTACTAAACTAGGCAGAACTCCAACTATATCAATTACTATCAGGAATATATTTTGTATACAGTTTAATAGAACTTATAATAAACAATTCAATACAATTCTACAAATTTTTAGAAAGTCTATTTTAACACATTATTCATGAAGAAATTTGGTCGTTATGAACCGGGTTCATTTGTCAACAGTCTCAGTTGTTTCGAGGCTCAGCTGTCAAAAGGTTAATTTGCGACACATTCTATTTTTTTTCTTTATTTTTTTTTGGGACGCCAAAGTGTCTGCAAGGACACCCACGACGCGTGTCACAAACTGACGCCCAAAAAAGTGGCCAATTTTACGCCATTTTAGCAATATTTCTAGACAGGGCCAAAAGGCTGAGGGGGAAGTAAAGCTGAGAGTAACGAAAAGTTGCCCGCACAAATGTTATTAATGAATTTTGTTACAAGAATGCCGCATCACAAAAAAAAAAAGAAAAATAGAAAAAAAGAAAGTAGAAAAAATAATATTGAGAAGAAACTTTGGCTTGGCATGTGCTTCCGTTTCCGTTTGTGTGACGCCTTCAAGGACGCGCACAATGACGAAGCCAAAGGACAACGACAACGAATATGATGGACATATCTTGAAGAGGGAAGCAAAAGGGGCGGGAGCAGAACAATTCTTGTAAAAGAGCATTTCTTTATTTTTTTATATTTTTTTTTCGGTTTCTTTGCGCCATATGACAAGTTGTCAAACATTTTGACATAATCATGTCAAATTAACACAAACAAGCGGCAACAGCAACAATAAAGACAACAACACGCAAAGGATAATAAAACACTTAAAGGAATTAGTTAGGCCTATGAATTTATGCCCTGCCCAAGGCTCAAGGACATGCCAGAATATAAGAATATAAAAATAAAGATAAGCTGCTCACATGCTTGTTACAACAGCAACTGAACGCACGCATAAATTTATGAGCATATTCCCAAAAAAAAAAAACATATAAAATAAAGCACGAATGAGGTACACCCTGTATTCAATCCAAAATTAGCAAACACATAAAAAACAAAATGTTGTAAGAATACGATATTTCCATTATATGAGCTCAAAACACTTACAGGACCTCAATTTTTGAGTTTGAAGTGTTCATAAGAGTTTAATTTTGGAATATTTCGAACAATTTTAATGAAGAAAAGGATTTGTAGATTGACAAAAATTATATTATATCTACAAAGAAAAAGCTTATATCAATGAAAATGTATATAAAAAAGCACTAAATAAATCTAGTTTGCGATTTCTAATGGTCGAAATAATATCAGGTAATTATAGAACTGAACTGAAGAATCTAAAAAAGCATATTGACTATAACAGAGCGCATATTGCACAAGAGAATTAATTTACAGTGTCAGACATAATCATACGAACAAAATGAAATTAAAGATGATATATTAAAATAAAAGCTTACATAAAACTTAAAAGATACGTCTAATTTATCGAATTTATAGATTTTCAAAATTGTAAACGAAAAAGCAACTTGATATCAAAAATATTAGATATGTTTAGCAGAGATCATAAATATAAATAATGAGTTTAAAATATCAAAGCTGAAAGCAACTACATTAGTTTACAGCAAAAAAAAAAAGCTGGGCTTTCATAGACTACTCTTGATGCGGCGATTTGAATGAATTGTTTGCTTTATTTCAAGAGAATCATGATCCTGAAGATTGGTGTATCTATATCGAATAATTCGGCTTTAATTTTTCCGTACAAAATATGCAACATTTTTTCTTTTAATATACGAACGCATCTCTCTTAAATTGTTAAATTTCGTCAAAAATGACTGGAAAAGTGATGAACAAGGTGAATTTTATCTTGGGTGTTTTTACTAATTGCTGAATAACTATTACATTTACTGACCGATTTGGACAAATGTATACTTAAAATATTCGTAAAAGAATTAATTAACATTATAAATCTTAAAAAGTATTTAAACGAATTTTTTAAATTTTTAAAAGACCAATTGAAATTCAGCAATTTTTCAAAAATGCAAAAAAAGTGTTCAACTTCGAGGGCTTATAATGGCTTTGTTTCTTATTCGATTCGCATAAACGGCATACTGTTAGAAAGAGGATAGAATTATCTATTGAATTGTGTAACATTATTTAAGATCAAATAATATCTGATGTAGATATGAATAAATTAGTCCAAAGACTGCCAAAAAAAACTAGCTATTCGCGGTTTTCTCGAAAACCATAATTTGAAAAAAAAAAAATGGTTTGCATTTTTAAAATCAGCGACCAAAAATACATCAAAAAAAGTATGGAAGCTCAGGTCCCTCCATTAAAAAAAAAAATTTGAAAACTAGTATTATTTAGATGAATAGGAATATCTTAGATATACTAATCCACGATCAACAAATAATTTTTATATTATATTTGTTTCTTTTTTAATTATGTTTTATTAGCTCTGAAAGTCTTGTAAGAACTTGGCTATATTCATAATATAATTGCTTATTCAATTATACACATCATAATTTATACAGGGTATAAAAAGTTACTAAAAACTGCCAGCAATGTATAAAGCATACTTTGTGGCGCCACATGGCAATTAAGATAAAAATATTGTGGCAAGTAGACACTGAGTTACGTTTCTTGTAGGTGAACACAAATTGAGGATTTACATAATATTCTAGTCTGGGACTAGGCCAATAGCTGCTAAAGCCTAGGTCAAAAAAAGTTAAGAATTAGTAAACATTTTAACTGACATTGTTCATATATCACAATGGCAGATGAGAGAGATAGAAGGCAACATGAATCAAATATTAAATTGTTTAGGTTAAGTTCTTATTAGAAAAGTTTTAGACCTCTTTGTTCCTTTTATGTTCATTTCAATTATTAGATCAAAGTCTCAAACTCTACAACTATGCATTGTCTACAATCACAGTAATTCAACATTTTTTGTTTTTTTGTGAGTCATGAATATTTTAGCTGCTTTTTTGGCTCAAATCAAAGCCCCAAAAAACAAAACAAATATGAAACAATATGTACCAAAAAAACCCAGACAAGTGCTAAAGGAAAGTTATGCGGGTTGTTAGGAAACGGATTTTCAGTGTTCTATGTTGTTGCCAATACATTGGGTTCGTTGGCAGGACAACTAGAAACGGGCTTGCAGGATATCAACAGGGGCTTTTCAGTGGTTACTCTTTCGATTCAAGTGTGTGTGTGTGTGTGTGTGTGTGTGTGTGTGTGTGTGTGTGTGTGTGTGTGTATGTGGTGTGTCTATGCAAATTAGTTGTGACAGCTTTCAAAAAGTTCAACATAGTGTGTCGATGGCAAGGGCTGCTCTGAGTTTCCTACTAATCTATAGAGTGCCATGTGCCTGCCCCATTGACAGCTCTCTATTGCCAAACTTCAGAGCTAATGCACTGATCAAAATAAACTAGTGTAAATACAAATACAATAAAAGTAAATATTTAAAAGAAAAATTGCTAATTTTTCTAATATTTTCATGGTAAAATTTAATGTAAAAAATATTGGCAAATTTATTTGAATAATATTTAAAATAAGCTGCAGAATTAATTTGAAAATATTTAATATCGAATATCTAAGGTCCTAGCAGCTTGTATGCTATAAATAATATTAGGCATAATATTATAATATAATAATAAATAATATAATGAATCCTTTAATAATAAATAAATAAAAATTTATTTTTTTAATTTCTATTATTAATTTGACGACTCAATGTCAAATTAATTTTATAAATTCACATTTTTTCATTTTCAATATTTTAATATTTTATTATTTTTAAGAAATTCAAATATTTGATCATTAATATTAACAGAAATATTTATTAACTATATACAATTATTTTAATTTTAATATGATATTTGACACGTTAAATATGTTACATATGTTTTATAATTATTATTTTATTTGTTTTCAATTAATTATTACAGTGAACGCTCAGAAATTGTAACTATGTTTGATATATTCAAATTTCTAAACGTTTTTTTTTTTTGAAAATAAATAATAAATAAAAAAATGGATAAAATGCAAAAGGCCGCGAAAAAACTTTTTTTTAAATTATTTCTATACATAAAAACAACAAAACAAAAGTATAAGTTATTTTTTAATTCAAAATATATGTATACATTAATTTAAAAATATATTAATTAAATAAAGATTCACTTCAATTACATTAAATATAATTTTTTAGTTAAAAATAAAAGTATGCATTCAACAAAAAAAAACTAAAAAAAATGTATTACAAACCCTTATTCTAATTTATGAAAATTCTAATGACTTCAGGTTCTGATTTGTCGAGCGTCGACTTTATATTTATTCACTGAAGAGAATATGTGGGAAAATATATTTTTTTTTTCAAATTCTGCAATTTCCATTTTTTTTCTCAGTGTAAATACTATATAGAGTGTCAAGAGAGCTTTGACAGAGTGCGAGTTCAAAACGTTCAAAGTTCATAAACAACACACACTCACAATATAGAGCTTCGTTGCATTTTTGAGTTATGCATTGGACGCAACATGAAAATGGAGTTAGGGTATATGGGTTGGGCTTTAATCGGGGAGGTGAGGCGTGGAGGCAAATGGAGCTGTGTGTGGGGGCAGCTTGTCTGTGCCTTTGGGGCACATAGCCATAGTCGGAGTCGTAGTCGTAGTAGTCGTTTTTGATATGGTAATGTGGCAATGGCAATGCGTGCATGGAATGTGCCATTATTAGATTTCAGCTCTGTGTGTGGCTTGAGCTGTGAATAGAGAATTAGGGGGGAAGACGGGGCAGAGGCAGAGGCAGAGCTTTACAGCATCATCGTCGAGAGTGCTATAAAGTAGTAATACTAATTAAGTTGTATATTATGCATATGCAGCAAAGAAATAGGAAACCAAAAGGAGCAAATGCTCCAAAACTGCTGCAGGCATAAGTAAAAAGAGTTGCAAGGATATTTAAGGCTGAGAGAAGGCAGTCCTTAAGTTGAGTGAGCATTTGACATCGTTTAGTTAAAGGATGTTGAGGGGTATCTGAAAAACAATACAATTTGTCGGTGCCAAAGTGCTTCAAGGGGTTTTGCGGCTGAGCAGTTGAATAGATAACCAAAAAAAAATATAAGATGCCAACAGATATAGATGGGCAAAACTACAGGTATAGAGGGGGGGAAGGTGTGGAGACAAGGTGTGCAACATAAGAAAACAAAGACTGAAACTCAAATTTAAGGAAGTGAAGTTAAAAAGTAGTTCAAGTAGCTTATAGTTACAAGATATTCATCTAACTTTAAATAGAAGAAGGAAGTACTTGGTTACTATATCAATAAAAATCAATAAAATCTATATAATAATAAACAGAAAAAAGTGATAATCTAAAGTCTAGTTTGTTATAAAAAGAGCAGACTGAACTAAAAGGCTGACTATAGACTAAAAAAAGAGATAAAGGTAAAAAGATAATGTTTGATAAAATCAGATAAAACTTCAGATAATATTGCTAAAACTAGTAAAAAAATTTTGACTTCTTCGAGGAGCTGTATAGACATTTTTGATGTATTTTGGGGCGCTGATTTCAAAAATGCAAAACATTTTTATTTTTCAAAGCATTAAGGGTTAACAAACAAGTTAAACAGCGAGTTTTTGATATACTATATATATATAATAATATACTATATAATAACCCAGAAGGCTTCAAGGAAAAGACGCATTCAAAAGTTGTATATTGATAGAAATTATCAAAGGACTTCCAAGCACAGATCTTATAGAGTTATGACTATAAAAAATGTATAATTATAATATTTAAAACATATTAATAATACATTTAGTCACTTGACAAAAGTTTAAAATATTTTAAAAAATATTTGAAAATCTGTTAAATGCATTTTAATACTAGACAAGGCATTAAAAAGAGCCTAAGAATGTAGATAGATTAATTTTGCTTAAAAAGGTAAACCTATATTCCATTTCAATTAAAACTTAACTTCAAAATAAATAACAAATTGAGAATCAGTTTAAAATTACAAAAGAAAAAAATGAAATGGCTTAGGGAGTAAATCGATTTAAAACCAAAAAAAAAAGGCTTTTTTCGGTACGCCGAAGCTATATACCCTTGAAATGGTCTCCTAAGAAAATTTTTAAATATTCGATCGATTGTTCCTATGGCAGCTATATGTTATAGTGGTCCGATTTCAGTCAAACTTTATCAGAAAGTACAAAACGTGTTGCTATATCGATAAGGTTAATTTGGTTTTGATATCATGAAAATCAAAAAAGTTTTGCATAGAAGAACTTATATTAAACTCAATTGTTCCTATTACAGCTATATGATTTAGTGGCTCGATTTCTATCAAGCTCGGTCATATTGTACAAATTATAATTCTACATTGAACTGTTCAAGTTAAATTTCAATATCTTAAAAATCAAAAAAGTTTTTCATACAAGCACTTTTTGACCGATGGTTCCTATTAGATATAGTATTCAGATTTTACTGAAACTTTGTCAAATTGGTCAGATCATAAGACTATATCGATATGCCAAGTTTGGTTTTTAAATTTGAAAAACAATTTTTTGGAGCGATCGTTCCTATGGCAAATATATGATTATAGTGATCCGATCAGGTTGATTTTTAAATACAAATTTCAAAGATCAACAAAAAGCATCCTTACCAAGTTTCATCGGAATATGTTAGCTCTAAGATAAAGCCAAAAAGTAAGCATAGAAAAAGACGCGCAGACGGACATGGCTATATCAAGTTAGCTCATCATCCTGATCAAGATTATATACACTTTATGAAGTCGTAGATGTCTCCTTCTATACATTACATTTGGTGACAAAATTATAATATCCTTTTGCTAGGATATACAGATATGATAAAGATGTAACAGTTACAAAGTAAAGGAAACAGATAAATTAAGGATATAGTAAGATAGATATAAAGCTAGTCTCTAACTGGACTTTATAAAAAAGTTTCGTCCACAGATCAAAGCTAAAATTAATGGCAAGATGATAAAAAAAAATAAATAAGTTTCCAGTAATACTTTGAGAGGCTTTTAGGGACTTGGGCGTTATATACTCAGTAAGTTCAAGGATGTTCCTTCTTAACGCCCATTTGGGCACTCACCTCGCCTTGTTGTGTGACTTGAACTGTGCCACTTCGGCATAACGTCGACCCAGTGGCGCCTCCTGTGGACTAAGCAGTGCATCACAATGCGGAGCTCCAGTTGTGGCCTGCTCCATGGGTAAACTCATAGTCTTAAGCAATTGTGCTGCAGTTGGCAAATCATTGACACATTTCAATTGATCCTCAGTGCGATTTGCAAAATTCTGTAGCTGCTCACGCAATGAATAATCCACTGAGCTGCAACAGGAAGTGGATTCCGATGATGAGGATGTGGAACAGCTGGGTGAATGCATACAGGCCGCTAGATCTTCAACAGCATTGCCATTCTGTAGATCCTGATAGGCGGCATGGGCATCCTCAGAGCTGCTGCTGCCGCTGCTGCTTGTGCTGGAACTGGAACTGCCAATCGATTGATTACTCTGGCTAGTATTTGTCGATACACAGCTATCCATGCTGGCTATAGAATTGCGATTGCCATTCTCAATAGGCTCCAGCTCCAGTTGCTGCTGCTTTTGCTGTTGCACAGTGGCAGTGTCTAGTATATCATCCACTTGCTGTGGCACAATTATCAATGATGTACGCTTCCTTAGCGTCTCATCCTTGGCATTCATATTCTGTTTGAGCGTTTTATCCGATTTGGTATATACAATCACTTCCACTTTCGATGTATCCTCCTCATCCAAATCCACTGTGGCAGCCACTGTCTTTGTCTTTGTCATCTCCTGCGTCATGCTGTAAAAATAATGCGTATGGAAAAACTTTGCTGGAAATACCCTATACGGGAAAATTTTTTATGTTTTTTTTGATGCTACCAACAACTTGCACTCTGCACACACTGTAAACAACATGTGTCAATCAAATTTATTGAATTCGATATTTAATATGAACGTGTTGGTATTATTTCCCTTTCTCCTACCCCGCCCTATCTAGCTTTTGCTTCTGTGTGGGCTGTTGTTACGTTAGGGTATCACATATCGTATATCCGACGACTCGCAGCACTTAATGCATGAATTTTAATTTAACGAGCATGTTGAGGCTTTCAAAATGTTATTACTAATAAAAACGGCAAAAAGCCAAAACAATGTGTGGGGGGGGGGAGGTGAATGGATGTGGCAAGTGGCAGAAGGGGAAGTTACTGTCAGTCTGAACGTATTATGTGACGCTGTGTAACGTTTTTATAGATTCCAAACCAAAAGGCAACACCTGCCACACTTGCTGCACAGTCTCGCCCCATAAAAATATTCTCTATATTGGGAAAGAATATAGTATTTTAGACCTTAAAGAGCATTATTCACTTTGTCATGAACTTTGTCGGGCAATTCAAACAGTTGCAAATTATAATATTGTATAGTTAAACAATGAAAAGTAGATATTAAATTAAATTAAATTTATCTTTAAATGGTTTACAAATAAAACCAAAATTTTGTATTTTTTTTTACAATTTTAAAATATATATATTTTGTATTGTATCAAGAACATTAATAACATTCGTATGATAGCACATAAAACTCTTTTGACTCCTTCAACATATATATATATAGTCAAGACATAGTTCTGGAACATAAGCTCCAGTTTTTTGAGATAAAATCAAGAAAAAATCATTTAATATAAAAAAAAAAAATAAAATGTTTTGGGTTTATAAGAAACTTAATATTTATTATATATAGTCAAGACATAGTTCTGGAACATAAGCTCCAGATTCTTGAGCAAAAGTCATTTAATTTAAAAAAAAAAAAACTGAAAATTTTTTGGGCTTAAAAGAAACTTTAAAAAATTGTTTTTAAAATAAGAAATAGTATTTAAGTCCCGAATAAATTTAAACTTTCTAAAAGCTTAAGATTTTGTGATGAAAAAAACCTGGTCTAGACTTTAAAGAAAATTCTTGGAATGTATTTTATTACTTTCTATTTTTATTTTAAGCTTGTATAAAATATATATTTAATTATGAAAGTTTGCTTTAATAAAACCGATATAATTTTTTTTTAATCGAAAATTATAGATAGCTAAATCTGTCTGGAAATTATTGCATTCCAAAAAAAGAATACAAAATATATTTCTTTCTATTTTTTTTTTTTTTTGAATTTTCTCCTAATTATATTACATTTTAATAATTGCTGATAACTAAATATAAATGCTTTTAAAGACATATTTAAATTTTATTAAATATTTTAGAGTATATAAACTTCTTTGTGTCTGCTCTAAAATATTATTATTATTATTGTTTTTTATCTTTGGCTTTATGAACTTTTAACAATAATTCTGTTGCCGCCACGCATATGTTTGAAGAGTGTGTGTTGGGGTATCCATTTCATTTCGTTGAAAATGTATACAAAAATATGTTGGAAAATAAAAAATAAAAAAAAAATATTATTATTATATTTTCGTTTGTTTTTGTTTTTTTGCTAACCCAAGTGGGGGGGTCGACATTTTTTTTTTTTTTTTTATATAGGCATGGACATCATTTGAATTAAACGAAAAGGAAGTTGACTCGGTTAGAGGAATGTGTCAGCACTTAGAGTACCCAGAGTGCCCTATATATAAATTATATATAAACATACAATATATATATATATATATATGTATGTACTTGTGTGTATATGCTAGTGATAAGCAATTATAAACATTTGCTACTGTTTTTTTTTGTGTTTCTTCTCTCTTTCATTTGACATCAAAAGAAATTGAAAAGAAACCCCAGCAAAACAAATTGTTGGAGAAAAAATTAAAAAAAAAAAAGAAAAAAAATTATATATAAAACATTGGGTCGAGACTCTGTCATCGCGAGCTAAGATGAACCAACAAAGTGGGTTTCATTTTTTTTTTCTCGTTGTGCTTCAATAAATTTTTAATTTATTTATACGACACACACACACACACACTTATATATATATATTTTTTTTTTGTTTATATATTTGTGCATATTTCGTCACAAGTTAAAAGATTTTTTTTTTTTTTTTTTGCGGCATTTTGTTTCCGTTTATCGTTAATATGCCATTCATAAGCAATAAATTGAAAAAAAAAAAATATATATATACTTAAATACGTACTACGTATATGCGTAATATCAAATAAAAATGTGATTAAATTTTGTTTACAAATGGTAAACATTTATGTATATATAGTATACAAAAATATACCTTAAAAGGTGGCAAAGTACAAGATATTAATTTAGAAAATCTTTAATTTTAAGCTGATAATATTATTTTCTATTATGAAGGCTAATTCCTGACAATAAAATAAAAAACAAAATAAATAAAAATAAAACAAATATTTTGATATTAATATTTGCATTTAATACTCAATGCATTTCAACTAAGTTTATTTCTTTGACAATTAAATAAAAAAAAAAAAAATATAATAAAAAATAAAAAAAATATTTTGATTTTAAGCATATTAATATTTATATTTAATATTCAATGCATTTTTACCAAGTAGATTTTATTGACAATTAAATATAAAAAAAAAATAAAATAAAAAAAATAAAATGAAAAAAAAACAAATATTTTGATTTTTAGCATATTAATATTTGTATTTAATATTTAATGCATTTTTTTACGCTCATGATCATTCTGAAAATATTTTCTTAATTTAAAAATATATAAATTTAAGTATTTTGATGATCTCAGCTGCATCGTTAATTTACTATAATTTTTATGTCTCATTATATTGATATTAAATTTGTTTTTTTTTTTTGACTCATTAATTTGATATTTTTTTTTTTAATTTTTAAATTTTTTTTGATTTTTTAATTTTATCTCCTTCATTAGTTTAGATTTTTTTTATTTCTATATATTTACTCAATAATTAGTTATACAAGTACATAAATTTAATTTAAAATTTTAGGTATTTCGTTTCCATGTTTTATTTAATTTATGCATCTCATTATATATATTTTTAATTTGTTTTTTTTTTTTTAATCATGAAATTGAAATATTTTTAATAATTTTTAAACTTTTAGCAAATATACATTTTTTAATTCTATCTCCTTCATTAGTTTAGATTTTCTTTATTTCTATATACATATTTACTCAATAATTACTTCTACAATTACTTAAATTTTTTGAAGCATTCTTTTTCCATGTTTTATTTAATGTATGCATCTCATTATATTTATATTTAATTTGTTTTTTTTTTTTGATTCATGAAATTGATATTTTTTTATAATTTTTAAACTTTTAGCAAATATTTATTTTGTAAATCCATCACTATCATTATTATATGTTTTCTTTATTTCTATATATATTTACTCAATTAGATCTACAATTATTTTACATTTTTTGAAGTATTTTGTTTGTATGTTTTATTTAATTTATGCATCTCAATATGATGCAATTTATTTTCTTTGTGCTCTTTATGTTTAATGTTTATTTAAAGTTTAATCTATATATTTTTTGTATTATCTGAAGAACTTAATTTTTATTTATTGCCTATTTTTAATTCTATAATTTTTTTTATTTTTTATTTATATTTTTGCTCATTTATTGCTTAGATTTTTTTCCATCATATTTTTCTCAATATTTTAAATTTTGGTGATTTATATATTCATGTATTTTATATACCCTGATTTTTATGTTCTACGCATTTTATTTTAGGCATTTTTTTTAAAATAATTTTCTAATATTTATTTCATTGTCAATTCAATGTTTTTAAGTATTTTTTCCGTATGTTTCCAGCTATCTTTGTTTGACATTTCATTGGCATTATTCATGATTAGTTAAGTTAACGATTTTGCGATTCAACTGAAAAAAAATGCAATGTGCGATGTTTTCTTGTTGTTTTGTTCAAATACAATTTCTTATCTTTTCATTTTAGTTACTTTCGCAAAAAAAAAAATGGAAAAAAAATGTGTTCTTTGTCGTGCATTAGCAATTTATCAGATACTTAATGCGGGTTCAGATTGTTGTTGTTGCAACTGTATTGGGGGTGTGTGTGTGTGTGTGTGTGTGTTGTGCGATGAAGGTAAATTGAGACGCGACATGAAAACATTGCCAGGTATTTTGCAATTAATGTCGCGTTTTTTTATTTTTTTTTTCAGTTTGTTTGTGACTCGAATCGCAGTCAACAAACAACGGAGAAAATTACAACAATTCTGAAAACCCAATTACAATTGCAATTTTTGCAATCAAATGCAATATTCGTGCTCGACATATACATATATATATATATACAATATATGCCACATATAGATAGATATATACATATAAGTATGTATGCTCATATATAGAGATAGATGTAGTATATGGAGGTGTGTTTTAGACATTTCATACGAATCGATTTCAAAACATTCATTCGCATTCACAACATGATTCATTTCTTTGCTCGTTTCACATTTGACAGAATTCCGCATAAATTTTTCTCTTCAATTTGTATTTTTTTTTTCTCTGCTTTAGCCCCAGTTGGCGGTTCAACAACATCGCCAAGCGCCAATAACTGCAATTTTTATTAGAGCTGGCAAGCCAACGATAGTTGGATATATCGATAGTTTCGATATTTTGAAAAGAAAAATTATTGTGAACATTTGATAAGCAAGGAAAATAATATCAACAAAATTTTAAATGTATTCACATATTTATTTATTTGTTTTAATGTAAAAGTTTAAAAAAATTTAAAGTATAAAAATAAAATCATTTGAAATTTAAATGACTTTAAAAAAAATAAAATACTTACTAAAAAATGCAATAAAATTAATTAAAGCCGAGATCGAACAAGATTTTGTGAGCACAAATAGAAAAACATGTCCAAACGAATTTTAAATAAAATTATTATACTTTTTTATATATAAAATTGTCTTTAAAAACATAACAAATTGTTGAAATATAGTATAATATAAAATATCAAATTTAAAAAAAAAATCGAATAAAATTTCATCATCACCTCAAGAGATAAAAACATCGATAACATTATCGAAACTTTGGCATGTAGTTTGTGTTTTAGTAGAAATGCTGTTGAAAGCTAAATAATTAATTTCCCTTTCCAAAAAAAGATTCTCTTTGTGTAGATATGTTTATCTAGTAATGGCAAAATTTTCAAGAAATTATCGGAACCCATTACTCATCGACTATCGACCTTTAATGTAATATTTATAAGTGAGAATTTCAATAGTAAGAACTTTGATAGCTTAGAGAGTTGAAAAAAGCTTATGAATAGCCATTTTTAGTACTTTAAATATCAGATCTTTAGTATAAACATAATAAGTTTATGTTTTAGAAAAAAAATTATTTCTTTTTCTGTAAAATAATAATATCAAAGAATCTCTTTAAAGATTTCTTTAGCAACTTACATTTTAATAGCTACAATATCAACAAGTTATTAATGCGATTAGAAATTTTGTCATCACTAACGCCTATATATATAAAGTATATACATATGAATATACTAGACATTTGCAATTTGTATCTAAGTTTTTCTGTTTGCCGGCACGCCTGATTATTATGCAAAGTGTGAAACGCAATTGTCAACAAATTGTGAACCAAAGTTGGAAGAAATAGTTTTGAGCACATTTTGTAGAACCATCGAGGATGGCAACGCGTTTTATGGTTTGCCCATTTGTTAGCGACATTATTTGCCAATTTTGGTAGTAAAGCGTGGGCAGCAGTTACCCCATTTCAAGGCCAAACAAGCGATAAGTTATGGAGCTACAAATTATATAGCTGTCCAATTGGGGGCATTCAAATGTGCCTCATAAATTAAGTACTTCAATTAAGTGTACCTGTGTGAGAGTGAGGAAGGGGATTGCAGCAATTAATTGCATATGAAAAATGTTTTATTGATCTACACCGACAATTGATAATTTAATTCAGAAAAGTTCACTTTAAATTGGGATTACAAAAGTAGAGTTAAAAATATAAAAAAAACTAAAGTCTATATTACATAGATCAAATTATGATTGTTATAAATACATTAAAATATTTCACAAGTGAGCTAAATAGTTTTAAGTATGAATTGTGTACTACAGAGTATCATAAATTTGTCATTTTATATGAAATAAAATTGATAAAAACTTATTTTTGTTTTATTGAGCTTACAAACTTTATTTACACATTGATTCACAAGTTTTGCAGCTTTTGTTCTTCTTCCAATTTGTGTGATTATTATGAATGCATTTTTATTCAAATAACATGAATTATGAATCATTATCGTTTAAATACTCATTGAGTGTTTTTAGCTTATTGTAATCACATTTACACATCTATGAATGTGATGAATCGCTTTCATATGCTTGTATGAATGATTAATGAATGATTATCGCTTCAATTTAAACAAATGTATGCACATATTCAGCAAATACTCGAAACATACACTCACACACACACTCACTCACACACACATACATGGCTTTCATTGGGGGCATTCCCCATTGGCTTCAGACGAGCCTCTCCCCTTTCACCACAACCCCCCCCTACAAAACAAATCCCTCCCCATATAAGTGGAATGCAATAAACTTTCGAGTTTCGCTTAGTCGCTCAAAGTTATGCGCTCAAAACTTGCAATACAAGATATTTTCCATTTTCCATTTTATTTATTTATATATATGTATTATGATATATACTCTAACAAAAGGTATTACAAAACTGTAAAGACTTGTGTAAAGTCTTATAATCAGAATAGAAAACTGAATTTTCATTGGTAAACTACTTTTTTGATTTGTTTTTTTTTTTTAAACCGAAACTTGTTTTACAAGCTTATTTTTGTTGTCCAAGCCAAGTGAATCGATTTACTATATATATATATTATAACGATTGTTTGTCATGAAGCTAATATATATCAGACCAATACTACATCTGATCCCAGCCAGCATTTGGAAGATTGTTTTAAACAAAAATCAGCGTCAGGGGTTTTTTTTCTGAACCCTTTTGATGATTAAAAAGAGATTCATCTCTTGTGCGAACATTTATGACTCGAAAATGAATCGCAAATAATTGAAAATATGTTGAATATGATAAAAAAAACGACTCATCAAGAAGAGTCGTGGCTAGCATGCCATTTTCTCCCGAGAAAAATAAGATTTTGAATCAGAAAACCGGACTTAATTTTGTTTTTTTTTTTTTTTTTGTTAAGTTGTTTTTGTTATTATTGTTTGTCAAGTTTAATGTAAGTTGTTAAGAAATAACAGAAAAATTAAATATTTCAAAAAAAAAAAAAAAGAGCACAATTATGATTATTTTTAATCAGTTCGAGCACTCGAAATAGAATTTAATTTGTGATCAAAAATTTCATAAAATGCTGACAGGCATAGCTGAATTTGTAAAAAATTAATACAGAATAATATTTTTATTTAATAATAATTTATAATATGGATTCAAATAATTTAACTAATATTGATCAAAAAAGAAAAACCTACTATAGCTACATCTTTATCTATATATGTACTACACATTTACCTGCTAGTGTATCCATATAAGCTAACTCTATATCTATATATATCTATATATCTACATAAAAAAGTTCATATATGGATATATCATAAATAAATCATTCGATAATTATCGATTATTATATTAGTTAATTTTAATTGAGCTTCTCTCGAAAAATAAATTTTTTTTTCGAGTTTACCAAATATTTTCCGTAGAGTTTTTTTAGTTTATAGTTTTAATGCTATATAATCAAAATTCTCCGACCATATTTTACAGTTTTTTATTATTTTATTTTCGAGATTGGAATTCTGCAATTTAATTAAAAAATCGCATAATTTCAATTAATTTAAGATGTCGCTTTGAAACAATTTGTTGTTAATTAAGTTATTGTGGGAAACCCTCTAAGATATTTTTATTTTTAGAACGTATTTTAAGGATATTTCAGTTTTCTTTTCTAGTTAACCAAATAATCAAAATTCTCCGACTATATTTTGTTTATAGTTATTCTAAGGAAAAAAAAAAAGATTTTTTTTTAGTTTTATTTTCGAGTTAATTGGAATTCCAAAATTTAATGAAGAAATCGCATAATTTCAATTAATTCTAACTGTGAATTTGGAACAATTTATTATTAATTGTGCTATTGTGGGAAAGTCCTTAATTTATTTTTATTTTTTAAACATATTTGGAGAAGTATATATTTAAATTTAAGAATATTTCAGTTTTCGACAAGACTTTCTTTTTAAAAAAATCGTTCTTTATGAACGAGGGAATTGCTGGATAGTAAGTATGTATATATGATTTTTTTATTGTATATTTTTTATTTTTTGAAAGTATTTTAAGGATAATTCAGTTTTCGACAAGACTTTCTTTTTAACTTTAATTTTTTTTGCTTTTTAAAAAATCATTTTTTTATAAGCGAGAGAATTGCTGGATAGTAAGTATATATGATTTTTTTTTATATATTTTTTTATTTTAATTTTTTTCTTATATAGTGTACTATTAAATATATGTGTGAAGCGCTTTGTGTTTAGCAATTTTTCAATTCTATTGCTGGGAGTTCGGGGATGGCTTATGAGTGTGTATAGGGAATTGGGGTGTTAGGGTGTGTGTGGGGTGCGGGGTGTGTGGGCTAGAGTGGGGTAGTGTTGTGACCTTTTCTCGGTGGTTGTTGCTTGTTACTACAAATTATTGGCGTTACGCTTGGCACGTGCGCGACACTCACACCCGCCCCTGTCCCCCAACCCCCGTACACACCGTCTAATACACAATGTACACCTTACAATGGACAACAACAACAACATTTAACCATCCACACGAGGTTTTGCTGTAATTGATTTCATATTGTTGTTGTTGTTCGTGTTGCAATGAATGCGTTTGCTGTTTGCTTAACATTTCAAGTTTTTCATTTTGCTCTTTGGCTTTTGTAATTGCTGGCTGCCAGGGGGGGAGGGGGGCGTGTGGCAGAGTTAGAGTATTTGCAGATATCTAAAACTGGCAAATGTTGACAACATTAGCAAATTGATTTCAACAGACTTGAGGATGTTGTTGCTGTTGTTGCTGTTGGCATTGAGGCAGCATCCCGCATATTGCGGCAATATACTTAAAAAAATATATAAAAAAATAAAAAAAATAAAAACTCAAGGCCCGCGCCGCCCACACACGTCTTAAGCGCCCACAACAAAATGCCAGACGGCGCGGCGTTCCAAAAAAAAAATATATATATATATATAAAAATAATAATAATAATAAAAAAACAACAACAACAACAGCGATAAGCAAAGTTATCTAAATAAATGTTTATAGTGTGTACGATATATATATATAAGTATATATATTATGTGGTCTGTGACATGCGTTCCATAAATTGTGTAAATGTAAATCGGATTTTTATTTAGGTTTGAATACCCTTTAATGCCATAAATACCAATAGGGCATTATAATATTGTCAGCAAGCGTGTAATGCAAGATATTTAATAAAAAAAAAAAAAATAGTCTAAAAAAACATATATATAACTGCATATAAATAAATGTATACTTCTTCAAATAAACATAAAAAATGTTCAAAATTGTATTTATGTTTTTAATATTTAACAAATAATTCAAAGTACAGTGAACGCTCACACATTAAAGCCGCTTTGTTTTTAAGATAATTCTATTTTGTGAAATATTATTTCAAAAATTTATTTTTTTTTGTAAATTAAATTTTTTAAAAAATTAGAGTTTTTACCCCAAAAAAATACAATAAAACTCTTCTTTTTTTAAAATAATTCTATTATTTAAAACAACGAAACAAAAACAGAAGGTAACAATCCAGTGCAAAACATATAATATATTTTTTAATTTAAAATATATGTATATATGTATGTATTATATTAAATAAATATTTCCAGATTTAAAAAAAAATCGTTATGCATTCAGTAAAAACTGAAAATTTGTATTACAAGCCCTAATTTTAATTTTTGGAAATTCTAATTACTAAAGCTTCTAATTTACTGCGTCGACTATATTAATTTTGCTACATATTTTTATTTATTTTATTTTTAATATTATAAAATACCCTGTAATCTATCATTGTGACAGGCTTCAATACACCAGGTCAATAGAAATAATTTAATCTAAAACATTTCGGAAAATTCTCTCAAAAAAAAATGAGTAAGAACCGGAATAGATCTGTATATATTCATGGTCCACAAAGACACTTAACATAGAATCGAATAACTATATCTAATAGCTGCTATATAAAATTACGGCACTTAAACTAAGTTGTTGTAGGAAAAAATTATTTAATTTTCTAAACTCACCTATAAATAATTTTTAATATGCTATAGAAAAATTCTTGAAATATTTTAAATAGTTTCCAAAAGATAAATACAAAATTCGCTTCAAAATATTTAATTTCAGTTTTGAGTATAACGAACAGTTATATATTATATAAATAATAGGAAAACGTCTTCTAACTTTTACACATATTTTAACTAAATTTAACTATTTGTCATTTTTTATAATTTTATTATATTTTAACTACATTTCAATACTATAATTTTTGGTAGAGTATATAAACATGGTCTAGCAAAGATTTATAATTTCTTGTTTTTTTTTTTTTTTTGTGTGTCTGTAATATTGATAAACATTTGATTTTAGTTTTTATGAATTTTTAATTTGTCGGCGCGGCGATTGCAATTTTATGTGATTTGTGAACTGAAAATTAAGTTTTTTTTCTTTTTTTATCAAAGATTCTTATATATTTTTGTATTTGTTGAATGAGCCAAGTGGGCGGTGGGCGGTGGGCGGGGCAATTGGCTTATTGTGTGACTAATGTTGAAAGGAAATCTATTTGCTGCTTACACAATTCTGCTTGTATCTAACAGATACATTTTTTGTTTTTTGTTTTTTTTTTATTTTTTTTGGGCTTTTTTGTGTGCTATTTGGTGAAAGGCGCTGCTAGAAAAATGTGGATACAACAACTAAACCGAAGCGTTGAAATATTTATGATAAAAACTCAGAGCTAACAAAATGCAGCCAGAAAATATTTCAAAGTTGTTTGTTGTTGTTGTTGTTGTTGCTTACGGATTCAGTTGCAAACAAAACAAAAAAAAAACTGCATGGGCTAAAAACAGATAAAATATGAAAGTGCAGCAGCAGCAGCAGCAATGAAACAAGTCCAACACAATTTTGCAATTAAAGCATGCCAACTGAATTATACTCTGTACTAGAGCAAAAAAAAGAAGAAAAAATTATTAAAAAATCAAATATAATATTACCAAAATAATTAATAATAAATATTAGATATATATATCTTTGGTTTTACGATAATAACAAGCAAAATATTGACACATTACGTGACAAAAAAAAATGAAAATCGTTTCTGTCTGCAATTTTATAATCCCCAAACTCTGCGAACTAAACGCGATTTTTTCAACAAAATATTTTTTTTTATTTGTGATCTGTAAACATATTACTAAATATTTATAATTTTTTGATTAAAAAGTATGTTAAATATTATTTTATATTAACCAAAGTGTGAAACACATATTTCAAAAAAAAAGTTTTTTTTAATTATAATTGTAATAATTCTAATTGTAATATGAAACTTGTTTGGAAAAATGAAAATTATACCAAAAATGTCATTTGTTATATTAAATATAATAAAATATGATTATATCTATCGTAACGTGACGTGATAAACTCTGAAATTCTATATAAATTTTCTTTGAAATAATTTCATATAAATATTAAATTTTTAGATTTGGAAAAATTTACCAACAGCAAATTTAATATATATTCAAATTTACAATAAATTTATTTTATCATAGCGATTAAATTCGGCTATAAATTGTTTAATTTAATAAAATTAAAATATTTTTTATTAACATTTAACTCTCCATATACAATTTTCGATTTTAGTTATAAAAATGTGTATGATATAGATTTTGCTATTTTTACGTTAAAGTTTAGAATTTCTTTAATTAAATTTATTTATTAATATTATTTCAATAGATTTTCATTGAATTTGAAACTTATTACTCTAATTGTCAACCCTAACTAAATATTTCGATTGCCTTAGCTTAAATAGCTTACATACGCCCATATACTCATTTTCTCTATGCGTACAGAGTATAAACAACAGCAATATTTAAAATAAAAGCAAAATAAAAACAAAACAAAAAACCTGCTGAGCAACTTTTACGCCGCCGCTGCGCTGCGAGCCGAGCGCATGAAACGTGGAACGTTGTGGAACGCATGTGGATGCCATTTGATAGACAGGCAGGCAGGCAAAGCAGCCAAAATGCAGCAACAGCGCAAGCAGCGCAGCAGCCGTCGCATTGCAAAAGCAACGACGCAAAGCAGCGACGTGACTGCAGCGTCGACTGCGAAATTAACATGTGGTCAGAAAGAGAGCAAAGTATTTAAAAAGCTGCGCACGCAGCTCTGTACAAACGTTTCTAGCGGTCAATTAAAAAGACCAATAAGAGTAATACAGAGGAAGAATTAAGCACTAGAATATGAAGAACAAGAAACAACACAAGACTGACGTCATCGGATCAAAGCTTGAGTGTGGTAGGGTGGGGGGAAATAACAAGCTTCACTTTTAAGTTCTAATTAAAACGCAATTAGAACAAGTGGAAATGTGAGCATAGTCGACTGGTAATTACCCTATGTTCTCTCTGAATAAAATTGTTCACATAATTTTTATATGTTTATATTAAATAAAGTTTGTGTCGGTTTGACATTTTCTAAAGAGAATTGTTTATAAGCAGATTTTTTGTTAAAAACACATTTTTATGTATTTTTAAAATACTGTATTTTAAACTTTATAAAAAAACATTTTTTTTTAATTTCAGCATATTATACTTATCAAAAAAAATGATTTATGACTTATAGCATTACATATGCCTTTATTTGCATTTTACAGAAATTTACACAATTTTTTCTATATCCTTTACTAGTCATATTAATTATTACCGGGTATAAGAAGCAGTAAACAACATTGAGAAATTTAAATTTAATCAAAAAAAAATAGAAAACATTGTTTTAAAAACCAAAATGCACACGAAAATGGTAAAAACTCTAGAATTAACAATTTTAGCATCGAAAAAAAAAAACTTCAAGATTCAATATCTTAAAAAAAAAAAAAAAAAAAACTCGTCTGAAGAGTTTTCTCCCGTATAATTTTGCGGTCAAACTGTCTAAAGATTATTTATGTTCAACGGGTATCCCAGCTCAAACTCAATCTCAACCTCAACAATAACCAATTGACACTTTCGCGTTGTATAATTTGCATATCAAGAACATAAAATAAACTAAAAAAAAAAAAGAATAAAGAAACAAAAACCCAAATGAAATGCCTTCAACATTTCACAATGCTTTGCGGTATTGGGGTACAAAATTTACATAAAAAGGCGTGTACCCTATTAAATGAGTGCACAAAACGGGCATATTTGTTTAGAAATTCTTTTAATTTAATATACAACTATTATATTTATTTTTAAAAGAGTGCTACTGAACTTTTTTAATTTTTTTTTATAATCATTTTCAAACCAATTTAAAGATTTTAATTTGTTTGAGATTTTTTATAAAAATTAAAAATTATTTGTTATATAATGAGCATTTAAAAAAAAAAAAAAATTATTTTTAGGTCAATTATTGAAATTATATTAGAATTTTTAAACAAATGAAATTGAAATTTGTGTAATTAATTTATTAAAACAATTCTGAAATAAATTTTTATGAAATCTTGATTTTTTCCTAAATTTTTATACCCTTCCTAAAGGGAATTATTCATTGTTATTTCTTGATTAAAATCAAGTGAATTTTTTAGGTCAATTATTGAAATTATATTAGAATTTTCAAAACAAAATAAATTGAAATTTGTATAATTTATTTATTAAAATAATTCTGATATAAATTTTCATAAAATTTCGATTTTTTCCTAAATTTTTATATCATTGCTAAAGGGAGTTATTCATAGTTATGTATTTCTTGGGATTTTGACAAAAATTTTATCAAGTCAAAATGGTTTTTTAATAAGAAATTGAAAGAAATTATTATTAAAAATGATTTTTATAATAATAATAATACTACGTTACGGTACTTGGAAACAGGTAAAGTAAATTCAAAAATATTCATACTTCTTAGTTGTAAAAATAAAGAATAGCAAAAAAAAAAGTTAAATAAATTATTTTTAAACACAATCTAAATATTCTATGGAAAAATTAGCTAAAAACAGGTTTTTTTTTTAATTCTTTCAAAAGTCTTATTTTCTCTGTTGGTCGCTAGGTCAAGTTGCATTACCGTTAGAATCTTTTGAATACTATTTAATATTCTTCCCCCATTATTTTCGCTATCTATAGCGCATTAATTAAGAGATACCATATGAAAACGGAATTAAAATGCTTTCAATTTGTGAATCGAGTCAACACGAGAAAAAATCGAAAATAAAAATATAAACAAAAATATAAAAAAATTTATGTAGATATTTTGATGAGGGCGTGTTGGTCTATAAAAACTTTTCATTTCAAAAATATTTCATTTATTACAATATTTTGTTGTTGTTTTTTAAGTGTTTTACATGGAATGTTGTTGTTGTTGTTATTTTCATATTCTTGTTTTTTATTTTTTTTTTATTATGTTTGTTGGTATTTTTACGCCTTGGACTTGTTGAATCATCAACAACAGAGCATAAAACGCAATTTGAAAGAAATATGATGCACACACACACACACATACAAGGTTACACATAGACCCACACATAGGCACAAACCACAACAACAACAGCTGCTACTTAGACTGCGGCCCAAGCAATGTTGCAATAATTATCAAGAGACCCCAAGTTCCAAGACCCAACGCCCCACCACCGCTCTCTATATCTATATATCTCTCTCTCTCTATGTTTTTCCCACTCGATCTTCTCTGCTTTGCTTGGCCCAACGCAACTGTAAAAGTTCAACACATACATATACCTGACGTCGACGTCGACGGCGACGTTAACGCCACAAGTTATTCATTTGCAATGCCAATGCTGCGTGTGGAATGTACGAGAGAGCGTTGCAGGCCTGCACACACACTCTCTCTCTCTTTTTGTTATTCTCTTTTTTGGCACGTTCGCTTTGCGCTCCAAGCAAGAAAAAAAAGGGTGTCGTTGGGTCAGGCTGCCGCCCCACCTCCCTAAACACCTTGCTCAACAGTTGCATCAAACAGCGTTTAACCGTTATGTGCAGTTTTGTTCAGCTGCAGATCAATAGCTTAAGGTTACAGCAAACCGACTGAAATATACTCTATTTACAGTTTGAATTTCATTTTTCAGTATATGAGGCATGATGCAAAAATATTTGATCTAACCGGATCTTATATAATTTGATTATAACTGACTATAAAAATAATCAAAAAAATTAAATTATTTTAGATCATGAAAAGTTCTTTAATATATTTAAAATATATCAAATAATTAAAGAAATTCTAGTGTTCTATGTATTATGAAACATTTAAATTCAGCTGATTATTTTTATCAGATTTTTTTTTCTGAATCATCTTTAGGGATTTTCCGACTAGGATATATATTTCATTAAGGTATGTCGCTCTAAAATAATATTTTAACCGTTTTAATATATGCTACATTCATTTTAAAAGCACTGTCGAAACCAAAATACACTTTTTATTTATTGTTGAACATAAAGAATGCATTCGACAAATACATAGAAGGAAAATTAGCATAAAATTAAAATCGAATGCATTTTGCATGTTTAAAACGCATATAACATACATTTTTTTAATTATAAATATATATCTAGAACAATAATGTAAGCTTTCAAAAAATTGAATATTTTCATCTCTTTACTTAATATAGTCTAGCTGACTTTTTGACTTTTTTCTAGATTTTTTTCACATTTAGGCGTATGATTGTCACGTTACGCCACTCTCTTTAATTTTCTTATAATTAAGATATATCACAGCTTAGTTGGTCTATATTTTAAATGCAATTTATATTTTTATATTTTATATTTATATATCTTTCAATAAAATGTGAATAATGTCAAACTTGCTTTCTAAACTGGAACAGGAATAGGAAAAGGAAAGGAACAGTAAGAGCCACTAAAATTCACTTTATTAGCCCTCTTCCTCTAGCAACTAACATGGGACAATGGAATGCACAGAATCCGAAATGAATCCACAGGCCCAGGGCCCAAAATACAGTTACCATTACTGTATATATATATACTATATAGAGGTAGCTGCAGTTCCACAATATGGCGTCCGGTGGCGATAAGGCGGTTAGAGGGGAATGGAGCAATGCTCGGTGTATCTGATTACAGTTTGAATGCCTGCAATGAACCAGAAAATTTGCTTCGTTCGTGCAGTGGCCGCATCAAATGGCCAGCCGCCAGGTGAACGGACAAACAGGTGCTCTCTGCCTCTAAGACTAAAGTCAGCATTTTTGCATCATCCACTCTCCTCTCTTCTCTTTTTTTCAGTCTCTCTCTTTGTTTTTGTCATTCACTTGGCTTTTGTCTAAAGCAAAATGCAAGAGCTGGCAAAGATTTGAGAGCGATAGTCGAACAATAAAAAAAAAAAACGTGACTGGCAACAAGTAA
This sequence comes from Hirtodrosophila alboralis, assembly GCA_035043045.1. Classification (NCBI taxonomy): domain Eukaryota; kingdom Metazoa; phylum Arthropoda; class Insecta; order Diptera; family Drosophilidae; genus Hirtodrosophila; species Hirtodrosophila alboralis. The sequence goes on from JAWNNH010000002.1 coordinate 121,063, forward strand.
AAGCTCAGAAACAAATTGAAATCCAGGTCCTAAACTCAGCAGCTCCTGCTTAGAGATGGACTTGCAAAAAATTTTTAAATATTTTTTAATTAAAAATTGATCATATGTTAACTCAAAAAAATGTATAGATTTTAATTAGGAAAAAGTAAATAAATAATTGTTGATTATTCAAAAACTCAACCGATTTATATTAAGATTTTTCAGTTACAAAAAACTCAATTTACTGATGTCTTAAAAAGAAAACTATTTTTTTTTTTATAAATTGATAAAAACAATAAACAATTAAAAACAATACATAAACTATAATCAATGTAAACTACGAAATACATTTAATTTGTATTTCAATTCAAATAAGCAAAGGTTTTTACTTTACATTTGCTTAACTTGTTAAGTACACTCACGATACGATGCCTAACTAAATTTCAAATGCAACCCTGGTTAGCAGGATGAAGTGCTGCAACAAGGCCACAAAGCAAAAACTACGACAATTACAGTTATTTGATGAATTTGCAGAGCATAACCAGGGGCCCTGTTGCAGTCGACGTTGGCGTTAGCGTTGGCGTTGACGTTGGCAGCGACGTCGACCACTTCATTTTGCAAAGAGAGCGGAAATTTAATGAGCAGCATGCTGCCCCTGGCATCCACCACCCTGCAACTCAACCAAGCTGCAACAGCCACACTTTTGACGTTTGTATTACCCTATATAAATTTAGTGATTTTTTAAAGGATATTATAGAACAATTCACAATTATGTAACATTTTCTTTGGGCTTAAAATGTTCATAGTACACGTAATATTCTTAGAAAAACATTTGATGCGACTATCGATAATTATCGATATTATTATCGTATATTATAATATACGTTTTAAATAATATTTAAGCCCGATCCTTTGCTTAATTTTTTACAGACTCCCTGAAGAATGTAGAAGTGATACCGAATAATTTTAATAAATCTTAATTATATTAATAAAATTAACCAAATCGGTGTTATTAACTCAAAAAAATACCAACAATGACAACGTAAAGATGCTCACAAATATACACAAGAAATATTTTAGAATTATTGATGGTTTTTAAATTTCCTAAAAATCCGGTATTTTGTATAAATATAATACAATCTCCGCAAGTCGAAAAATAAATACTATTTACGACCATAATTACAATTCTTAGATAACTATAAATTTCAAAAATATTAAAGTTTCATAAGTATTGAAATATAAACATACTAATGTAGATATTTTAAAATCTATAAACACATATAGAGAAGAACAGATGCTAAAGCAATCTTTAGATTTACTTCCTATATTTTAGTACTTTCGGTTTAATTTAATTTTTCTAAAAATCTGGTATTTTGTATAAATTTAATACAATCTCCGCTAGTTGAAAAATAAAAACTATTTACAGTCAAAATTTAAATTCTCAGATTACTACAAATTTAATAAATATACAAGTTTTATAAGTATTGAAATATAAACATACTAATGTAGATATTTTTAAAACTATTTACACATATAGAGAAGAACAAATGCAATAAGAACCAAAGTCATATTTAAATTTTATTTCATATATTCTAGTACTTTATGTAAAGTATCTTCACCTCATACTCATTTTAGGTGATTTAAAAAAATTAAAAATAGGATATTTAATAGTCGTGCACACTCAACAACTAGCGTATGCTTGCTACTGCCATCAAAAATTTCTCTTGAGGCTCCACACTCTGGTTAAGCTGCGGCCTGGGGCGGCTTTGTAATGATGCATTTAGCTGATTATGAGGCGCGATGCTGTTGCTGCTGCTGCAGTTGCTGCTGCTGTTGCAAATACCAAACTGGAGCAGACAACTTGCAACTTTTGTGGTCATTTAGAGCGCAGCCAAAACAGAATTTGTGCATGTGGAAAATGAAAAATTAAAAATGGTAAGGAAAATGGCCAAAGCGTGCCCCAGAGCATATTCAAATCCCAATGGCAAGTCAATGAAAACGTTCATTATGCTCTATTAACAATGATGTGGGGAAAAAGTGTATCAGAGCAGTTATTATTGTTTATTATTAAAAACTAGAGAATCAAACCATGTAGAAGATATTTTTTTTTTAAAATATGATTTTTAGTGAATATTTGTCAGATTTTCTATCTTGCTAAAAGACAATTATTTGATAAAAATTTAATTATTTTAGGTGTTTAATTTGCAATTAACACATAACAATAAAGTTAAATGATGTTATACAACACCGTCCGTTTAAAAAAAGCATTAAGTGTTAAACAACTTAATTTAATTTAATTTTATTTTATTTTATTTGAATTATTAGCATTTAATTTAATAGCATTAAAGTCCAGACAGCCAAAATTAAATGAATTTTTTAGACTTTTAACTTTTCTTGTTTGACTAAACCGTGAAAAAGCTTATGAAATCTAGAAAATAATTATATAAGCTATATTAAGTAAAATCTGTTTGAGCACAAATGTCCTTATCTTTTAAAGGATCTCCAAAACAAAAAATATGTACTTTTATGAATTTTTTTAAGTAAAAGACCTTTTTAATAACATTTAATAAAAAGGATATTTTAAAATTATTAAGAAATAATTCAATATTTCGTTGTATAAACATGTCTAATAAAAATGTAGTTTAATTGTAATGACTCTTTGAATCAGGTATGCTTATTAATTGTTTATCGCTCGTTGTGTTATCGATAAACACAAATATAATTGCAAATATTGCATGGCATACCTAGAATATTTAATAAATTGTGTATATTGTATATTTTTGGCTCACAATATCTGGAGCAATACATCAGTTCAACAATTGAATTGAACAGAAACAGTTCAAAAATATATTTTTTACAAAAATTGTTTCGATTATAATAGTGTGTGATGAAAAATTAAAAAATTGGTTGAAAACTTTGTGAAAGAATAAGCTAGTTTAGCTAAAGAAACAAGGATATTTTAACGAAAATAGAAAAATATAATTCATCCAATATTGAAATATGAAACGCCATCAAAAGTATAATACTGGATCCCTGAATTGTGTACAATTCAATAAGCTGTTGGAGGATATCAATTGTCAAAAATTAACCACACGTCAACTGCTAGAGGGTCTTAGTGGTTCTGCTATACCAGCCGAACAGACCAAAATTCTTAAAATTAAACAAAGATATTGGACCAATTTAAAAGACAAAAAGAAAATTAATTTGAAAAAGACAAAGATTTCAGCTAAATCAGATTTAAATCGTGTTGAACATTCAATTAACAAACAAGAGGTCAATCCAGATGCTTTGGTAGCTCAGGTGCCAAATGAGAAAGAACAAGAGCTAATTGATTTATATTCTGCATCATCAGCAGAGCCTATAACAAGTCAGACTCTGACAATGGCCAAAACTCCATCGTTTGACGATTCGGAAGCGATATATAATACTGATGCCGAGGAAACTAAGATGGTAACTCCAGAGCTCGATGTAGAGTCGTCTAAGCCGCAACAAAATTCAACAAAGCCGTCAATCAAGCCAAAGGATCAGCCAAAAAATAATGTTGAATCAACAGCTCAGATAGAGCAGCAGATTAATTTTAAAATTAAAAAAATGAAGCCACAGCAACAATTAAATTTTTCCGTTATGCAATGTTCAAAACTTGACAATATTAATCCATTGCAATGCGGTATGTTAAGCGATTTACCCAATAAAAAATATAAATTATAATGTCTTCAATATATTTCCAGATGCTAACTATTCTATACGGAACCATTGGCCAATATCTATACGTCTAGGCATCTATCTAATTGCATTAGTATTGCTTTTGTTATTATTTTTTGGCATAGCTAAATATTTTCAACTATTTCCCTATAGTCGTCAACCAAGATTTTATGATAATTGGTATTTTGCAAATTATATTGAAATAATTGTTAATTTTCTTGATGAATATTTGAAATTTTTATAAAATAAAAATTAATGCATAGTTGAGTGCACAGAAAAATAAATATATTTTATTTATGACACTAAATATGATCATATTTAAAATAAAAAAAAAAAAACAATAACGATATTTTTGATACTAGTACATTACTTTTTCTGGCTTGTTCTTGTTCGATCCATTTTTCTGTCCATTTATATTTTTTGCGAAAGTTTTAGAAATTGAACGACATTAATAATTTTTTTTAGAATAGAAATTATTTTTAACATTTAAATAAAGTGTGTTTAGCATTAAATTAAATATGAAACTACGAATCTATGTAAAACCAGCTCTCTTTTGGCGCGCGTTGCTACGCTCCCGCAAAAAAAAAAAAGAAATAAAAGAAACTAAATTAAATTAAATGTGAAACTACGGATCTATGTACAACTAGCTCTCTCTCGACGCGCGTTGCTACGCTCCCGCAACAAAAAAAAATAAAATAAAATAAAATAAAATAAAAGAAACTACCAGCGGGTATGCTCCAGCCGAGATTTTTATACAGTTTTCTTGACAAAATTTGTATCTTTCATCTTTAATTTTTCGCACTTCTATTGTGTCTTAAGATTAAGATTTAGTGTCCAAGCAATTTATCAATATTTAATAAAAGAAACACCCGACTGCAATACTCTTCAGCAGACACTATATTATTATTTCTGATTCTGATTCTGAGAGTTTTATAAAGCTTCTCTAATTATTACTTTGCAGAGAGATGGAAAAACTTAATTTACTGAAGTTAGCTCACTTTTTTTGATGTCCAGTAAAAGTCGACATTTGTCTGCAGTTTACATTATTACAATTTAGAATATTTATAATAAAATACTAGTGCTGGTATTAGCTTAAAAACACTGTAAACTTTAAAGAAAATTGTTTATTTTTTTTGAGTATGCTTTTAATAAAAGAGTTATTTAAGATGGCGTGCCACAAACTTGAAAGAACCCACTTGGAATAGTATAATATTTTTTTTAGCAGTCTTTTAAGCATGTTTATCGACTTGTCCAGTTTGAGAAGAGCACACGCCACATGCCACACATAAAATTGTGGCCAAAACCAACTGTTGCCAGGTTACCTGCTTTGCTTGCCACACACACACATAGCCAAGCCACCCACAAGTAGAAAAAAAAAATAAAACAGACTGAGAAAACTTCCAATGCTCTGGCAAATCAATCGCTGTAATGACCCAAATGGGAGTTGGCTTGCTTTGCGTGGCATAATTCATGGCTCGATAATATACACAACTTGGAACCTACTCCATTGACTCCCTGCTGAAGTGTGGCAACAATGTTGTTGTTGTTGCCCCATATGGGTGGGGGGCAGGGCAAGCAAGCTGTCATTTGCGGCAATTTCTTTTCGTTTTTTGCTTTATATTATTATTTTTTGTATTTTTTTGGTGTATAGCAAAAAGGTTCACACAACGCCCTATTACAAAAAAAAGAAAAAAAAAACTCCTACCCCCTTTACCAAGCCGGCACTGCCTACTCGCCCCCCTCCTCCATTTTGATTGTGCCTCGTGCCTCGTTTCGTTGCTGTTCGTTTAATTTTATTGCCTAATTTTCAACTTTGATTGCGGCCACAAAACGCCATCCTTTCCCTCCTCGTGCCTCGTTCCTCACTTTCACGCTCGTTGACATTTCTTTTGGATTTTTTTTTGGCTATGGTTTTTCTCACTTTTTTTCCCCCTGTTTAACTTTCAATTTGTCTGTCTCGTTTTCCCCGCGACATAATCAATTTTTATATTTATTTAGCATTTTTATGTGGCCATTGCTGCTGTTAATGGAGCGCTCACTTTTCCTTTTCTTTTCTTTTTCATTTTTCATTTCTTTTTGCCACGCCCACATGCATTAAGCCGCCTTATTGCTGCCCAATTGAATGTCAGAGCCCCTATATCAAAAAAAAAAACCGAAATCGTTTTATTGTAATTTGTTAAATTACACAACAATTAACCTTTGAGAAATGTAAAATGAGATAAGCTTTGAGCATCAGAGAATTGAGAATCTTTTTTTTTTAAGCATTCAAGTAAAGATATATTTGTACAACAAATAAAATGTTCAAATATTAATACATATATTTGCATTTAAGTAATTACTTATAAGAAATATTAAATATTTCTTAAGTGTAAAATGATTTGAATTCAATGTAGTAAGCGGATTTTTATTTCTTATGATAACACTAAGCAACAGGATTTCTTATTTCTCACATTTGAAAGTCAATTTATATGTAAAAGATGTCGCTGAATCCGAAAAAATTAAAAAAAAAATAAATAAGTTGCGGACCGTCTTCGAAATAATCGAAAAAAAAAACCAAAATTCGAGTTTTAGAGAACAAATTTCACAAAAAATATATTGTCTTAAAATGTCCATATTTTAATGCAAAATTTTCATTTCAATCTCGAATAACTTCTAAATATGTTAATGGGCAATTTATCATGTTTTCAAAAACTTAAACGTTTGAAATTATTTTCATTTAAGCAAAGCTAAATTTTTGGAACATCAAAAATCCAGCGTTTTTTTGGATTATCTCAAAGAAGGTAACGGCAATCTATTTTTTGAGTTTTATATACGAAATCAGCAACCCGTTTTATATATACATTGACTCTAAAAATTTTATTCAAATTGTTGTATAGTGTAATTTTATATAATGCTTTGAAAAATGTATATCATTTAACTGAACAAATTCCCTTTTATATATGCATAGTATAAAATACATACATACATACTTATTTAATTGATCTTAAAGCTGTAGACAAGGCACAATATTATTTAAGAAGATATATAAATATTTTAATGCTCTATATTGTTCTTGAATAATTTCTAATTCTGTGCAAGTTGCATGCAATATTGCGCGCTAGATTAATTTGTGTTTAAACGCTACACAATGAAAGTTGCATAAGAACTGCGTGCAATAATGCAACAACTAAGAAAATATAAAATATAATATAAAATATATATATATAGATAAGTAAAAATTGCAATGAAATATCTCTATTTATAAATAGAAGTTATATATTTAACCAATTATTTCTAATGCAATATTTATGCATTTGAAGAAGCTTCATTTGCCATAATTGTTGCAGCAACATGTACCAAAAAAAATTATATATGTAAAACTGTTTAAAACCAGTTTAAGAAAACTTCCTTATATATATATATAAATACATATTTATAGATCATACGCCTCTCAGTTGCCACAACCCACTTAAGCATTCATCACCCTGTGGGTTGAGTGCAAGAAAAACCTTTTTAAACTTATTTAAATTTCTTCTCTTTTTTTTTCAACACTCTCTATACACACCCTTCTATGGAAATTCCACGCTCCTTTAAATCTGTCTACAACAATTTATTTTGGTAAAGGAAAAGTAATAAAAAACTATTCGTATCAACATTTATAGGAGATTTATAGAAGATTTTGCAGCTGCTTTGGCTCACCTGATCGAAAGACTCTAAAAAAAAGCCATTAGCAAGCATAAAGTTTAAGCATTCATTTAACACAAATCGCGCTGTAATGCCAAACCAGTCAGTTATATATATATACATATATATTTATATATATATAGACACCTGTTTGGGCGTGGGCGTGGACGCGTTCATTTGTCTGTCAGGGCCAAAATGCTTACAACAACAATACACCTGCAAGCTTGCAGTTGTTGTTGCTTGATTAATACCCTAACAAAAGTGTATTAACAATATTCTTAAAAAAAAATTAAAAGAAATTAATATACATTAAAGTAAATAAAAACCATATATTGACATATATTCCAAAGAAAAATAAATAATAATTAATGTAACAATAAAACTGCGATTAACTTCTTGATTTAATTTTTTTTTTTACTTTAAAATCTAAATTATTAAAATTGAAAATAATCATGAAATAATTATTAGCAAGTGATCATTTTTTAAAAAAAATATTTTCGTTACATATAAATTTCCAATCAGCAATTGAAATAATTATAATTATATAGATATTTAACTATCTGTCTAATTTAATGAATCTCGACAAAAGATATTTCTTTATAAATGTAAAAACTTTATATGGAACGACAGACTATATCATATAACCGTAACAGAAAGATCAAAAACCAACTATTGCTTGCAATAACATTCTATTTTTTATTTTGAAATATTTTGCCATATTGCCCAGTTTTAAATAAAAATACTTTATACGAGTTTAGTCGAAATTTAATTAAATGCGGTTTAATATATCACATAAAAGTCATTTAATCGATATTTAATTGTTTGTTTTTTTCTTTATATGCATTTCTGGCATTTTCAGAGTGGCGTGACGTGACAATCGTACGCCTAAATGTGAAAAAGCTAGAAAAAAGGCAAATTTTTTAAAAGTTTTTTTATATCTGATTAACAATTCAGCTGGACTATATTTAGTAAAAGAGATGACAATATACGACCTTTCCGATTAAAAGATATAAGCAAAAAACAGCTGTGGCGTTACGTGACAAGAAAATAAGTCTGTTTCGACTTAAAGTTTTAAAAGCGCAAAAATCTGCGGTGTGCAAGCCTTTTTGTATAAAAATTTTTTTAGTATGATTATAAATAATGTAAGTTAATTTTGCAGACTATTTCATTAAAAAACCTTTTCCTGTTTTTTTTACGAGCCTTAATATAAAGTGTGACGTGACATGACGTTACGTGACATAAATTTGCATGGTACACTTTGAAGTAAAGATCGCCCTTAAATATTTATTATATTTATATATATAAATATATATACTTAATATATTTCTTGTATTGTATCAAGAACATTAAACATTATTATAACATCACATATAGCTGAAATTATTTGTTTTTGTTTAGCCAAATGTCTCAAACATTCTTAATTTTAATTTAAGCAATTTGATTAAATTTTTATCAAAATATTACTTTTAAAACTTATAATTCTAGTTTTATCAATATATAATTAAACATTTTCGGGTTTCCAGTGATATCTCAAACAATTGCTATTTTTTCATAATTTTTAGTTTAACTAATTTATTTCAGTTAGAGTATCAAATCTTTGACAGTTCGTAAATTAGCTTTTTTCTTAGCTCTGTTTTCCTTTGAGAGCACAACGCCAACGCTAAAACTAAAAAAAAACTTGCTGGATTGTGATAAATCTTTTTTAAGTTCGACATTGTCGTTGAGCGCCCCCACAAAAATGCCAACGAGATTTTCAAAGTGCGAGTAAATAATAGTATCTGCATATCTTATAGATACAAAGATACAGAGGAGAGCCAACACGCACTCACGTCTACAATAATAATATTAATAATAATAATAATAATAATATCTTGTGGCATGCTTAAAGAAACTATCATTAACATCGGAACAAGAAGTTTGCTTTGTTTTTTGATTTCAGCTTCTGTTTTTCATTCATTTCACAATCTGTAGGCGGCGTCAACTTCCACTTGGTTTCTTGGCTTGATTAAATGTTGCCAACGACGACGACAACGACGATGACGATGAACTTGAAGCTCAATCAGCTTCTTTCTGTCTGGTTCAGTTCAAATATGAAAGAACCTCTTCTACAATCCAACCACCCTCCCGCTCCTCACTTGACAACCTCAATTGCCACAGCCTCATCAATGTCGTCGTCAACGTCTCAAGAATTTTAAACAAAAAAAAAGAAAAAGTAAAACGCAAATTTTGCGAGCGGAAGTGCTGCCAAAAAATTGAGAATCTTGCACGAAATCAACTTTTATTTTGTTCGTCTCATCTGTAGCGAACCCCGAACAAAAGCGTTTTCAAATTGCCTTAACGTATCATGTTGCACATATACTGACACACAGTTGCTATAGTGAGCTACTTGCCACAAAAGTTTTCTTTCATTAAAAAAAAAAAACAAAAAAGTGCTTAATTAATTTTGTTGCACTTGCATGATGCATATTATATTTGAACATTTTTTATTGCGTTTGAGTCAGAAATTTTTGTGTACTTCTTATAAAAATATTTAAATATATTTTCTTTATTTTTTTTAGTTCGTTAATGTTAATTAAAATGTCATGTTATGTCTTGACAATAATAATAAAAAAATAATATAAAAAAAAATAAAAATAAAACGTCTAATATCTTGCATAAAAATGTTTCTATATCTTATTTTCCTCCTTAAATAAAAATAATAAATAAAAAAAAATTATGATCAATTTCTTGCTTAAAAATGTTTCTATATTTTATTTTCCTTCTTTTTTTTTTTTTTGATTTTACACCAAAGTTCTCAGCAAATTATTATTTAAGTAATATAAAATTAAAACCAAAAATCAAATATTGTTGATTTGCTTCAAAAACTGATTTATACAAAAAAAAAAAGGGGTAATTTCTTTAAATATAATATTTAATATATTTCATTATAAAATAAATACACCTATCAATTCGAGCAATCTATTTATTGTGATAATTTAAGAATATTTAATATATATTCAAAATGAATCAAATTAGCAAATTTCTTTAGTGAAATTGGAAAAAAAATGTATTTATTTAATATATTTAATTTATTTAATATATTATCACTGTAAAATAAATACACCAAACAATTCGAGCAATACATTTTATGTGATAATTCAAGAATATTTAATATATATTAAAAATGAATCAAATTAGCAAATTTCTTTAATGAAATTGAAAAAAAAATTAATTTATTTGAAATATTATTTTATCTATTGAATTGCTTTTAAAACAAAAATTTATTTATTTTTTTCTAATCGATTATTTCAAAAAAGAATCAATTTAGCTATAAAAAAAAAAACAAAAAACGCATTTATCAATATTTTTTAAAAAATATTTACTAGCCCAGTTTGCAGACTTAAATCTAAAATAATCAATTCAAGAATTTTGAAAAATTTATTTCCACATTAAAGTCAGATTAACAACAAGATTTATATATTTGATTGATATGGAAAGTATTAATATTTGAAAAAATAAAAATTTCTTTAGACCTAAACAAAAGGTAATTTATGCTTTGAATTAAATTTTTTTGTATTAAATAAAACTGAACAAAGTTGAATAAAAGCGATCAAGTTAAATTTTAAAGAACTTTTGTTATGCCGTCTTTATAAATGGCATCGATTAATCAAAAGTTTTTTTCTGGATTTTGTTTCGTTTTACTATTTTGATATATTTCAGTTAATAAATTGATCTTTTGACTATAAACTTGTTAATTTTTTAAGGCTCAAAATATTTCACTTTTGTGAGTATTACAATGATAATTGTTTACTTTATTTATGGCATGCTGCAACATATAATCAATAGGTCAATAAATTTTCACATTTAACGGTAATATTTTTATATATTTTTTTTTGGAGATTTTCATTTCAAAATATACAATTAAATGAAGCGACAGCTTTAATTTTTTTTTCTCTCTCTTTTGCCCGAGACTTTGATAAACAACGCAATTGACATCGTGTTGAGCCATAACAAAAACAAAAAAAATAAATATATCTATATATATATATATATTTTGTACTTATATATATAAAGTTTTGTAATCGTTGACGTGCCACCAAATCGGTTACCAAATAGATTCAAGTGGGCAGGGGGGGGTGAGACATACTGATAAGGCAGGTGCAGCACAACAACAAAATAACGAAAATGAAAGTCAACATTTTTGCCTGCGGCCGATAAAAAACTGTGGCATGAGTTGAGTGGGGGCAGGGGCAGGGGCACAGTAAAGGGGCATCGACTATTTGGGTTGCATTTACTTGGCAATTTGTTATTATTATTGTTTTTGTTGTTGTTGTTGTTTTTGTTGCGGTTGTTTACTTTTAGCGCCCCCGGCAAACCGATTTTATTTGAGTTTTATTTTATTTTTGTTTTTTTTTTTTTGGCAGCGTCGCTTGTCGCTGTTTGCTCAGCGATTTGTATAGATACAAGATACACAGATACACAGATACTAGATACAAAGTTGTAGTATATTATAGTTCCATTAAAAGGAATCAGTTTACTAAAGTATCATAGTTGAAAATAAAGGAACTACTTAATGGTTCATTTGGTTATAAATATCTATAATACAAATAATTTAAAAAAAAATGATAATAATAAAAAATTAATTAATAATAACGAAATAATAATAAATATTAATAAAGAAATAACAAAATTTATAATAAATATATAATAAAAAAATAAATTAATAATTATTAATATTTATAATACAAATAATTTAAAAAAAAAAAAAATAATTATAATAAAAAAATTAATAAGTAAATAAAGCAGTAAAAAAATAATAATAAGAAAAAAATAATTAAAAATAAATTAATAATAATTATTAATAGTTATAATAAAAATAATTTTAAAAAAAAATTATAAAAATAATAAAAATTAATAAAGAAATAAAGTAGTAAAAAAAAAGATAATAATAAAAAAAAATTATAACAGAAATAAATTAATAATTATTATTAATTTTATTTTTTATTTTATTAATCATTTAAAAAAAAATAATTATAATAAAAAAAAATTAATAAAGAAATAAAGTAGTAAAAAAATAATAATAATAAAATAAAATAAAAAAAATGTATTAATAATAATTATTAATATTTACATATAATAAAAATAATTATAAAAATAATAAAAATTAATAAAGAAATAAAGTAGTAAAAAAATGATAATAATAATTAAAACTTAATACAGAAATAAATTAATAATAACAAAAAATATTTATATTAAAAATAATTAAAAAAAAAAATTATAATAATAAAAAAAAGTTAATAAAGAACTTTATTTCTTAGTAAAAAAATTATAATAATAATAAAAAATTAACAAAGAAATAAATACATAATAATTACTAATATTTATAATAAAAATAATTTTGAAAAAAATAATAATAATGAGAAAATAAATTAATTAAAAGACACAATTTTAAGCAATTATAAAGATTTTTATTTGTTTGATTATTTTATTTAAAGTTCATTTGAGCGCTTAGTTCGTTTGTTTCTTAACTGAGTTCATTTAAGTAGTTCGTTCTACTGTTAGATGATTTGTTGATTTAGTTTATTTAATTGTTTGAATAGTTTGTTATATTAATAATCATATTAAAACGATACTTTATTATTTAATTTATATAAAATCGTTTAAGAAAACTTAAGTGAACAAATCGAAAGAAACAACTAAATGAACATATTTTTGGTTTTATTTTGTAGTTCGTTTTTTTTTTATAATTTTGGTTCATTTGTTTGTTCAAATCGTTCGTTAATTTGGAACTAGACGTTCTTTTTGTGCGCTTGATTTTCAAGTTTGAGTCTACTTTAATCAATCGAAATACAATATATTTAATTTTATTTAAATTATATTATACTAGAAAGTTAAGGAAAAATCTATATATTTCTTAAATTATTTATTTCTTTATTCAAGTGAACTTAGGCCATTTAGTAGTTCATTTAATCAAATTTTAATTATTTCCAATTCGAATTTATTCGAGACAACTCTAAACAGATACTCTGCACTTTGTGGGAACAATTCAATATTGACAGGGCACTGGGCGGGCTATGGACAAACAAATTACAAACAAATTGTATCGTCGATTGCTTACTTTGCCCCGTGCCCCATGGCCCATGATGCCCCAATGTGGCAGGCAGAACTTTGAGTGTGTGTGTGTGTGTACTCTTATCGCAAAACTTGCGTAGACAACATTCATTTGCAGGTGGTGAGAATGGAATGGCATGGGATTTTCATTTCCATGGGTCACTGGCCATTATACCCAAGTATATTTCCAACTTGTGTCTCCACAGTTCTAAATTATCGACAGTGTAAAGGCGCTGATAAGAAATGTTGCCTCTAGTTGCATGTTTGTACTATGTATATATATGTCTTCACCCTACCTATCTCCCTTACTTCCCCACCAAGTGTGTGTATTTGTTTTGTGTGGCAAAGTTGACCCCACATACGATTGTCTAGACTCTAGACCAAAAGTTGAGAGTTCTAAAGTGAGGAATTAACATTTAACTAAGCAGTTAAGAGACTGACTTTTTAAAAGGGAATCTATCATAGAAACAACATACATACTCAACTAATCGAAAATAAAATAGCATTAACAATTTTTTACCAAATGTTAATTAATAACTTTCCTTCCAAAAATTCATATTTTTTATTCGTTTAAATAAGCTTTGTTAACTTGATATTTAATAGAAATATATAATATATGGACATTTCCAGAGTGGCGTTACGTGACAATCTTACGCCTAAATGTGAAAAAAAAAAACTAGAAAAAAAGCAAATTTTTTAAAAGTTTTCTTTATATCTGATTATCAATTCAGCTGGACTATATTTAGTAAAAGAAATGAAAAGCATTAGAAATTTGATATTTAATATAAGTATACAATATATGAGAATATCCAAAATGGCGTTACGTGACAATTGTACGCCTTAATGTAAAAAAAAAAAATAATAGAAAAAAGTCAAACTTTTAGAAAGGTTTTGTTTTATATCTGAGTAGCAATTCAGCTGGACTATATTTAGTAAAAGAGATTAAAATATACGACCTTTCCGATTAAAAGACATAAGCAAAAAAAAAAACAGCTGTGGCGTTACGTGACAAGAATAGAAGTCGGTTTCGACTTAAAATTGTAAAAGCGCAAAACTTTGAGAAATTCGCAAGTCTTTTTGTATAAAACTTTATTTTTGTAATGTAATTAATAATGTAAGTTAATTTTATAAATAATATATATAAAAAGTTGTCTTTTTTTCGTGGCATATTAAATATATCTGTATAAAAAAAATTGTTTGTTTAATAAATATTTAAAAATTGTTTGTTTAATATTTTTTTAGAAAATATTATTGACTTTAATTATATTTCAACAAGTGTATATCAAGATATCAGATCAAATTAAAGTTAGTTTTATTCTGAATTCCAAAGTGCGAATATATAACTAATCAGAAGTATTATGCACTTAAAAAACTCTATTGAAATAAAGTAATCTTTTATTATAATTACTACAATATATTCAGTAATAAACTGATCATTTTTACTTTCATAAAAAATTTTATTTATTCTATATTAAACCTATTTTATTTGATTCATTACTTAAACAATTAAACATTTAACTTTCTCTTTGCATTAACTGCAAAATAAAAAACAATTTATTTGTCTATAACAAACTTTTATAAATGTTTCCTTTTAAAATGCCTTTATTTATCGTTTATAATCTAGATTTTATAATTTTTAATATTTTATATTTTTGATAGAGATATTATTATCTTTTGACTTTTGACTTGTCAATTAAATTTTACATATTTCTTAAATACACATTGTACTTGCTAAAGGCTTAAAGTGTTTTCAAACTTCTAACTTATTCAATAATTATAATTTTTAATAAATTAAGTTTGTTAAATGAATACTGCTTATTAGCAGAAATTAATTAGCTTGAAAGTTGTTTAAAATTCTATTTTTTATTATGCATTTTTAAAAGTTTAATTTCCAGAATTTTAGATTGAGTTTCGCTCCATAGAAGACTGTTCCCTAGAAAACTCCATTTCACAATTTTCGGAGTATGCAATGTGAAGCAAGGAGTATTTCTTCAAAAAAATAAATTCTTTAGAATATTTAGAAGTATAATTGCTTAAGAGATTTTCCCCCAAAAAAAAAATAATAATAATTGCATTATAAAATAATTGTGATATGATCTTGATATTTTTGTTGAGTGCAGTTTTTTAAGAATTCTTTTTATTGTTGTTGGTAGCATCAAATTTTTTATATAGTAAGCTTTTTTTTAGTTAAAATTCTTTTTTTTACTTACGTGAGCGTTACGTAGTTTTTTTTCTTCTGGTTTTTTGAGAAATAAGCAAAATTCGACTTTCCCACTTTCTCACTCTCTCTCTCTCTGTCTCTGTCTTTGGTTTGTTGTTGTAAAATTCTTTTTTTTATTGTTAAGATTTTTATTTTAATTATATTTTTTTTTTGGGACAGTTCGTTGACGTTTTGTGTGAAATATTTAAAATGCAACTTGGTGCATAAAATTGCAATGCTGCAGTTGCATTTTCATAGCGCTGTTTAATTTAAATTCATTTTGTTTTATTATTATTTTTGGGATTTTAATTAAAAATAAAAAAAAAAAAAAGAAAAAAAAGAAAATAAAATAAAACTTTTTTCATTTAGTATTTATTTCATTTGTTGTTTTTTCGTGTTGTAATTTCGTTTGTTGTTGCTTTTATATGCCCGTGGCATTTGCATAATGCACTCAAGCGCACACTCAATCAGTCTTTCACTCATTCATTCATTCATTCATTTAACCATTCACTCAAGTTGTTGTTATGGCAATTCCTCCTCTCTCCTCTCTCCTCTCTCTGCCCTCTAGCCAAGACATACATAAATGTAAATAAAATGAAATTTATTCGAGCGCACAATGCACGTAAAATCCACAAACCGACAATGCGAAAACAAATTGAACTCAAAAAAAAAAATATAAAATAAAAATAAAAAATAAATATAGTATAAATAAGAAAAGAAATTAATATAAAGAAATTTAAATTATTTCGTTTTATGCTCTGTAAAAATATTCCATATTTTTTTTAACTATAATTTCTATAGCTAAATCACAGAATTAATAAAGTTTTTGCTTAGCAAAAAAAAATTTAATATAAAAGCCAAATTGAAGCAATTTTTAGCTATATTTTCTATAGCTAAATCAGAGAATTAATATTTTCTTGGTTGTCAAAATAAAATGAAATATAAAACTCAATTTTTCGCAACTTGTTTCGATTTTGTTTAAGTTTAATCGTACTATATATGATTTTAAAAAAGAAAGCACTAAAAAATTGCTGAATTTAACTGAAATATCTGTAAATAATCTTAATAATCTAGTATTTTCTTAATAATCTAGTATTTTCTTAATACCCTTGTATTTTCTACTGATTGTTGTGTTTGACAGCTATAAAATATTATGATTTTAAGTGTTTTCTAATTTTGTTAATTTTTATTGGGATTATCTTAAAAAACCATATAGAAAGTTTTAAATAATTGAGAAATTTTAATAAATATAAAATCTATGTACTAAAATTCTATAAAAAAATAAGTAAGGAAATAAAGTTTTCATAAAATTTTAATTAAATTTGGAGCATAATAAATCCAGAAACTTCGTGAGTTTAGTTCAGATATATGTATATTTTACTAAATATAGTCCAGCTGAATTGCTAATCAGATATAAAAATATTTTTTTTTTTTTAAATTTGACTTTTTTCTAGCTTTTTTTTCACATTTAGGCGTGCGACTGTCACGTAACGCTACAATGGAAATGCCCATATATTGAACAAAAATTGAATTGAACATTTTTCGGACAATTGTGACTATATAAATTTTAGTAAATAATAGTCTGATTTTTTTTTTAAATTCTGTTCAGATTATATGTAGATATAATAGTTTGATTTTTCACCATCTCTGTTTAGATTATAGAAATCATTATATAACTATTGAATTTGCTTGCAAGTTCTTGAAATTTGAAATTGTTTTTTAAACTAAACTTATTTTTTGATCAATCGTTTTAATGATATGGTAGACCGATTCTGGCACTTTATTTAATTTATTTACATATTTTATTTTAGTTAGGAAACTGAGGCTGCCATGATTATATTTATTTATATATATTTTATATATATTTATATATATTTAAAGGATCGGCGAGGCCTAATTAATTTTTTTTTTACAGAATTCTAATAAACTTTTTTGAAAGGCTACAAAATTAAAGTTTTGTTTTTTTTTTCTAAAATTTTATGCTGCACGCGTTTTGCTCGCGATTTTTGCAACGCGCTGGCATTAAAAGCAAGCGAAGCGCAGTTGCGGCGACGTCAACGTCAACGTCTACGTCAGCGCCACTAACTGCATTTGCTTATGGACGGACTTGCATTTACTTCATTTGCGCATTTTTTTTTTCTTCTTCTTCCTCTTTTTTGCTGCTGCTCTTCTTTACTTTACAGTTAATAAACGTTAACCGCAAGTGGCCCCCTTCAAACACTTTGGTCGCTTTGGTCCCCCCTTAACGGAGCATTTGAACAAAGTGTGTTACAAGTGCCGAAAGAGCGAGAGAGAGAGAGAATAGACTGCCCTTCACACTTCTCTCGACTTTTATAAAGACTACTTTAACCCCTTTCCACCATATGTTGTCGCATTTGTTGTAAAATTGATTTGCTAATGATTTTAGATGGCATTTATAGCGCAACAAAAATGGAAAATTGTAAAAATCTATGGCAAAAGTCTTTTCATAAAGATGTATATATATACATGTTCCAACATGTTTTATGAACTAGTATTTTCAATGTATTTATAGAAAGTTAATTCATTCGTTGAGAGCACTTTATAGGCCCAGGAGACAGTTTTAAGAATTTGGAAAAGATCTTCTTAAGAGTCTTTCTCTGAGGGCACAACTATAAAATAATAGTTAATTTTCTATATCCCAAAGGTGCCCCAAAATCATTAAATAATATTTTTCACAAATTTTACGTTCAACATTAAAAACATATATATACAGAAATAATAATAATAATATGGAAATATATTTCTTTAAAATCTGTTTTGGTAAAAAATATCAAAATAAAACACATTTTTTTCAGTAGAAAACATAATGTGTAAATAACATTAACTAAAAACCTTATTGCGATTTTATAATTTTAATATTTATTAGAGGGACTTTTATTTCCAATCCAAAAAATATATGAGAGAGAGTAATTTATGCATTTTCATAACGATTTTAAGATTTTAAAATATTTCTTAATACTTCCCAAAAGAGACAACTTATTCAAAAACTTCTACAAAAAAAAAAAAAAATTTATTAAAAATAAAAATAAAAATATAATATTACAGATATTTTTTAAATTAAAATCATTTTATACATATGTATTAACATATATTCACATTCTCCTCCTTCTTACATTCTCCTTACTTTACAAGATATGCAACAATTTTTACATAATATTCTTTACTTTTACAAAATATTAACAATATTTATTAAAATCTTTATCAGAAAACAAATAATCAGATTAATAAAATACAATTAAGAAAAACTGCATATAAATATCCTAAAAATTTTTGAATTATCTCCTTAGATATTAAAAATTGTTATAAAAATTAAAATGAGCAAGAAAATATGTATGTAATATTATTTACTTATATAAACTCATTTTATGATAAATTGCAATAAAAAATTGTCTAAAAAATATAAGTCAAGAAATTGTTTTCCCATTGATAAAAACAACTTTAACCTTATAATTAAAAAAGAGTTTAAATTTAAATCTTTTTCTTATTTGTATATAAATGTATTTATTTTTTTCTTTTGTAATATTCTTAAAACATATATCTAGTATCTCATGGTACTGAGTCAGAGTATCAGAAACTTGATTTCTGGGGAGATACCACAAAAAACAAACGGGTTAAACGATGTGACTCATATGAGTCGATCCGCTTCAATGGGTTAAGCGAGGAGTCTAAAGTTTCAATAAAAAAAACCTAGATGAAGTTCCACACACAGATTTGAAATTATTTTTGCATTTATTGCAAAGAAAAAAAAACAGAACAAATAAAAAAAAGGAATATAAAATAAACAAACAAATAAAAAATAAACACAATTCAAAACACACACACACATACACTCATTCAACACAAACACAAAACAAATTTGGGTAAGCTGCGCAGCGGCTGCGCTGCCAGCGGCAAAACACAGCTAAGGCAACAACAAACAAAAATAACAACGGCAAAAACACTTTTGCTTTGATTTTCTGTTTTGTTTTTATTTCTTTTTTTTTTGTGGTAGCTTGTAGCCCTATTTAGTGATTTTCTTTGATTATTTTTTTTGTTAATTAGTGTATTAATATTATATAAGTTTTAATTGTTGTCTACTAATTATAACTGTACAAAAAAAAACTTAAACAACAAAAAAATGTGTAAAATAAAAGCATTTAAAATATTTGGTAAACGCAGCGCAATTTGTTACAAATCGTATTCGGTTTTTTCTTTAGTTTCAGTTCAGTTTTTGCTTTGTTTTTATTTATTTTGTAGTTTGCTTTGCACACAAACGTTAATTTTGATCGAATCGCCAACACACATACACACACGCGTACACACAGAGCAACTACACAACAAACACTTAAACAAAAACCAACCGCACACGCTGCGCTTACAAAACTTTCGTCCGTCGCCTGTGGAACGCAAAATACAACTGAGCTGAACGAAGCCGGCTGCGACCGGCCGACAGTGACAGCGACAGAGACTGCGAAGCTCGTTCTCGTGTTCGTGCTCAGACTCGTGCTCGTGCGCTCTTATGCTCTGCCACCCGCTCACCCATGTGCTCAGCTCGCATAAAACATATGGGGCCGGTTGCACATTGGCACGGCCAAGGTATGTACATAGTTCAGATTCTTCTTTTCTTGATAGGCAATTTCGAGTAAATAAGCAGTAACTGTTATTTTTACATAATTCGTTTTGCATATAAAACTAAATATATTTAAAATTATTTATATACGTATATTCATTACATAACTTTTAATATAATCAAATGGCTTATAAAAATATCTAACTTAATAGTTTAAATTCAGTATTTATGAATTTCAAATAAGTTTCTACTAATATATCATTAATTTTAATGTAATCATTTTAAATGCTCTCATGTGTATGTAATAAATGTAGCCAAATAAATTCATCGATTTTTAATTACATTTATACCAGTGTGCGTTGGAGCGCGGTCGTTGTTGTTGCTTATGCTGATGCTGCGTTGTGTGAGTGTGGAACGAGTTCGCCGTTGGCGTTCGTCGCAGTCGGCGTCACTGCGTTGGCAGCATGCAGCGGCTGGGTCGGGCCTGTTGGTGCTGCTGCTGCTGCTCTGCCCACAATTGAGTTGAAGTTGCTGTTGTATTTGTTTTTGTTGCTATTGCTGCTGCAAGCGAGGAAATTGCGCAAATCGCATGCGTTTTTTAACGCCTGCAGATCGTTGGGCGTTGATTGCGTATGCGTGCCATATGCGTCTGCAACTTGCAACTGACAACTTGCAACGCATTGCAGGTCGTGTGATCAAAATCAACAAACAACAATAGCAACAAACAAAGCGTCCGCATTGTTTTTGGTCAACCGCATTGCAGACGGCCCGAGCATTAAACGCGTGCGATTTTCAACACATGTCAGCAAAAATAAAAACAAAAAAAAACATTACAAAAACTATTAAAAGACCCACGGCGCAGTGGAATAAGTGAAGCCTCTGCCCAAAACAGACGGCCGCAACGTTGCGGCCCGTTGCCCCCTGTAAACCTCATATTTATACTGCTTGTGGAATATGTTTGCATGTACATACGAATAAGTGTATAAGTACGCGTTCATTTGCTCTTTTACACTGTCGGACAGGGTTTGGTCACATTTTAATATATTTAAAACTTGAAAATTTGCATTTCTTTGAAATTTACTTTTAAAATTAATTTCTAGACACACATATCTATAAGACCTAAAAAGAATAGCCAACACATTATAGTTTAAACTTTATGCTATAAACTTCAGTCGTATGAGCATTTGTAATACAAATGTTTTGTTGTGCCGTGTAAAACGCGCCCAATTCTGTTGACGTCGCTGCTGTTGGCCAAAAAGCTCAGCGAAGCGTGTGAAGCGGCAGCGCGAGAGAAAGAGAGAGAGAGAGCGCGGGCGAAGCTGCCGCTCTTGCAAGAGAGTGGGGAGTCAATGATGATCACTTTGGGGCTGGAGGCGGCTGCCAAGGAAGTGGAACATGTGTGTATGTGTGTGTATATGCGTGAGCGTGAATATGCTTATGTGTGTGTGTATTTAGCATTGTCATGGCAACTTGAACGTGGGAGAGCCCTTCGCCAAACTCTGCTTTAAAGTTTTATTCTTGTTTGCGGCCTTTGTTCTTGCCGTTGTCATATGTTGTTATTGTTGTTGCTGTTGTCGTGGCCTCGACCGATCAAGCGATCGACCAGCTGTTGCTTTGTTTTGACTAGCAGCGTTAAAGATAGACAGAGAGAGGGAGAGAGAGAGGCAGCAAGCAAATGCGAGGGAGTTATGCGGCCCATACACGTCACTTATACTTACAATCAAATTATATTCCAATTTTATCTAGCTTGTCATATGAATGGGGCACATAAAGTATACACAGTTTGACTAATTGCCCAAGGGATAGACAGAGAGAGAAAGAGAGAGAGATAGTGAGAGAGGGTAAGCGCCGACAAATAAATCAAAATTATAATGCCACACAATTATTAATTAAAATAATTAATGTGCTTGGCCGTTTGGGCCCGGTTAACGCTTAGAAAGCCAAAATCTGAGAGTTTGGCTAAATGCCCATTATAATTTCTTGGCCATTTTGGCAATGGCCAGACACTGGCAGAGGAATGCGCCTTTAATTACATATGCAAAGCCAGGCGTTGATATAAATAATACACACACACACGCACACAGTAAAGCCACAATATGTGTGCCCACAATTGCATTTGTTGTCCTGCTCTTGTGTATGCCCAATACATACATATATTATATCAAATTGAAAAACTATTGACAAACCGCCCTCTACAGCCCCCTTCCTACCCCCCACGCACAGCTGCTGTATAAGTCCTTTGGCATTATCACATGCGATAAATATTTATATGGAAATGTAATGACTGGACCCCATCTCCAACCTCTCTCTCTGTCTCTTTTTCTCTCTCTCTCCCTCTCTCTCAGGACGCTTCTGTCTCGAAACGTCGCGCAATTAATGTCACCACATCCTTTGGGCCTTATTAATGTCCTTGGGCCGTCTGGTTGGTCGTTTGGTCGGGTCGGTTGGACCATTAATGTCACCCCTACTCCCCCCTTATCACCCCCCAGTAGAAACAATTAATTTGCCCATAATGCAATTTATATCGGTTTCAGTTTCAGTTTCAGTTCCAGTTTCGACATCAGTTTTATTATCCTGCATTGAAAAACAGGACTCACAAGTTCTGTTCCGTTTTGGCCACATAATGTGCACATATTTTTGGTTTTTAAGACCAAATGATTAATTATTAAAACACAGTTAACAATAGTACACAAAAACCCCTTTCCCTTTGCTTTTGCCATTCGCTTGTCAGCGCAAACCGCAAAATGTATTTTAATGGCCATGAAATTTATATAGAACAAAACCAAACAAAATGGGCAAAATTTTAGAATCATTTTGCAATTAATTGCAGCCACTTAAATGTGAAACAAGGAAGAAGCTGATTTTAGATATTAGCGTTATAAAAAAAACTATTTTATAGTACTAACTGCTTGGGAATTTTAGTTGTTAGACAAAATCAACAAACATTCCTTAAAGTTAACATATTTTAAACAATCAAAAAATTCCCGAAATACTTTATATTAAAAGTGATTTAATTTTATACAATTTTTGAACTTTTTCTACACAAATTAATATACTTATAAATAAAATAATATGCTAAGAACTCTTTTTTCCGGTTATACAATAGAGTTTTTCCTGAATTTATTGTTGAAATTTTGTTTAAAAATTTAGCAAGACATTTAACAATTTTCCTGAATTTATTGTTCAAATTTTGTTTAATAACTTAGCAAGACATTTAAAACAAATGCTTAAAAATACGTTTACTAAATTTAAAAAGCTTCACTTCGTTAACAGAAGTAAAACAATGAAGAATATTCGATATATCAAAATATACATATGTACGTATAGCTTCTCTTTAAATAGTCTTTCAAAATATAATTAAATTTGATCCTAAGAAAACTATATGATATACGTGTAAGTCCATTTAATTTCAATTTGGATCATCTTAAAAAAGTTTAAAAAAAATTTGTAAATACTAGAGCATAAAATTATGGCTGTAATTTCTCCATTTTCTCTATACTAAATAGCTTAAGCCGAGAGAGTTATTTAGGAAATAATTCAAGTCAAGACAATTTTTACTTAAATAAGTTTGTGCCTACGAAAATGTTTGACTAGTCAGAGTTTTTTTTAAGCTCTATATAGTATTGCTCAAAAAATAAAACTCAAAGTTCTTCCACGTCTTTTGTATAGCTAAATGTGACCAGGTTAGTATTTGTTCTTAAGATAAACCTAAAGAAATAACTTTCAGAAGGAAAAAACATTTTCCGAAATTTATTAAAATTTTAAAAAAATTTTAAAATATTTTTTTTAGTTACTCTCGGTTTTTTACTGAGCAAAAATTTTAAACTAAGACAAACCTGAGAAAACAATTTTTAAAATTAAAAACAAAAAATTAAAAAAAAACCTTTCTTCAAAAAAATTTATTAAAAAAATCTTTAAAGTTCTGAAAATATATTGTGAAGGTTCCTCTTGGTTGATTTATGGAGAAAAACTGTCAAACTTGAGAGATTTAGATATAAAAACGGCATATTTCTATGGATGTTTAATTATTTTATAAAGTTTTATTTATTTTCAAGTTTTATTCTCTATTACTCAAAAATAATTATAAATGCCTAATTTAAATTTTAAACTCAAAATAAAGTATATCACAATTTATATGAAAAAGTAATCAAACATTTTAAAAATTTAAATTTAACCATTATTTACGGTCCATAATGGTATTATATTTTTCAAATATTTTGTTATTCATAAATAAAAGTTAAAACTAAATTTCCAATCATAGTTTAAGAGTTCAAATCAAGACGTTGCAAGATTAATTTGTTGATAAATATTAAGATAAAATCTATTTGTAGAAAAATCCTGAACCGTTTCCGAATTGGTTCATTGAGCTCTCAACTTACAACATATTTTCAATTTGAACTTAAAATCTGTATTTGAGTTCTTTGACATAATTGCATAGTTTGAGGCTGACAAGTGCCACAAAGCAGCACCACCCAACGAGCTGGCCAACAATCTGGATATTAGAATTTCTTTCACATATTGTAAACAAACTGTCAAATCACAAAAAGCCAAGAAAAAATATAAAAAAAAAAATATAAAACTAAAACGAAAAATTATAGGGGGCAAAACTATAATAAAAATGATGCTCGACAAATGCTTGGCATATGTATTATAAGGCTAAAGATGATGATGATGATGTTGAATAAGAATTTGTTATTGAATTGAATTGACATGACATGAGCTTGATCACAAAATAATCTTGTTTCGATATATATTAGTTACAATTGAATGAAAGAAACTTTGTACTTACAAGAAATCTATTTGCGAATTCAACTTACCTGCAAAAGAAAGAAAGCATAAGAAATGACATTAATTGAAATTGTATTAAAAAAACAAAAGCAAAAAAAAATATAAGAAAATAAAGAATAATATATATACAGTTACGTAAAATAATTAAAAACTTTGGGGGCAACATTTTTGAAAATTGTTTTGAGGCTCCCACAGGCCATTGACGGGGTCAAGAAATTGGCATTCTCAAAAGGGACAAACAGTTCTCCCCAGTTTGAAAATATTTTTACGATGGAGCCACAGGAGAGTGGGAGGGGGGAGGCAACAGGACAACTGTAGCCTGTAATTAAATAATGCCCTTTGCAACAACGGAAACAACAACAAAAACAAAAAGTATCTTAACGGCATGCGGCGCCATTTGAAGTTGAAGTAGCCAACAGGATGGCAAAAAAAAATATAGCAACTAGAATGGGACTTGGAAAGGGAACTGGGCTGGCATTTCAGGAAACTGTTTGCTGTCTGCTAAAATAAAAAAAAATTAGAAAAAAAACACAGATATATATAGAGAGCGAAAAAAAGCGAACAACACACGCCAAACTATTGCTCCCCTAGGATAAATTAATAAATTTTCAAGCGAAAGTTGCCTTTAGGAAAATAGAAAGATATAGGAGTATGAAAAAGATGTTGTAGAGTAAGCGCAACAAATAAACAAATAATCATGGCTAACAGGAGTGGGGGGGAAAAAAATACAGCAAAAAAAAATAAAACCAGGAGGCAGCATATATATATGTATATATAGCCTGAAAAAAATTCAATCATTCCAAAAATGAAACAAACTTTAATTTTGACCATAAATAAAAATAAAGTGTCTTCGATTTTTCCTCCATAGTTATATGCTATAGTGGTCCGATCGGGCTGATTTTGACATACAAACTACATACATTATTAAGCTTCATCTGTGCCGAGTTTCATCAAGATTCCTCAAAGATAAAGCCAAAAAGTAAGCATAGAAACAGACGGACAAACAGACAGACGGATATGTCGATATCGACTCAGCTCTTCGTCCTGACCAAGAATATGTATACTTTGTGTGGTTGGAGACGTTTCCTTCTATGCGTTACATATTACATATAATACCCTTTTGAAAGGGTATAAATATAAGACTAGTAAGTATTATTTATCTATATAAATATATTTATCTATCATAAATATTATGACAAATTTTCAAGGTATATTTTTAAAGTTCAATCTTTCCTCTTAAATGAAAATTTTTATTTCATGAAACAGAGTGTATAAAAGATATTTGTAGGAATTATTACAAACCCCAAAGCGAATTTAACTTGATGATAATAAGGCTAATAATGAGGCGACCACATGTGAAAGATTTTAAAACATATATAAACATATTTATACATATCTGTTTATTTACTTAATTAGGTATATAGAAACAAATATAGTTTATGAGTATTTATGGACAGGTTGTTTCGAATGCCTTACAAAATGCATTCAAAAAACTCAGATATGATCAAATACGGCAAAATGTAATTAAAATTTAGACTTTCGCTACAATCAACTAACAACGTCAAAAGACAAATGAAAAATGCACCAGGGTTGGGCCAACCAAAAGGTTGCAAAGTTTGAAAAAAAAACTGTATATAAAATTTAAGAGTTGACAATTGCTTAAATAAATAAATAAACTGATAAATGTTTCTTTACTTTAAAGTTAGTATAAGCGTAAATGTGTTTCTCATAACAGGCCTGTTTCTGTTTTGACATTTTGCAAAATATTGCAAATGTGAATTTGTGTGATTTTTTCACATTTTACAAGATTTTGCGGTTTGAAATCACTTGCCATTTTACAAGAATTTGCGGTTTGTAATCACTTGCCAATATGATGAAGTTGAATTCAAGAACTCAATTATCGTTCTTTTCTCCAATTGTAATAGAAAATCTTATTTTCATCTAATTTATTTTAAAATAATTTTTTAAATATTATAAAATTAAAGTATATAATTTAAAGAAATTTAATATAATTTTTTTCAGTCTATTGAATATTTGAAAATTTTTATCAATATTTTCTATACCTAAAAGACAAAAAACTTTCCATATCCGTTTTCTTTTACATATATAGAAATTAAGCCATTTTGAAAAAATATTGCAAATGTGAATTTGTGTGATTTTTTCACATTTTACAAAATATTGCGGTTTGAAATCACTTGCTAATGTGATGAAGTTGAATTCAAGAACTCAATTATCGTTCTTTTCTCCAATTGTAATAGAAAATCTTATTTTCATCCAATTTATTTTTAAATAAATTTTTTAAAATTGAAATATATAAATTAAAGCAATTTAATATAATTTCTTTCAGCCTATTGTATATTTGAAAATTTGTATCAATATTTTTTAATACTTAAAAGCCAAAAAATTTCCATTTCCGTTTTCTTTTATATAGAAATTAAGCCAAAAGTCAAATCTTTTGAAACTTTCCGTAAACGATTTAAATATCTAATAATTTAATCTGTATTGCAATTGTTAACCTTATTATGCTTATCATTAAAGCTATTTTATGTTTATAAATGTCAAGCCTAATTTAATTTCATTAAAAGCTGCATTTTGAATCTGGAACTTGTGCAACTTGAAGTCATGGTCACTTAGCCAAGCGCTCAACTGATGCGACGATAATATTAAGAAATCAAAATTATGATAAATTTAAAAAAAATATATTTAAATTATAAACAACATTTTTAGTAGAAATTAAATAAATTTCTAAAATATTAGCTTACTTTTAGTTACATTTGAAATTTCTTTGAAAAGTCACAAAAATTTCATTTATTTTATTAATCTTTTTTTTTTTTGAGGAAAACTATTATTTTATCCTACACACAAACCTTAAATACTGTTATTTAGTTCAGCGCAACTTTTCGAACTTTGTGTGTGTTCTTCCCCCTTAATATTCCTTCTTCCCCTTTTTTTCCTGCCAACACTACTTGGCTCTTTACCAAACTTTAAGCATCAAAATGAAAGCAATAAAATTATGAGCAATGCCACTTTTGGTATTTTTCACACCGAGAAAATATTGTGAAAAGCAGCTAAATGAAAATGAAAATGTGCTGAAATTTCGCTCAAGTTTTTCTTTTGGTTTTTATATTTTTTATCTTTTTGCATTTGTTTTCCCTAACCGCTACCCTTTCTCTGCCATCCTTCTGTTGCCCCCTTTAGCGCCATTTAATCAAGAAAAACACTTTTTATTGTGCTAAATTATGACAACATTGTTGTTGTTGGCAATCATAATGATAACTGCTGCTGTTTGTTGCTGTTTTTGTTGTTATTGTTAATGTTAATGTTTATGTCAAAAGTGTTATTGTTATTCAGACAATTATAGCACGCGATAAAAATGCTTAGCTGGTAAATTGAGCAAAGTGCGAGGAATGAAACCCTCATAATGAAAGCCTGTGAGCCAAATGAGAAAATATGTTTATTAGGCAATTGACCAAAATACAAAAAAAAAAAATATAAAAAGGAATAAGAAATAAAGGCAACCAAAAGTTTGCTAGCTGAGGCCAAGGACCTCTCTGAAATGGCCAACAGCTGTAAACCATTAGACAATTTTTGTTTTTCTTTTTTGTTAGTAAAAGATCAAAGCTAAAAGAACATGAATATAGTTTCAAGCCATCAAATTTTCAATTCTATAAAATGTACAAAAATTATTAGAAAAATGGAAGAGATAAAAATTTGTAAACATATGTACATGTTACGAATATATATTCTTCAATATAAATAGAATCGCCATTTCAATTATATTAAAAATAAAATTCTTTTTTATGCCAATTATAAAATATTTTTTATATAAAAACTCTTTGCAAAATCAAGAAAATTTTATTTATAATAGAAATAATAATGTTATTTATCAAATGGAGAATATAAATAAAATTTGTTAAAAATTATCTATGTATGTTGCTATAAAAATGTATAATATTTTTAATATAATGCATTAAATAAATACAAAAAAAAAAAATATATATATAGGCATTTCCACGACCAAAAAATTTAGAAGTCATCCAATACTTTTTTTGAACTTTAATTATAAAAGAGAAATGTCCAAAATTTAATAAATTAAAAAGTTCAAGGCATTTTTTTGTTACATTAGCGAAAATCATGTTTTGGTCAACTTTGTGCATATTTTCTTCTTAAAATTAACTTTTCTTAGTGTAATGATGTAGGAGCAACAGTTTACCAAAAAAAAAAAATGCAAAGAGTGCAAGCAAACGTCAATTAACAGTAAAATTTCGATTTGCTTTTATCGATATTCTAATGTCACGTAACGCCACAAAAAACCGCATTTTGTATCATTACATCTGCATTGATGATCACAGATGAGTGAAATTTCAGATCTAAACAAAGTTTAATACAACAATGTAAAATTATTAAACTTTTGGGTCACTATATACTCTGCAATAGTTATTTAAAATGTTCAAATTTTGACCGATTGTTTCAATGTCCTATGATATAGTTGTCTGATAATAATAATAAAAAATTTATTTTTCTGTTTATACTCGTAATAGAAAAGTGAGTATCTTGTTAGTAAGTTCTCAACAATTTTATAGAAAAACAAATTGTTTTTTTTTTAGTATTTTTTAATGAAGAAAATCTGTTACAATTTTGAGAATTTTTCTTGACTAAAAGATTTTCCATGAACAAAATATGTTTTTTTTTTTAGTCAACTGATAAAAAGGATAATGTCTTGTTTGAAAAGTTTTCTTTGTACCTCACAACTTTTGAAACTCGAGCAGCTGCAAACTTTTGGGTGTATTTTTTGTATTTTCCTTCTTTTTTTTTTGTTTTCGATCAATGATCAAAGTCAGACGTGTTCTATACGATAGTTTCAAGTATTTATTTATTTAGCCAAAGAAGACTTTTCATAGACACAGAACGCACAAAGCGTCAACAGCTGTTGCCGCCCTCTTCTAGAAGCCTGCTTCACCGAAACGAAAACAGTTGTAAACATGCAACAAACAGCGCCCAGAGTGGCAAGAGTGGGGGTAAAGTGAGAGAGATCAACGAGCTCATCAACTGTGGACACATTCCATGCCACATATTTGGTTGCAACAAACCAACTAACTACAAGTGACAAATATGTCAAGTGATTCGAAATTATTTTGCTGGTGAATGAACGATTTAAAATGTTCATGATATAGATATATTTTTATATTATATTTGTATAATTATCATCAATGAAAAATAATTTAAAATTGTTTTAAAAATTTGATAATAAATAATATTTATGTATTTATATTGAACTAGTGTAACCGGCGTGCGTTGCTACGCTCCTCCTCTAAAAAAAAAATAAATAAACACAAAAATCCAACTTCTCTTTTTTATATATATATAAAATTATCTATTGAATACTTAAATTGAATAACTCAAATGAATTCTCTGCGATCGATGATCTTATATCGATCATAATCATAAAATTTAATTGATTGATATATACATAGATCGGTATATATCTTACAACAATAGTCAAAGTAAAGTCTAAGCCTAAATTTTGACTTTTCAACGATCATTGGCATTTTGGTAAATCGATCATAATATAATCCAATGTGTAAAGGAATGTCAGCATTATTGTAAGATCAGTATTTTATTATTGCTATTAAATATAATACGATAAAGAATAAGAATTGACTTTAAATTTCAATTCAATAAGCAGCTTAACTTTACGAAACGATCGTAGATTATCTCAGAAGACTCTATAAGGAATCTCTCGAATTTGTGTAATTATTTAATTAATTTATTAAACACTCAAAGTGATAAATTTTGTTTAAATAATATTGGCAAAGACTTAATACACCTTTTGGGCAAATCTAATGAGGATCGCTTGATCTTCAAGCTATTGCAGCATTTAATTCGATTTTTTAAGATAATGAATTGTCTTCAAGCTGCAATTTAAAAAGTTGCCTTCATTAACCTTAGGATTGTAGATATTTAGATCTATCTATAAAGGATCGCTCGATCATTGATGACAACATTTGATTAATATAAATTAGAGAATACATTTTCAAGCTGTATGCAAAAAGTGTTTTATATATATTTAACAGGAGCTAGAAAATTCCTAGAATTTGTTAGGTACATTTTAATTAAAGATCGCTCGATCATCCCGTCCACTGTAAGATCATTCATCTTAGTCTGAGACATACTTTACAAGTTTTCCAGAATTGAGGATCAGAGATACAACGATCGATCGTTGTTTGTTAGCTGCAGTTGTTGCAACAATTTCCTGTAATTATTTTGCACACAAAGTGTGGCAGCAACAAAAATAGCGATCACTAGGCACTTGGAAAAATATCTTCGAAGATGCAGTTGCAGTTGCAGTTGCATGATGCAGTTTTCCGCGTTGCAAGTTTTTTCCCTGTTGCTGTAGGAGGAACATTGTCGAACATTTTGCTTGTCGCCTGACCCATATTTATTTTTGGCATTGGCATTTTCTTATTTTGCAATAGTTTTTCTTTTTTTTTTCTGGTTTTTTGTATCTTTTTCTTTGGGCACTCACCGAAATGGAAAGAACTTTTCCAGAATATGTCGTCCCAGGCTGGTCGTTGTCATTCTGATGCGGCGGGAGAAGTATTCGGAGAATTGATTTTATTATTTGGAATATTATTATTATTTTTTTTTAGTGGCGCCCCAAGACGTTGCACTGTAAATGCACTTTGCTTATTGACTTTTGTGTGGACTTTTGTCTTCTCTCTCTCTGCCGTTTTTGCAACAAAACTGCGCACAATGCAATTGAAAAATACGCTTTAATTAAACTAATCAGACGATGTATCTAGTATATGTATATACACCAGATATATATATGAATATATATATATATATGTTTACAATGCACAACAGACGCCCACACACACGCACACACACACACACATATAGCTTGTTCTACACATAGATACATATATTTTAATGGGCTTCTTTTAAGTCCGTATAATAAACAGAGAAAACTTTTCATTTAATGCAACCAAAAAAAAAAAAAAAAAACCAAAAAAAAATTATATATGTATATAGAAAAGAATATAAATCGAAAACGCGTTTCTTTGATATTCGTTGTTGAACTTGTTCATTATCAGTATTATACTATTGTACAAAATTTTTGTTATATGACTAATCAAGAAAAAAAAAATAAAGAAAACAACAAGTATTGCATTTAGAGCGAGAAAAGAACCTTTAATATATATGAATGTTTTGAAATCTTCAGTTTAATATATATATATATAAAGTAAGGGAATTAGTCATAGGCTCATAAGTCAAATGTATTGCTCTAATAATGATTAATGATCTTTTTATCAGCTTAAAGCAAGATATGTATACATTTTCCCTTTTATTCATATATAACTAAGGTAAATTTATATAGTGTGATCTCTTTATACCCTCCAAAAAAAAAATATGGAATTCTTGATCTTTGTCAGTTTTCAATTTGATAAAACTTAATAAAACTGAACGAATCGGACTACTATAACATATAGCTGTTATGAGAAAAAAATCTGGAAAAAAAATTAGTTTAAATTTCAAGATATCACAATTTAAAACTTAATATTTTTTGTTATATTACTCTAACAATCTAGGATGATATAATTAAAATCGGTTGACTATATCTATAACCCATAGGTATAATCGGTCAAAAAAGTATGATATTAAAATTTTTTTGTGTTTTTCAAGCTACTACAGCTGAACTAAATAATTTTATGTTTAATTTAAAAAAATTTTCAATTTGATCAATAAAAATAATTTTTTTTTGTAACTTTAACAGTAAAATTATCACCATAAAAAAATGAAGTTTTTAAGATTAATGTTCTATCTTTAATTCTTATTAAACAATTTTTTATAAAAACTTCAACATTATTCAGCTTCTTCTCATTTTTTTCATAGTAATCTTAACTGATGATCGTTTGTTTTTTTCTAAAAAAAAAAGATCATAGAACTGGAATCTTGAGGAAGGCTAGAGCTCTAAACTGATTTTTTACACCTCAAATGATTTGAACTTTTGTTTGAACTTTGTTTTTTTCAACAACAACAATAGCAATAAAACAAACATTACATAAATTGCGAATTTCATTTACTGAAAAACTTCATTATAATTCTTCTTATACGTTTTGTCGTTTGTCGAAAAAAAAAGAAATACAATAATAAAACTGTTTTTGTTGTTGTTTCTTAAGCTGCTTGCTCAGTTTACCGTTACCGTTAGCCTACAGGTTACAGCAGAAGTGCAAAAACAACAAGCAAAGACAACAATGACAACAACAACAATAGCAACAACGATATCAAACACTTGAAAGATGTTCGAGGCTGGCGAATTTCGCTTTATTTGAATGAATCACAAGCGTCGGTGATCTGCGCGGGTGTGTGCCGAGGATTAGGTTGAGTGGGGAGAGCGGGTAGTTATATAGGCAAGGCAATACACTCAAACAAACAAACAAATAAACACACACACACACCTTAAGAGCACACTTCGATTAGAGCCCCCCGCTGTGTGGGGGGAGGGGGCGTAACAGCGAGAACGACCGAAGGCGACCGAAGACCAAAGACAACGCCGCACGCGCACGTTCACATTGAAAGTTTGCAAGTGACTGACAAAGACGAAGGCGATGCGTCGCCTCCAGAGTCAATGGCACACTCAACAAAGAGAAAGAGCGAAAGAGTGTGTGTGTGTGTGTGTGTGAGCAGAAGGCTGGGAAAGCAAAAGAGCGCACAGCTAGACTGAGAGCAAAGCTTTTGACGCATGCGTGCGAGTAGGCTAAGGAATTGGAAAAATGGAATTGAAAATTCCAAATTTTTTTTTGTTTTTACACTTCCAGTGTAACAAGGAAGACAAATTAGTTTTAATTCACCCGCAACGCATTTGGGTTGGCAGGTTCAATCAACTGTAATTTAACTGTGTGGCATTCAAATCAATAACAACAACATGCAAATTAATTAAACGCTACTTGTGCAGTAAATGGAAATAAAATTTTTCAATTTATATCTTTTTTTTTTCTTTCTCTCTTTTGCAAGAAATACATAGTTCCAGTTTAACTGCCTCCCCCTTTTTGTCATAAACATTCCGTGCTTGTCCAGCTTGACCGGCTTGGCAGCGATTTTCTCTTTACTCGCTTTTCACCGGCTGGCGCGGTTTTGGTCTGGTTTTCCGCAACTTGTCGGCATTGCCAGCCACCCGCCACCCGCCACCCGCCAGCCCCTCCCTCACAATAGTAATAGCTGTTACTGCAGCCGCATGCGGAAATGTGTGAAAGAGAAAGCGCATAATCCAATAAGGGCAACAACAACAATAACAAAAAATAGTCAAAGAAAAACGCATCAGGCGTTAAGGTTGTTGTTGTTGTTATTGCCTTAATAAAAATAGTTGACAACAAGTGCAACAGCAGCCCTGAGGCTTGCAAGGTGGCATGTGGTAAGGTGAAACCCGTTGCGGTCTCACTAGGAAGTCACAAACTGAAAGAGAGAGAGACAGACAACGGGAGAGAGCACATTTAGCAATGCAGAGCTTTGTCAGATCGAGAGAGAGTGGAAACTGTGCACTGAAGCGAAACTGGAACTTCCAACTGCAACCAGATCCAAATGCAAATTTCCAATGACAAGTGCAAAAAGCAACAATAAAACAGAAAACAACAAAAGAACACAAATAAAAAAAAAAAGTTTTTGATTTACCGCTTAACCTTGCAAAATAAAAATTAATATATTTTACCTAAACTAAACTAAAATTCTAATGGAAATTTCCTATGCGTTTTCCACTAAATGGAAGTAAAAAATCAAAATCTTAGTGGAACCATCCAATTCGACTTCCACGAAATGGAAGTGAAAGATCAAAATCAAAAATTCTGATGAATCTATGACTATTTAAAAATAAAAATAATTTTGACCAATCTATAAGAATACTTTTGAAAATATTATGTCATTGTTCAGATCAGGTAAAATAGTTTTTTTTTTTTGACTAAAATTTAGGTGTAATTTAAGAGTTTTTAGAAATCCTGATAACTATAATAAAATGGTGTCTGGACGTTTATATATTCAAAAAGTATTTTTTAAAAATAACTCCAAGAACACAAAAAACTAAATGCTTTTCATAAATTGTTTTTACCAATGAAAATTTTCTAAAATTCAATAATTAGGAGTATCTAAAAATTCAATGATGATTCAATTCAATTCATATTAAAATATGGAAAAATAACTACAAATATACAAACAAATTTAAAAAAAATATATTATTTAAATTTATAGACGCCCTGAAAAAGGTAGGAGTGATACCGAAACGCCTAGGAGAACAACTTTAATAAATAATATTAATATTGGGAGATTACTTTAGTCGACTCGGGGTTAAATTATGTTTTTCAATAAAACACCAGTTTTTCTTTTTTCTTCAATCCGATATATTTCGAACTCCTTCGGAATTCGTCATCAGGGATTTTTCACAGCGTCCTGATCGTCAGCTTTGAAATTAAGTATTGACCTCGAGCCGACTAAAGTAATCTCCCAACAAACAAAGGTCACAAAAAATCACAACTATTATTTATATTATTAAAATGAACCAAATCGCTCTAAATAACTTAAATAAATAACAACAATGATAACATAAAAAGGCCCACAAATATACAAAAAAAAAAATAGAAAAGAAATTTTAATTTTCTTATTCCTAAATAGAATATGACTTTAACTAATTTGGAAGACTAAAAAAAGATCATAAAAAAAAATATTTGAATTTAAAAAAATTGTTTTTTGTTAAAAATTAATCCGGAGTCAGGATCTATTATAATCATTATTATCTAAAAAAAAAACTTATCTAAAAACATTTTTTTTAGATTCTGCCTATGTGTTTCTTTGCTCAAAATGATGTATTTACAAATTATGCTATATAACACAATTTATATTGAATTACACTAGTTAACACATAAATTGTATATTTTACCAAACCTACTTTTTCTGATACAGTTGACGAAAAACCACTTTAAAAATTTTTCTATGGTGAGACTTTTCTTTAAAAAAATTTTTGAAATCTTGTATTTATTTTTTAGTTTTCTTTTAGAGACGTGCCTGCAGATTTTAACATTACTCGAGAATCCTACAGCCGATTTTCAAATGTTTAACGTTTTCTGAAAGCTATTGAATGGGTCTATTTATTATACATATATTTTATTAAGTTTAAATTATTTTTAATAAAAATTTTATTAAAGTTCTGAATGACTTAAATGGAATTATTAGCTAAGCATTAACACTAAATACATATAATTATAAAAAATATAAAAAATTTTCACACAGCTGTTAATGCATAAATATAAAATATCAAATTTCAGTTTTTTTTTGCTT
This sequence comes from Hirtodrosophila alboralis, assembly GCA_035043045.1. Classification (NCBI taxonomy): domain Eukaryota; kingdom Metazoa; phylum Arthropoda; class Insecta; order Diptera; family Drosophilidae; genus Hirtodrosophila; species Hirtodrosophila alboralis. The sequence continues at coordinate 157,380 of JAWNNH010000002.1, forward strand.
TTTTTTCCAAGCAACTTGTGCAACAAATAGGCAACTGACACGCCCCAAAAAATTTATAAAAATTTAAATGCAACGCCCACAATCAACAGTAAAAAAAAAACTATATACGAAAGTTGCAACAATAAATCGCAATTGGCAACCATAATAATTATAATAATAATAACGCTTGAAATTAATATGTGCTTAGTAGCGCCAACTAGCCATAAAAGTGATAGACATATTAACCTACTACTCTACATTTCTCTGGCTCTCTGGCTCTGACGATGACGATGACGTCGAATGGACAAAGTAGCAATTTGCAGCTTTGTTGCGTGTGTGGGAGATGTACCTACAAAGGGGGAGAGGAGGAGGGTGCGAGTGTAGTTGGATAATAAGGGGCAAGAAGCAAAGAGGCAGGAAGCAAGAGGCAAGGGTATTGGCATAAGTGAAGCATGCATGCCAGACACGCGAATGCGATAAAAACCAACGTTGATGTTGACGTCGACGTCGACTGAGGCAGCGGCAGCGACGAAAATTTAGTAGCAAACATTGCATTGCAATGTGCCACAGGAACCATGTTATCTTTTTTTGTGGCAGGTTGCCGAATTTATATATACCCTTGCGAAAAAGAAACTTAATTTTCTCTTCACGAAAATATTTAGTAAAAGGCGAAAGATTTATTCGACAACTGAAGAGAAGCCAGAGAATTATTATAAAAGATTTAAATTTAAAATTAATTTTTAACTGATAGTTCCTATGGCAGCTATATAATATAGACATTCCATTTAAAAATAAAAAAGTAGATAAAATGATGAAGAGCATTATAAAAAAGATAAATGTGATATTATAATACCGGTAAAAACAAAAATAATTGTTCAAAAATTTTCGAGCGATTTCTTGATAAAATCTTGATAAAATCGAATTCTATAGATCATAATTAAATGTCGAACTGGTTAGTTTTTTTGCAATATCTTTTTTATTTTATTTTTAAATAAATCTATCAATATTCATTTTATTTCATCAAATTAAAATTCAATCAACAATCAATTCAATTTAATTCAATTTTATTCACTTAAATGTTATAATTTGGACTTACAAGTGGGTTAATAATATAGTTTTCATAAAGAGTATAGGCGACTTAGCCTTTTTCTACTTAATAATACAACCTAATATTTTATTATCTATAATTAATACTAAAATATAACATTTCAAAGCGGGGAATCAATCAATTTAAATGTATTATTAATAATTAAAAACCCCGTTTTTTTTTGAAAAAAAAATTTTTTTTTAACTGAAACCAAATTTTTGTTCAATCGTTCCTATGGCAACTATAGCAATCCGATACAGCCGATTGTGATATATATTTTGTCTTAAAAAAATAAAAAATTTGTGCCAAATTTTTTTCAGAAAGTTCTATAATTTAAAGACAGACAGAACAAGAATATATAGGTGATGAAATACCATAAAGTATATCGGAAACATATCCGCTCCACCCTGTGTGCAAGAGTATATAAATTTTAGCTTAAGATGAGAAATTAAACAAGAAAATTATTCACTTCGAGTCGATGGCCTAAGATGCTAGCATTCCCACCTTTTTTTTTTAGTTATTATATTATTTTTTTGTATAATAATTAGGAATGTAAATAATAATAATAAAAGTTATACAAACTCGAGTATTACATACAGATATAGTCAACTCATTTGATCAAAAATATATATATTTAATGCGATTATAATATAATATTATAATTATATGCCTAAATGCCTTTAATGCGTTTCACATATCCCAACAAAATTATAATACTCTTTTTTGCAGGGTATAAGAAAAAAACAGGGCTGGCTATAATTATTGTTGTTGTTGTTGCTGTTGCTCCTTATTTACGACACAACTCGATCCCTGCCTGTCGCCCCCTCCCCCCTCACACTACACTCCACTTACACATACACATATGTATCTTCTAGATACAGTTTCCAATACACTTTGCAAAAACAAAGAAAACCTTTTGCATTACAAATTGAAAAACTGGTTTATGACTTGGCTAACTTTTGCTACGTGCACTGAAAAACCAAAAAAATAATAATAAAAAAAAAAACGAAAGAAAATGGAGAAAAAATACTGTTGCCTGCTTTTTTAGGCCGGAAATTATCAACTTAAAAAAAGATTATTATACCCTGTACACACTGCACATATTTCAAAAAGAAAAGGGTATAATAACATTAAAGCAGACTTAGGCAACTTTGAAAAATCTTTGACTTTCTGTACACTTAGATTTTAGAGAATCTAAAAGCTTTGTTTAGTAAATTATTATGTAAATTGTCGTATACCCTACACAGTTCCAGTTTAATTCAAATTTTAAACATTACTGGCAAATCAATAGCTACTATCCGAAACTACGACATATTATCTTGATTTTCTTATTTACAGAATTATTATAAGATATAAATTGTATATATATTTATACAAAAATTATAAAAATTATTTAAAATACATTTTTGTAGCCATACAGGCAAATTTCTATCATATTAAATTCTAGAAATCCAGAAAATTCTCAACAAAACTCTAATTTAACATAAAATTTAGATTTCAACAGTTTAGGTAAATATTGTTTTTAATTAAAAACTGTGAAAAATTTAATTATACGTAGTTGCTATTAAGTATAATTTTATTAATTACCTTAACCGTACTTTTTTGAGTTTAACAGCTCAACAGCAGTTACTGTTTTATATAAGCATTAACATTTAACATTAACAGGGTAGAAATACACAGGCATTTACATGATTGCTCATCTGTTAATTTTATAACACATAACAATTAAATTTAAGTCTACTTTTGAGTAGGTAGTAGCAAATAAACATTTAAAACATTAAAACTATGCAAAAATATGTTATGGTTCGGCAAACAGGGTATCTGGGAATGTAGTATGCAATTAGGGTATTGGAAATGCGGTCTACTGCTCTTACCTAATGATAGCTGATCTGCTAAGCGGCTTAACAGTTCGGTTAAAATCATGAGATGGGGCTGGGATGTAGAGTGCTTGAACCTGCAAAATTGCGACGCTTTGGCTTAATAATTCCTTACGGTGTTAACTTATGTGCCACATATAGGGTATAACAACTTTATACTTAGGTATGTAACATTTTAAGGAAATGAATGTCTAAATTTATTATTTGGAAAATGTTTATATATTCCTTATAAGATTATATTGAAGTGAATAATTTTGTTGGTTAGAAAAATTATAAAATTATTTCTTTATTTATTATATTTTATAATTTTATTAAGTTACATAAATTTTGTGAATTTAACTTTTGAATTTATTTCACAGTTAATCATTTTTTTTTTTTTAAATTGCTTTAAAAAATCTGATTTTAGAACTTTTGAATTAATTATGTAAAATTCAGACTTTATTTTTTTTGAAACTATTTCTATGCAAAATCAACATAATTTTCAACATTAATGAACCGAAATTTTTACTTGCGATAGAGTATTCAAGCTTCTTTATTGTGCATTTTTAAGGGAACAACATTTTTCGCCAGGATTTCTCAGTTCAATGAAAATGCGTTGCGGCACGCGTGTCTGGATTCTGGATTTCATATCCTGCACCACCTGTCTGTGCATGTGACTATGTGTGTGTGTGTGTGTGTGTGTGTACTTTTGTATGTATTTGTGTGTGTTGTGAGTGTGCACGCGTGATAAATGGCTTTTATCTTTTTAAAGCACTTCAGTGCACGGCTTTTGCAATTTTCGCGGCGAACTTGAACGAGGCTTATACACGTACCAGAAAAAAAAAAAAAAATAAAATAAAAATAAAAAAAAACAAGAGTGTTGCAATTGAAAGCTAACCGACAGCATTGTACTCTGCAATCTGTGCTTTATGCGAGTTGGTTTTAAATAAAAGCCACATATGAGCCACGTATGAGTCATGTGTGTGCCACGTATGAGTCATGTGTGTGCCACGTATGAGTCATGTGTGTGCCACGTATTGAGAAAGTCGCTGCTGTGTGGCTACTCAAAATTAAATCATTTAAATCAATTTTAGGGACAACACTTGACCAAATTTCCTTAACATTTTAACAATTTGGAAAAAGTAATGGTCTTATGGGAGTTATGTAACGTATGTGTGCCACGTATATGCTACATTTTAATTTCCTAGTTCACTCACAAATGAATGAAAGTTTAATTTTAATTTATATGACATCTGATTAAATAAAACTTTTCTCATGAAAATCTCAGGTTTCGTGATTTATGGGAAATATTATTCTTAATAAATTTGGTGACCTTAGCTGTGGTAATCTAAATAAAAAAAATGTTGGCACATTTTAAGGCGAGGATTTATAGTAGAGTGGTTCTTTCCAGGGCAATTCACTGACTCAGTTCAGTAGTTCGATTTCTACTGAACGAACTATTTGAGTCGCATTGTAGTTCATCGTTTATTTGAGTACCATTCTCATTAACTGATTCATTTAATTCCCATGTTTGGTCAACTGATTCGAATCCTGCAATCAATTAGTTATTTGCATTTTTAGTTATTTTAATATTTGTAAACAATTTTTGTTTTTATTCAATTGAATTTTTACTCTAGTAAAAAACAATAAAACAAATTTAATTAAATTTATAATGCAGTAAAAAAAATTATTAAAATTAAAATAAAACTGAAACTTTTATTATCCAACACCTCTTTTTACGCCTCTTTAATAATTTAACAAACAATAATAAATAAAATATTAAATATCAACAAATAAAAAAATAATAATAATTATTTTGATTATTGGCTTTAAATTATAATAATAATTTATTCTGTTATATTCTTATCCGTCTTCATAATATTCAAAAAAACGGTCTAGATTTTGAATCAGTAAACGAGAATGGGACTTAAATGTCTAAATTGAACTATAATTTTAATTTGTGATTATAATCTGTGATTAAGTATCATTCATTCAGTACAAAGTACAAAGTAATTTGCATTTTTAGTTGCGTTAATATTTGTAAACAATTTTAATTTTAATTCAATTGAATTTTTCCTCAAATAAAAAACAATAAAACAAATTTAATTGAATTTCGAATTTAGTAAAAAAATTATTAAAATAAAACTGAAGCTTTTATTATTTAACTCCTCTTTTTAAAACACCATAATTAATAAAATATTAAAAATGAACAAATCAAAAATAATAATAATTATTATATTATTTTGATTTATTTATTTAATTTATAATATTTATAAAAATTGCATGCGAATTCTGCAATTAGCCCAATATAAACTCTATATGCTTTTAACAACAGAGTATTCAACAAAAAAAAAAAAAGAAGCGAACAACGCGTCTGCTGCCAAAAAATTATCCAATGTAAGTGCCACACCCACTCCAGGGGCATGCAACGCGGCGCGTTAAACAAAAGTTGGCCTTTATTTTGTATTTTTTCTTCTTTCTTTTTTTGTTGAGAGAGAAAGGCGGCAGCATCTGGCAACTGGCGGTGTCTGCATGTCCTTCATGTACTATACCACGCCTCCTGCCGCCTCCGATCGTCCTTGCTGTTCTATTCGTCCTTTGTTGGGTCGCCGTCATTTTCTGTGCGTTATGAGCAAGTTAATTATGGCGTCTGATATTTTTCTTACACTTTTCGCATTTCGGGTTTTAGTTTGGTTTTTTGCTCTCGGCGCTACGTTACACTTAATGGGGCATATTAGTTGTAAGTTCTTGTTGAATTTCATCGAGAGCTTTTGTTGAAATATGAGGGGAGCGAGCGAGCTGTAAGCTTTCAATTTATTGCATACATTTTCTCAATAGTTTTTGAAGTAGTTTAAAAGCTGTTTTAAAGCTTTCAACTCGTGTTCTTAACAGCTTTTTAAGCAGTGCAAAAGCTGTTAAAAATCTTGAGAACTTGGCTTAAAATTTAGTTAAGCTTTTGCACTAACCAAAGTCTTTTTTACCTTAAATATTTTCTAAAAATATCAAACTGCGGTTAGATGGAATTTTTTAAGGCATGAAATTATTCAAAAAAATTATTTTTAGATTTTTAGCTCTCAAAAATATAATTTTACTTAAAATTAATCTATTGCAAGTCGAAGCTGCAAATTGTCAACTAATTAAGTAAATTAAAACAATAAAATAATTATTGAAATGTGAAAAGTTGTAATATCTAAAAATTAATTCAGACTTCAACACTTTAAAAGCGCCTTGCTATTATAAAGCTTATTAATCAGCTTAAAAGCTTTGTAAAACAGTGCTTAAAAAGCGCATTTAAAAAAGCTTTTTAAAAGCTTTACCAAATTTAGCTGATTGTTGCAAATGCATATAGCTGAATGTTATTAAAATGCCCAACGCATGAGTCATCTCAGAAACTGCGCAAAACTTTGTTGATGCTACTTATGAAATGCGTCGCTGTTGCCACTAGTCATGTGGCAGAATAGGGGGGAAACGACTTTTGGGGAAGGTGCAAAAGGGCTACATTTCCTTCATTCTATCATTAATATTTAAGCGTCGTCGATTCAATCGATTGATGTGGAGGAGGTTAGATGAGAGGGGAGAATTCGAGTTGAAGAAGCATAAAATGAGCAAAACTTGCAAGCTGTGTGTGTGTGTGTGTGTGTGTGTGTTGTATGTGTGCTCTTTATGTATCCACTAAGTGTGCAAACTGAGAGACAGGACGACAGGACCACAGGACGTCAGAAAGACAGCATCAAGTCAAATTGGAGTTGAATTTTATTCGACGCGTTTAATGAGCGAAATGTAATTACTTAATTAGTGAAGATATGTATATATACATATATATATATATATGTGTGTTGTTGTCTTGTGGTTGGAACCATTAAAGCAGCTTAACGTTTATGCTCAGCTCGCAACTTAAACTTGATTAGTTTTATGACCCCATGTGCCGCAGGGCTTTGACTTCCTAATCACTGCAACGGAACCTGCCAAGTGAAGTCAAGCTAAGGCAAATCAAAATCCAATCAATGGACAGTTGGCATATTGATTGCTAACCCGCCTCCCTTACAGCTTAGTGCAGCCATTACCTTGCCGTCGCCCTGGCCGCACCCAGGGGCAACAACATCAGGCTGGCATTAAACTTTATTGTGTGGCAGATAAAAATGCGTGTTGCCTACTTTTGAGCGCACTGTTTTATCGCCTAGCCGAGACAAGCACCCAAGATGACAAAACATTTTGCATACTTTTAAGCGCGCACATAAAAATCCACTTTTTGACATAAACACCACAAAAATGAACGTCGCAACACCTGCGACGCTACCGCCGACGCAGATTTCTAACGTCAACGTCGACTTCGCTGCCGGGCAGCAACAAATCAGAAGCACGTCTAAAATCAGACTGAATTCTGCAATCGAAAGCGCCACTGACTGTAGTATACTCTATTTTCAGTCTGTTTTCTTTTGGGCATTTGTGTGCCTTGTGTGCCACGTATGTGCCAAGTGTATGTCAACTGTCAATTTCAAAAATATTTAAAACCAAGTGAACAGTATCCATTGAATTTCATTCAATTTGAATAAAGTTTTTAGTTGTGCCACTTGTGTGCCACGTATATGCTACAACTTTCCAATAAAAGTTCAATTTTTAAATTAATGTCATGAAACTCCTGAAATATCAAACATTCGATTTGAAAATCTGTCTTCTTTATAACAAGTTAGGAGAGTCTTATCAACTGTGTGCCACGTATTATTTGGATGTTGTTGTATGTCAAGCAAATACCTCAAAAAATTTCTGAAAGTTCACTGTTCAATCTTAACTAGATTTATCAATTTTGGAGCTACAAGACTTTATAATTAAAGCTCATATAAAAATTTTGACTGAAAATATAGATTTTGTCCAAATTCAGGTGACAAAGAAATCTTTGCATTTTATTTATGTATAATAAATTTGATTGCTCTAACCTTTGCGTACAGAGTATAGCATAGCAGGGTATAAACTGGAATCTGGATAGGAGGGGTGCAACAACAGAGAGCAACCAGCAGCACCAGGGACTGGCAGTTATGTCTAGTAAATAAATAAAAGCAATAAGCAGACGACAGATGACAGCCGGCGCCTTAAGTAGGTGAGCCAAAAGCTGAGCTACCGATTCTATATATATATATAAAAAAAAACAAAACAAAAAAAACCAAATATATATACATACATTCACAAATTCATACCCACATACATACATATATATGATATCATGTTCTGGTTTAGTGCAAAAACAAAAAAAATTAAGCAAAATTGCCAATTTTGTAATGCCCTGAATTCATTAAAATTTTTTATGAAATTTAAACTCAGACATGTGTGTAACTGAAGCAAAGGCAGATAGCTTTAATTCTATAAGGTATATATAGTTTATGTATTTCCGATTTGTAGATCTCAGCACATTCAACTTACTATTTATTCATTTATATATATGGCATATGGAAGATATTTAACATCTTTTTTTCAGAAAAAAAATCAATTCGCAATCTCAATTTTATAGAGATAGTTTAGCATGAATTTTAGCAGACTAGAAAAGAAAAAAGTATTTACCTTATATGTTAGATTACTTTTCACATTTTCTAGAGTATCTTGGAGTTAAACATTCTGTTGCTTTAGGTCTTTTATTAATTAAAATAAAATTCTGCTTATTCGGCACAATGTTGCTGAAATGCCCTTGAAACTGTTTAAAGTAACCTATTAAATGATATAATGACTGTCATTTGATATAAACAAATGAATTGAAATGTGCGCAAACAATATTCAAGTCTTTCAATCTAGAACTTCAAATGAAAACTCACAATGCTTGACTGAACAACAAGCAAGTGTAATATAATAACATATATATAATAACATAAAATAAAATGCAATTCTGTTATTTATATGATTATGACATGGATCTGCGGTGGCGTAATTATTTTTTTATTTTATTTATTTATCGATATAGTTGGGATTGGATTTCCAAATACCAAAAACAATTAGAAACAGGAAAGAAACGGCTATCTTTGGCACGCCGAAGCTATATACCCTTGCAATAGTTTTTTATAAACATTTTGAATACTTTTGCATAGAATAAATCATTTTTGACCTAATTGTTCCTATGGTAGCTATATGATATAGTGATCCGATCGGGCTGATTTTTACATATAAACTACATACAATATTAAACTTCGTTTGTGCCAAGTTTCATCAAGATAGTTCATAGATAATGCCAAAAAATTTAATAGAAACGATAGACAGACAGACCAACATGGCTATATCGACACAGTTCGTCGTCCTGATCAAGAATAAATATACTTTATGGGGTCGGAGACATCTCCTTCTAAGCATTACACATTTAGAGACAAAATTCTAATACCCTTTTGCAAGGGTATACTAACAGTCTATGCCAAGCATAAAATTCTAAAGTTATTGAACTAAATAAATGATGTTATGTGCTCGAATAATAAGTTTTTTAAATTTCAAAATTTCTAAATATACATGAATATGAAAGAATATTTCTTATATTACTAAAATTAAATATTATTTAATGCTTAGTAATAATAATAACTAAATTTTAGTAAGCATTTTAATTGCATACATATTGATGACATATATTGATTGATTTTTTTTTAACTTTTATTTTTGAATTTACATAGAAAACATCCAATTTGCAATCAAGTGTAAAATTAGATTTTATATGAAAATTGGATGTTTTCTATGAGAGCTATAAGATATAAGATTGTCTTATAATAAAACGTCGATGTGGTGAGTTAGGCTTAAATGTCTTGAAAAATAAAAAAAAATTTCATATAAGAACTAATTTTTCGGCCGATTGTTCCTATGACAGCTTTAAGATATAGTTATTCGATTTCGAAGATCATTGGTCAGACTGCATAAACCATAAAAAAAATTGTTAACTGAAAAGATTGGTTTTGATATCTTTAAAAACAAAAAAGTTTTTGATAGAACAACTTATTTTTCCCCCAAGAGCCTATAGAAATAATTGTCAGATTACGATTTTTCCATTATTTTGGCCCAAAACACCTACAGGACTTCAATTTGAAGGTTTGGTGTGTTCATATGAGTTGAACTTTGGAGTATTTAGAACAGCTTTGCAACTGTAGGCTTTTCGAAAAATATAACACCAACAGATTTATAGAGCAACGAAAAGTGTGGTACCTGTGAAAAAATGCCCAAATAACCAAAAACTTAAAACAAATATTTTGTATGAAACCATCGTGATACCGCGAAAAACTAATGATGCAGTTCGATTTAAAAGGCCCCAAATAGGGTAAATCTAGTTAATTTGGGCTTTCCTTTATTTTTCTTTTGAAATAAGCCTGCACAGTGTTATCAAAGCTATGGTATATATTTATGTATATTTATATTATAATATAGTCAGGTGTATGTTTCGAATACATTTCACAGCAAGAAATTACAAATGCAAACAAAATGGCGTCCAACTGCCAACTGTCAGATATATGTATCTGTATCTGTTAGGTTGGGGGTTTGAGGATTCTGGCAGTCGGCTGAGTGGATTACATGCATAGAACAAGCTAAAGATGCCGCCGCATCAGACGATCTATGTGTTTTTTTTTTGTATGTTGTCGTTTTGGCAGGGGATGGCGTTACCTTAAAACCTGAAGGGTTTGGGGGCCAGGTGGATGGGAGCAAAGCGGCAACGTTTTGCAAAACAACAGTTGAAATTCCCATGGTGCAAACTTTATTCTATTACGACTTGAAAACAACAAAAACAGCGGAAAGGAAACAATTGAAAGTTGTGCGTCTTGCGATGAAGTCCTCCTGAAGGCTCCTGCGGTTTTCCATTGTCTGTCGCCAGTTTTTGAAACGAAGAAGAAGAAACACGACAGCAAAAACTTGAAACTTGAAGCACCAAACAACCAAATGGGGCACAATCCACACAAAAGTAAACACACAAAGGTATGGGATTTGGTAGCGCCACATTTATGGCATTTTGGGGATTTGTGCATGGGGCTTAAGACTTGGCGCGGGAATTAGTTGAGTTGAGAATGTTTGGAGCAGCATTAAAATGATTTAAATTAGTCCTATATGGGTCTCTTGTCCCATTAGCTTAGTTGGCTGTCAGCGCAAAAAGCAGCTGGCAATATTTACAAGGATTTCAAGTCACATTTTGCAATTAACTAAATAAGCAGCTTATCGAGCTTGTTAACGTTTAGTAATAAAACTTAGTTAATACCATTTAACATCTAAACACTCAAACAAAAAAAGGTATATATCTGCAAAGTTCAGAAAATTTACTTAAATTTATTTAAAATTAGAATATATAGAATTTTTATATAGTTAGTTATTTAATAAATTAAAATATTCAGTTATTCATAAATTAAAATATACTATGCAACATTCGAAGCATCTGACAATCAATAAATAAATTTTTTTTAAATATTTTCGAATATTGTATTTTTTTATTACTCTTTGAAACAATAGCTTAAAACATAGTAAAAAAAATACAAAAAGAAGTTATTAGTTTTTAAGTGAACAATTAACATTGTTGTTATTTTTTGAGTGTTATCGACATTTTATGTAAGAAATACAGAGTTGTTTTCTACATAAGAAACGTGTCTAGTATTTAAACCATTTTCACACATTAAAAATAAAAATATTTTCTAATTTAGATTGAATAAAATGTTTCCCAAATTATACATAAAAATATATAAAATACAAGTGTTAAAGATGTGTTTTTAGCATATGTATTGCAAGTTTTGTTTTGATTAATATTCTTAATGAGATACTTTATGCATTAACAATTGCTCATTTTAATCTCGGCTTAAGTTTATCGTAAATATCGATATACATCGATATATTAATATTTTTATATGCCCTCTAGATTTGCTGGTATAGCGTCATAAAAAAAATATATATCGATATATTGATATTTTGATATTTTGATGAAGCTTAAAGTATCTCAATTGTTCTTTCGCACTACCGTGTCTTTCACTGTATGAAAACTTAATGGGATTTATAATTTAAACAAATATGTTATGTATATATAATCAAGTAAAGTCATTAATTAATCAAGAATTGTAATTTTAAGTTGTTAATTAGTGCATTTTCATAGAACACATTTTTCGACTGTTTGTTTCTATGGCATCTGCAAGATAAAGTTTTCCGATTTTGATTAAACTTTGTCAACTAGTGTAGGAATATATTATATAGTCATCTGATATTGACCAAATTTTTACAGAATGTTAATTAATAATGAGTAAGGAATATATAAATTGTAAGTTTGCTTGAGATAGCTCAAAAAACCACAAAGCACTACATACAAAATTTTAATTTGCATCTGATTGTTCCTATGGCAGCTATATGATAAAGTCATCCCATCTTGACCAAATTTTTACAGAATTTAACTATGAGTATAAAATACATAATCTGTGAGTTTCGATGAGATAGCTCTTAAAATAAACAAATATTTCATACTAAGCATTTTTGACCTATGTTTTGTGAAAATTTCAGTGCGTTATCTTAAACCGTTTGGCCTACAGCGTGATGTGCCAGTCATGACAAAGAGTTTTATGTATATAGATATACTAAATATTTATATAAATAAATAAAACTATTTACAAAATATAGCAAATAATATTTCAATTAGAACACGTTAATTTACGTTAATATACTAGTGTGCCCGGCGTGCGTTGCTACGCCCTCCCGTTGAAATAATATAATCTAATTCTGGCCACTGTGATTTTCGTATTTAATTTGAAAAATACTGCCTGCTATAAATGACAGTGAATACATCCCAAAATTTTCCTTTCTAGAAATCTTCTTCTGAATACTTATACATTTATTTCGATTCATTTTAATATATATAGAAATTAAAAAATTCTCTAGCGCGATTCTAAACTCTCAATCAGGTTTTTTTAAACGTAAAATATAAAATTAATTATTATTATTATTTGAAGATATTTTTAACACACTTTGCAGAATCTAATTAAAATTTTTATTTTCTCAGTAAAAGCGACAAGATTATTAGATAATTTAAATATTTCGTTTAGCTCGCAACTCTTCAATTAAATTGACCACTTTAATAACTGACAATTTATGGCATAAACTCACCCTTAAAAATTTTGGCTAAATAGTCCCCTTACTCTCCCCATCCGCTTGAAATGCTATCAGGCACTTCAGTAACACTTCATACAATTAGCAAATAGGGTAGGAGATGAAGGGTTCGTTGAGGGCGGATAATAATTGTAGCAACAATAGGCAAACGGAAAGATGCTAATAGAAAATGCAAACAACATATTAAACAATTAAACGGAAATTAACACAAAATATTCACACATTTTGCTAATTGCTCGACACTCAGACAAAAAGATAGAGATAGAGATACAGAGATACACAAGCAAATACAGATATAGAAAGTGTTTAGAGGCCACTTCATTAATAAAGGACTCAAATGAAGTCCTGTCGAATTAAGTAGAGTTCATAAAACAGGTAGTGGAGCAGGGGAGCGACCCGAGCGGAAGAGCATTGAAAGTGAACGGAAATGAATGCAGCAGACAAATGAATGTATGAAAATATATTGTAGATACACTAAAAAAAAAAACCAAAATATTCAGACATGTATTTTCTTACTAGGATTAAAATAATAATTTATTGTAGAAAATATATTGTAGATACACTGAGAAAAAATCTAGAATATTCAGACATGTATTTTCTTACTAGGATTAAAATAATAATTTATTGTAGAAAATATATTGTAGATACACTGAAAAAATATCTAGAATATTCAGTCACGAACTTTCCTTACTAGAATTAAAATAATAATTTATTGTAGAATATATATTGTAGATACACTGAGGAAAAATCAAGAAAATTTGAAAGTTTATTTCTTACTGATCAAGAAAAATTGTGCGCCTTTAACTCTTAAATAATAATTAATTAATTAAAAATCAGAATTAATTTTCCTCTAAAATTGACCTGGACGCTTCCTCCAGCTTCACTTTATAAGGATATGCAACAATATTTACATACATATACATATGTTAATACCCTATACAGGTAATGATTGCAAAATGATTTTTATTTCTAGAGCGACAAAATAAAAATCATTTAATAACTCTTTTTAAAAAAAATAAAGGAAATTTCTTGCTTTTTTTTAAATAAATTTATAACTATAATTAAAATATTTTTTAGCCCCCCAAAAAATAATTGTTTTTCTTTTTAATCGTTATTTAATTATTTAATCGTTATTTTTGAGAATTTTTAAAATAATCAGCAACATTTTCAAATTATGATTAAAATGCAAGCATTAAAGGATTGTTATATTATTCTCTCTCCAAAAGTTTATAAAATTGAATTATTTTTGATAAAAAAAAATCAATAGCTTTTTATCAAAGTACGGTTCCTGCTATATCCTTTACGAAGTGAAAAGGTTTTCCCAGATTTTAAGATTGTAGAAATCTTTATATTCTGATAATACACATTCTATTTGGGGCGACTTTATCCTGGGAGAATCTTTTCTCATCCTTATGAATTTTATTTTAGTATATTAATTTTAATACAACATTTTTATTTTCTTCAAGTGTAAAGGTAAGTGCTGAGCTAATGAAGCTCCGATTCAGGACATACACACACACACAAATACACAAATACAGGTAGGTAAGTATGTAACAAGCCAAAAAACAACTAAACGGAAATGTCGAGCCAAACCGGACGTGGCAGGGAGGAGGAGTAGGAGGAGATGAACTGTAGTTGGTAGCAAAGGAGCAGTCAGAAAACTTAAATATGCAAGACAGCGCGCGGCTGGGCGCCAAATGTGCCACCTTCCTTCCCCTCCTGTCGTTGTCCTGTCCAACTGTTCGCCATATCCCCAATCCCCCTCTGAGAGCAACCACCCTCAGTGCCAGCTGTGGCAGAGAGAAAAAAAAAAGAAACATAAACTTGCAACACTTTTACCTTCATCATCGTGCGAAACGAGCAAAACGAAAAAGCGACCAAAAGCCAAGGAAATTGATTTTATGCAACGCTTTAGGATGCCACTGCCCCTGTAGAAAGCAGAAGGATCCGTCTATGAAGGACTTAGAAGGATACTTCGTATGCTAAACCGCAAAGAAAAATGGTGCGATACAAAAAGACAACGGGCAAAGTGACATAAATAAAAGCCGTGACTATAAATCTAAACCATAAGCAGTTAAAGAGTCAGCCCAGGCCAAAAGATGTGGCACGTAGCAAGCCTTTGTTCGCCCCCCAACCCCTTGCTACAAATACCGCAAAATGCAGATAAATATGTAAATAGATACAACTTGGATTATGTTTCGACAACAAAAGTGAAAAGTGTTTTACGCCTTTTGGGGACTTGGCGGGGTGTTTTGTGCGGTTTTCGAACTGACTTTTGATTGGTATGATGACTGACAAAATGCGGTAAAAAAAAAAAACAAAAAAATTCAGGTTCTAGATTTCAAAACTGTGCTTTTTTTTATGATATGTGTGCGCGTGTGTCAATATAATATGTATGAACTATGAATATATGTTTAAATCAAAGTATTTAAAGTTTAGTTTATGTCAGTTGAATTCCGCAATACCGAAAGATTCTTCAAATTTTAATTCGGAGATACTATGATGTCCTTGATTTATAGTTATAATACTGTAGCAATTATCTAGTTAAATTGATTTTCAATGTTATATTATTTATAAGTTTTGCGCTTTTAAAATCTGTGTAAATATATAGACCGGAATGGAAAATTCTCCCATTCGAATTTATTTTTTGGTTACATTCCAAAATAAACCCTTGATATTTAAATGAAGAAATCTATTGTTTTTAATAGTTATAATTAGAATAATAATAATTAACATAATTTCAACGCTACTGAAAATTGTTCACAGAAACACGCTACACTCAAATTTCTCCTATTCATATTTGATCACAATTTTCCTAATTTGCAACCAATTCGATTCAAAAAAGCAGATTTTTACACAGAATTGATTGAAGATTAGTTTAAAAAGTTCAAACAAATTGTGGCGAAGGAAACTTTTTAACTGTATTGCGATCAAAGTAAAAAATATATAAAATGCTAGATTGACGAACCTTTATCTTGACCAATACTAAATATTTAGTATTGTTATATATATCATTTGAAAGGTCGCTTTATCTCCATTCATAATCTATGTAAATATTATGCGTTTGCTACCAAAGGTGTTTTTACAGGTAAAATATAAAAAGTGCCTCGAAAACGCTTTTTGGTCATAACTCCAGTTTTTGGGCGTCAATTCAAAATTTCGAAAAGAATTACAACTTACATAGGATCATTTCCCGAAATATTTCACTTTTTCCTTTTTTGCCGCACAGTGTAATTAATGGAAACAAATAACTTTAATGTTCTCTTATAAAACAGAATTTTGAATTTTGTACACAGAATTGTTTTGAGATTAGTTAAAATTATTTTAAAAAAATTGGTGTGAAGTAAACTTTTCGACTGAAGGGCGATCAAAATCAAAAAATTTAAATGTTTTTAAAAAAAACCGCTAGATTGACAAGCCTATATTTTGACCAATACTAAATATATAGTAAGGATATATGTATATATCAGTTAAAAGGTCGTTTTATTATCATTCATAATCTGTATGAATAATGAGATGATTTTTGCGTTGGCCACAAAAAGCGTTATTACCTGTAAAATGGCCAGAACTCCAGATTTTGGGGATTATCTAAAGATTTCTAGCTTGCAATAATACTCTACTCGACTAGAACTACAACGTACAAACAGTCATATCCCAAAATTGACCATTTTTGCATCTCTAGGCATATTTCTGATTACATTTACAAAGTCACTGAAACACTTAATATTTTTTAATATTATGAATTAAAATTAATACTCAATTTTTAGTGACAATTTTAAGTCAACTGTTTGCTCACTGAACTAACTATATAGAACACATTATCCTGGATTCTTGGCCACAATTCTTGCTGTTAATTGCTAATTGTAAAATCATTTTGTGAATCTAATTCCAGGCTAAACACAAAGAAAGCCATACAAACAATTCCTTTAGCACACATTGCTGAAAAGCTTCAACCATACTCCAGGACCAACGAAACTACCTGTAGTCCTGCCACATTTTATGACCCACCCAGAGATCTAAGCCCACCCTTACCCTACCAAAACCACCTGGCCCTGTTGTATATTTTGTTGTTTGTCATTTGCCGTATCAAAATCAATCGAAGCTGCCGAGAAAAAACAAAAAAAAAAAGGGAAGGATATGGACTTTGACTATGAAAAAAAAAACCCTAAAACCATCAAAGAAACGTTGAAATTTTATGAGCCCGCAAGGGTCACATTAAAACGCATGTTAAGCAACAAACTGAAACATCGAGAACAACAGCAACAACAACAATAACATTCGACCAATAGATGGTCAGGGAAAGGGGGAGAATATCCCGATATCAAGGATGACTATCCGAGAAAGAGGTGGAGAATTGGCGCATCCCTTTTCTTTTCTTTTTTTTTTTTTTTTTTTTTTTTTTGCACACGCAACTGATAAGGTCGCACGGCTTGGTACGCAATGCCTCGACTGGCATTTTAATAGACTGTTGATGTTGACGGTGTTTACAGTGTGTCTGGATCAGAGTCTGGCTCTAGGATTGGAATTCGGATAGGGATTGTGTCTCTGACAATGAGTCTGTGCTGCTGCGAGTGGTGACCAAGTAGAGCGTGACAAAAACAGCGACCACGTAGTTGACTACAGTTTGTTGGAATGTGGATTTTGGATAACGTCGGCTTGTCAAGTGTGAGAAGTCTTAAGCAGCTTTAAGCTAGCGAAAGAAGGCAAAAAAAAATCCAATGATATGATAACTCTAACTCACATTAAAAAACCCTTAAAATTCAATCTAATTTATGCTTCTTACTGATAATTGCTTAATTGATGGTTAAAGATACATTTTGTAAAATAAAGAAGTTTGTTTTGAAAATAAAGAAGATTGTTTTGAAATTAATAGAACAACAAGGAAAAAATAGGAAATTCTGAATTCGCCAATGTGCTCTTTGATACTGAGAAGCATTTTCTATCAAATAGTATAGGTATAGGTTTAAATTAAGATCAGTCTTGTGCAGTAGCTTTAAGCCATGGAAAAAATAAACAAAAAAAATTAGCCAATAGGGTAGACTATGATACCCTCGACTTACATTAAAAAAAACCTTAAAATTCAATGTAATTTATAATTTTTACCAATTAATTATGAGCAAGATGAATTTTTTCTTGGGTGCTTTTACTTATTGCTGAGTAACTTCTACATTTTTCAAATAAGATCTGATGTAGATATGATAAAATAAGTCAAAAGACTGCCAAAAAAACTAGCTATTCGCGGTTTTCTCGAAAACCATTCTTCGAAAAAATGGTTTGCATTTTTGAAATCAGCGCCCAAAAATACATCAAAAAAAGTATATGAGAACCCAGCTCCTTTTTGGCTGTAAACTAGTGTAATCCGAAAATTAAAAAAAAATTTGTTTTGAGCCCAAACTAACAACAAAAACAAAAATACTTGGACATTAAAAAAAAAATGGAATGCATTTTATTGTTTGCAAAGAGATTTTCAGCCTTCTCCTTGCTTGAGCTTAACAAACATTCAACCATAAAACAAGAACAAAAAAACATATTTAAAATACAGCATGGAATTCTGGATGCACTTTCCAGAGTTCCTCAATCGCGATAAGGATTAGTTGAGGTTATCGATAGTTTCATTGCAAGCAATCGATTAAGTTTCGATTAATTCTATACACAATAAAAATTGATATTAAACAGTCGACAGAACTTGAAAAAAGTTTTTTGAAAAAATGTTGTACATATGTAATAATATAATATAATATAATTTATATAATATAATTGAAATATTTTTTCGGTCTAAATATTTACAAAAAAAAAGTTCATTGAAAAAATGTTGTACATAATAATATAATATAAACTAATTTATATAATATAATTAAAATATTTGTTCGGTTTATATATTTGCAAATTGGTTAATAAGGTCGTTGTGATTCATTTTTTATTAGTGTTTATTATTTATTCAAAATTGATCTCCTACTCTTAATATTTTATTAAAAATTAATCACAACGGCTTTATTAAACCACTTGCAAAAATATAAACAATAACAACAGATATACACATTTGGTTTTTTTTTAAATCAATTCTTAAAATTTATATAATACATAGACTTCATGCTGGCTTTACTTTATTATTAATACATTTTAAATGGTTTTATAAGTTTCAATTTCAATGACCATTTATTATTTTAGCACAGTTAAAAATGATTTTAAAAAGGGTAAATTATAAATTCTATATATTTGAAGAATGTATAAACATAGAGTAGGAATGATATTAAATCTGAAAACTCTTTGTAAGCTTTGCCGATTTACTTAAAAAGCATTGAGAAATCGTGTTTCCTCAAAAAAGAGAATATTGGGTTTATTTTATAATGTTTATAAGTTCTACCTTCAGTTGACTTTTTTTAAAAATTGTTAGGCCCATTTAGTTCAAATTTTTTTCAGTTGTTCGTAATTGCCAGGAGAAGGTTTCTAGATAAGAAAATTTTGGGAAAACTATTCGGAAAAGTCGTTAGCGTCTTAACAGATATACTCACTGTTAACGTATACAGCACTGTTACAACAATCACAGTATTCAGTATTTTTTAAATTAAATACGCAAATCACAGTAGGCAGTATTTTTTAAATTAAATACGCAAATCACAGTAGGCAGTATTTTTTAAATAAATATGAATAGGGCTATATTATTTGAAAGTAGCGCCAGAAATAAGTAATATGGCACAACAATGTTTGTTGGGTCAACTAGAATATGATGTCAGTTTTTAGTTTTTATTTTTTTTTTTGGAAGGAGGGCGTAGCAATGCACGCTGGTTACACTTGTTTTAAATACATAATTTCTGAATTTTCAATATAGATACTTATACTTGTATAGCCTAGACCGTGAACACTTTAATCCTAACTTAAATAGAAACAGTATATAAAATCAATAGCTTTGAAATGTTACTTTCATTACTATTTTGCCATTAAATATTTGCTCAACATTAGATGTAAAGTTTTGGTAAACATTCTAAGCAATCTTTAACTTTTGATCCGCGCATAATTTTTCTCAACTAAAAATGCTCTTTAAAAAATTACAAAACGCATGATATAATTATAATATGCAACTTATGGGTAAGGGTATACAAACCACTATCAAAGACGGGTGCGAAAAAACACACAAAAAAAAAAAGAAACAAACATTCAATGTTAACCAATGGAGCAGCCCAACGAACCCAACAAGTGAGTAAAAATCTAATCCATTACTCAAACCCGCAAAGGCAAAAGTAATGTTCGGATTCCGGCACAGATGAAACTGTAGTAGATGGAGAGAGTTAAGAGTTATAGAGGGGGAGGATGCCACCCAACAAAAAAAAAAAAAAAAAAAAAGCGGCGTAAATCTTTTGTAACATTTTAGTATCCTTTTTGTTGCTTGCCTTGGCTTGGCTTGGCTTGAAGATGGGCTCCCAAAAGCAAAAAAAAAAAAATAGTATCAAGCGTTCAATTGAATGACTTTGGTCTTTGGGTTTTTGTTCGAGGTCTACAACTACTTGCTACGTGTGGCATATGTGGCACGTCGATGCGGAAACGGAAATAAAACTGCAATTTGGCAGACCAGTTGAATGTCATTCAGTTCAGTTCAGCATAGCCATAGCGAATCGCTGGTCAGCCCTTTTGTCCCGTGTGGCAGCAACTTTCTGAGACGTGACAATGTTTGTGGCAACTTTGGCAGCAACCACATCACAGCGAGTTCAAGTTCGAGTTCATTTTTGGTTTGCTCCGATCTGTGGCCCTTTTTAATTTTCACAACTTTTGACCCAAATTCATTTGTCACACCATTTGAGGCAGCCAAGCGGCAATAGCCAATGTCACCCAACATGTTTGTGTCTTTGGAGGCGTGAATTGTCCGGTTCAAAGTTTATATAAATAACTAATAGTGTGTGTTTTCAGTTAGGTATAGAATACTATTCATTGGTGACTCATAAACTGTTGAATCGATGAACTAAGTGAAGTTTGACAACAAAAGATATTGAATTAGAAGTTGAACTTAACTAAAAACTAAAATCAACTAAGCTAAATATAATAAAATGAATATAAATATTTTAAAGTATTACAAAACCATTTGTGAAGTTTGGCAACAGTGCCAAAGTGTGAAATTAGGCAACAATGCATAAAAAACAGATTGATAAAAGATATACAGTTACAAACTGTATTAAATTTATAACTGAAAAATAAATAATATTTAAATTTTTTTTTCTTAAGTGCTGACTGTTCTGGACAATAAATAATAAAAAAATATATATATATATATTTTTCGTGAAATTTGGCAACAGCGCAGAGCTAAGCTAAGAAAATTTAAAATAAAATAAATCAGTTCAACAGTTAAATTCCGTTTAATAACATTTGCATAGAAGTTTCAAAACAATATGCTGAAATTCGGCAACAAGGTAAAAACAGCTTGCTATATAAATAGTTTTAAAACTATTTTCAAAATGTAAAACAAACATTAAAGCAATGTGAAATTAGGCAACAGTGCACAAAAGGCAGATTGATAAAAATATATATAGTTACAAACTGTATTAAATTTATACAGAAAAATAAATAATATTTAAATTTTTTTTTCTTAAGTGCTGACTGTTCTGGAAAATATATAAAAAAATATATATATATATATATATATTTTTCGTGAAATTTGTCAACAGCGCAGAGCTAAGCTAAGAAAATTTAAAATATAAAAAATCAGTTCAACAGTTAAAGTCCGTTTAATAACATTTGCATAGAAGTTTCAAAACAATATGCTGAAATTCGGCAACAAGGTAAAAACAGCTTGCTACATAAATAGTTTTAAAACTATTTTTAGTTTCGGAAATATCACAGCTCATGGCCATAAATGTGCATTCATTCCACATACTAATGGGTCCTTAAGTCATCCTGATATCCCTTTGGCATGCACAAATGCCACAAATATTTAAGCTCGGTTGGCATTCAAGCTTAATAGTCGGAAATTAAATCAAGATTTGCGTGCTTCGAAATTTGCACAAAAAAATAACATAAAAACAAAACGGAAACGGAAAAAGTGAAATGCCAGTTGGCAACAGAAAAAAAAAAATGAAGAAGAATATGGGAAATTGGCGTCCAGGCATTTGCATATTTGTCGCTACTATTCATAGCCTGCTAGACTGACATTTTGACCATGAAAATGAAAATATGTTGAAGTTGTTTCCTTTTTGTTTAATTTTTTTTTTTTTCTATTTTTTTTTGGTTTTGTGGCGAGACTAAGAAATATGTTGTGTGTGGATTTTGTAAAAAGCGCAAGTGTAATTAGTGTGAGGCTTAACGGGGCTAAACAAACTGTAGGCTAAACGTGTGGGCTAAAACCCGAGAGACCAGACATAGTCCAAAGCCCAACCGCATCGAAAACCCAAAAAAAAAAAACCATAAAACAAGCATAACAAAAAAAGGTTAGAAAAAAAAATGCATTATGGCCGCAGATTAAATACCCTTGCAAAAATGCCAACAAGTTTATAGACAGAAATACAATTCTTTATTAGTTGCTTATATAAATAAATTTAATTAAATTAAACTGTATTAAGTATTGTATATAAAGCACAACTTACTTGAGTTAGTATAACATTAAAGAAATAAATACTTATCTTCGGTTTACGGAAGAAATTAACAATAGTTTTTCATACAAAAATATATATTTTTTGCAGGGATTTTCTTTTATGTTAGCTATATAATAAAGAAATCAAATTGTGATACAATTTAATCAGTTTGTCTAGCATTAAATTAAAACTAATGATTTTGATTGCAATATTCCGAAAAACAACAAATTTTTCAAACAACTACTAAGCCCGATAATATAGCACATAATAGAGTTTTAAATTGAAAACTTTGGTTTCGATATCTTGAAAAGCAAAGAACTCTTTAATCAATAACCTTAATGATATAGTAATCCGATAATAGAATAATTAGTATGGTTCCAGCAAATATCTTGTCATTTTTTATACAACTTTATATGGAAACAAATCGACAATCAGACTATAGAATCTAAAGATTTCTGCCTCACACCGTTACATATTTATATATACCTCATGACAAGCCTCTAATAACCCAACTCTAGGGTATAAAAACAAATACAAAATACTCAAAATTATACCTGTTTTATGTGGGTTCTGCATTGGATTTTTAAGGCGGTTCAACAAATTGTACAACTATTGCTAAATAGCATTTGAATAGTCGCAGTTATTTGAGAAGTTGCACTCTTTCGGGTCGAGGGCTTCCACCAAACAGTTGATGACTGCAAAACTGCAACTGTCTAGCCTGATAAATTGCTAGCGCATTATTTACGAGCATTTTTCTTTCAGTTTCTGTATTTTTTTTATTATTTTATTTTTTTTTTTGTTATGCCTCCACTTTTCACGTATTTTATTTTTATGGCCGGCAACCATGACGTATGCATAATATGGCGCTCCCAGTCAGAGTCGTAGATTCGCAGTAAAAATGTCTTGCTTGGACATTTGTTTTAAACACCCAAGTAATTGTGAAAAAAAACCTTGACAAATGCAAAAACCATTGTAAATTATGTATGCATTAAAATTTTAAGTTTATGAGAGCGAAAAATTAAAAGAAGAAATCTCGAAAAGCAATAAACTAAAAAAACAAAAATTAATTGTCAAGTGCAATTGTTTGGGACATGTGAAAGTGAGCAAGAGTTTTGTAAATCTAGAAGCTAAGATAAACAAAATCAATTAAATTTAATATCAAATGTCAACTAGAAATCTATAAAGATTCAGATTATTCTTAAGTAGTTCCCAATAATTTGTAATTGTTTGAAAATTATATATACGGCATTTCTAATTTGATATTATTGCTAGAAAGTAACACTTCGTTAATTGGTTTTATTTCGAAGATATATTCAACATTCAGTTTAACACATTAAATAACATTCAGTTTAACACATTAAAAAAATATTTCCATCTAGTTTTAAACTCAATATATTTTATAGAAAAACATGCAAAAAATAGCTTTGCAATTTATTCAAAGTGCACATATATATATATATTTCATTCTTAAGATAAATTATCTATATTTAACTGGATTTTACTTAAAAATAGTTTCAAGTTCATATTTCTATTTTATACTAAGCAAAAAAAAACAAATCTATTGAGTCCTTTTAATGTAATGTATGTATTCCATTTAGAGTATAAATTTACTATAAACATTCTGTTATTTGTTCTATCCAATTAAGGCAACGGATTGTATATCACATTTAGTTTATATATATTTAAGTTTTCAATACAAGCAAAGTTCATCTTATGGGAAAATATAAATATTTTACAAAAGATTTATGTATTTAGGATTTATGTAGAAATTTATTTGCCTATTTAATTCCTACAAAAATACCAAATAAATAACATTGTTAATCAAAGTCCTAAAGGCTTATTAAATTCCGCATATAATTTTCTTTCTGTAGAGATATAATTAATAATGACAGAACATAATTGTTTAATTATGGTAAAGTAAAGTTTTGTATTGTCATTGACTTTATAGTTTATATATAAATAGGTTCTGAATTCATATTTAATATAAACTAAGTCTTCTTAAAAATACTTATATAATCTACATGTAAATATTTCAGAAGTGTTACAATTTTGCTAAGATGACTGACTATTAAAAACAAAAAACAAACACAAAAATTATATACTCAATCAAGAAATCAGTTGCTGGCAATAACTCAATTTGTTATTACACATTTTTAACCAGCTTGCAAGATGTCTAGTCAAACTGTTAAATGATTATCAGTTTGACAGGCATGAAAAACACATTCATCAGGCTCTCATCCTCAACATTGGATCTTGTTTATGGAGCAGTCATGGCCAATGGGGCTGAGTTTTATGGCAAAACTTCCGGTAATCAATGGAGCAGAGTTTTATTTTTGTGCTTATTTTTTTTTTTTGCAACAGAAGCAACAACACCTTTGGTCTTTAATAATCACAGGAATTGCGTGCATTGAAATCATCAAATGTGGCCTTGATGGCAAGTCAAAAAAGTAAATATTATAAGAAGTCTGTGGAAACTCTAGATTCTAGAATCAGAGTACTACTATTATAATGCAACGCATCATGGATGATGGCCATCCAACAAAAATAGTAACAAGTGCAGGCAGCTAGTACTACAAACAAATGTCGAGATGTCGACTGGATATATCTTTTGAAGAGGAGAGGCAGGGGCATGTTCCGTTCGTTCACAGTGACTGAGAGTGAGAGCAGTCTTTTGATTTATGCGCAGCAATTAATTTTTTGCGCATTTTCATATCCTAGCATTAACTTAACAAAGCGGGTATATACACTGGGTATGCAGTGTGAAAAAATTTTAGTTATATTTTTTAATTTTATAATTTTCTGTCTTTGAAAAATGTTGTACTCAATTAAGTTTATGTATAAATTTATTTATTTATATTCTTATATATATTCAGTTGAGTTTATGTATAAATTTATTTATT
The DNA here is from genome assembly GCA_035043045.1 of Hirtodrosophila alboralis. Taxonomy (NCBI): domain Eukaryota; kingdom Metazoa; phylum Arthropoda; class Insecta; order Diptera; family Drosophilidae; genus Hirtodrosophila; species Hirtodrosophila alboralis. The sequence continues at coordinate 182,839 of JAWNNH010000002.1, forward strand.
TATATTTTAATATATTTTTTGAGCGGTAGCTGAAGCGTAGCAACGCTCGACGGGCGCAACAATGCTCGCCAGGAGAGCTAGTATATTATATATTTTTTAATGTTTTTTTTTGCACAACAAATTAACATTTTGCTAAAAACTGGTTTTTAATTTAGTTTTGATTTTTTTTTCTTAAAATCAATAAATCCAATTTTATTACGTTCCAGATAAAACTTTAAAATGTCTATCTACCAAATATTTTTTTTTATATTTTTAGGATCAAAAATATTATTAAACTTTGCATCATAATACAAAACGGGAAAAAAACACATAGAAAAATTAATTTATTAAAAAAAAAATTGTTTTAAAATTTAAAAAATTCAAATTTTAATTCAATTTTAATGAACGTAGACTATAAAAAGTTTTACAATCACAACAAATGTGAATTAAAATAAATAAATATCAAACACATTTAAAATACTATTTTCAAAGTAATTTCAAACTAATATAAATTTAATTTGAGCTGAACAATGATCATATATAATAGATTAACTTTTTTATTAATTGTGAAAATTTTAGTAAAATTAAAAATATATTTTTTGCAAATAAGTTTATACTTCTAACATTTAAAATGCCGAAAAGCATATCAAGTGTATAATGTTATAATTTTTAATAGAACTATATATTTGCTTATAGGATATCTTCAAGTTGTGCACAATAATTTACAACAATTGTTGCTGCTGCTGCTGTTGATATTGCTGCTGTGAATGTTGCCATGGGGAAGCTGCCATCGTCAGCGACAGCGATATGGACATGGAACTATGCAGTAGAGGCGACATAGCATGGAGCGGTATGGGACATAGCAGACACACACACCAATACACACTCGCACACACACACACACACACACATTTACACACAGTGTGTGTGCGTCAGACAGAGACAACAATCAGACAGACAGACGACGCTTCGGCAAGGTGCGTTCACGCGTTGCAATGCAGAATTTAGCGTCCCCTTCATCTCATATACAGCTCTACTTCTGGCCAGGCCATTTACACACACACACACACACATACACAGTCACTCACACACACGTTTTGTCATTTTGGCCAAGGTTCGAGGCCTGCTCGGCATTTTTGTGCACGGCGTTGGCAAAAGTTTTTGCGGCCAAAATGGGCAACGTTTTGGAATTTTAGTTACGCTTTGTTGCCTCTGCTGTCTCTGTGTGTGTGTGTGTGTGTGTGTGAATGTGTGTTGTTGTCGTGCTAAGTGTTTGTTATGATTTATATTGGTTTTATTAAATGTTTCAACAACCTTTTGGGCAAAAAATTATTTACTGCTGCAAGCAAACACGCAATACTGAGCACATAAAATGCGACAGCCTGTAAAGAGTCAGAGGCGGGGGCAGGGGTGTGGGCGGTGTCGAATACAAAGGCAGTGGCGTGGCACACACACATACACCCAATAATGACACTAAGCAACAAAGTTGCAAATTTAAAAGCTGCCCCTTTCCCCAAACTCTCTAAACCTGGCCAACGCGTGTGGTTAATGAGTTTTGGCAGCAGCACTCAAAAGTGCAGCTTCTGGACAAATCCAGGTAGATCCTTGCAACACGATGTAGCAGCGGTCGCAGCTGTGTGGCAGCTAAGCCTAATGGCATAGCGCACTTCAAAGGACAACACAAGTTTTTGGTTTTTTTTGCCACAAGCAAAGCAGCACTTTAATGCCCTTACAAGACATATTTAATTTCATTTTTAATTGTTATATTGGGTTTCAGATATTATAAAAAAATTCCATATATATTAAAAATTCAAGAATAAGAAATATCAAGATATTAATACCACAAATTACAGGTATACTTCATTTGGTTGCATAATTTTGAGCTATATTTATTATATTTTCGGATTTTTATATAATTTTTTTGGAACTTTAGATTTTATCAACCTAAACATACATATATTATATATCCAAGCCCCATTTAGTTTTCACTTTAAGTGAATGTGAATCATAAAACACATAGATTACTCGAATTTTTCTTAAATTTTTGTAGATTTCCCAGCAAAATATCCATTGAATTTTCCCATACAATAAGAGTTGAACAGAATCTTATAAAATTCGAAATCCGAAACATGTAAACTGAAACGGTTAAATTTTATATATATGGTTTATTAATTACACTGTGCAAGTTTGTTTCAAAAAAATAAATAGGAAAGCCCAAATTAACCGGACTTAACCATAGAAAACATTCGACTTGCAATCAGGTGTAAAATTAGTTTTTATATGAAAATCGGATGTTTTCTATGGGAGCTATAAGATATAGTGGTCCGATTATTATTAAACTCAGTCAAATTGTCTAGATTATAATAAAACGTCGATCTGATGAGTTTCGTTTAGATATCTTGAAAAATAAAAACAATTTTCATATAAGAACTAATTCTTCGGTCGATTGTTCCTATGACAGCTATAAATTATAGTGGTCCGATTTGGAAGATCATTGGTCAGATTGCATAAACCATTAAAAAACTGTTAACTGAAAAGTTTGGTTTTGATATTTTTAAAAACAAAAAAGTTATTTTTCCCCCAAGAGCCTATAGAAATGGCTGTCAGATTACGATTTTTCCATTATTTTGGCCCAAAACACCTGCAGAATTGCAAATTGAAGGTTTGGTGTGCTCATACAAGTTGAACTTTGGAGTATTTAGAAATACTTTGCCACAGTAGGTTTTCAAAAAAATAAACACCAACAGATTTATAGATCAACGAAAAGTGTGGTACCTGTAAAAAAATGCCCATTTAACCGAAAATCTAAAAAAAAAAAAATTTTGTATGAAAAGCGCGAAAAACTAATGATGCAGTTCGATTTAGAAGGCCCCAAATAGGGTAAATCCGGTTAATTTGGGCTTTCCATTTTTTTCGACTTGCGCAGTGTTATTGTAAGGAATTTCTAAATTTTATTAACAAAATATGGAAACTTACATAATTTAATGAAAATTTTAAATGAATGTATTTTTATAACTCTGTTTTATTGTATAAATTATAGATATATTTGTATAAATTTTGTGGGCACAATTTAAAGTAGTTTAGTAATTATTATATAATAATAATAGTAAACAAATATAGTTTATTTTTATTGAACTTCAAAGTAAACGCGTAGATTTTGAGAGTTTTCGTTTAATAGAAATATTTGCAAAAAGAAAATAAAATAATATCTCTAAGTTTAGCTAAAACCACTTGGGAATTATAAAGCAAATTTAGTTATTAAACTATGCCGATAACTAAATACAATTTTATATAATTATATATACACTATTTAAATATAATAAAATAATACTTATATACTTATAATATATAATATAACGTTAGATCTCGCGCAAGCTTGATTAGAAAGTTCTTATACCACTTTCTTTTAACTACTTGGCATTGCCGCTTAAGCTGACTACGGACAACGGCGATGACATCGAGGACATTGAAAACATTTAAGGACATTCAAGGATAACATCCTTGTCGACATGCACGTTTTTGACGGCTTTATTGTCAGCTCAACCCCAACCACCTGGTAGAGCACTACTACTTGGGAAGTTTTTGTCGTCGACGATGCGCTGTCGATGATGCTGTCTTTAGTTTTCCTATGCCGAAAATGTTTTTGAAAATGAGCACAAAGTGCTCCAAAGTCGCCAAGTCGTCTCTCAATGCCCCAGACTTTCGACTTTCTATATATATATATATATTCATCTTTCTGTCTCTTTTACAGCCACGCACTTGAATGACTTTTCATAACTTTATAAAAGTTTGCACAATGCAGCGCACAAGACGCAGACGAGGACGATGAGGATGACGATGAGTATGAGAATGACGCTGACAAGGATGAGGTTAAGGATGAGAACGACAATGAAGACGTTGCTTGACAATGGCCAAACGAATGGCGGGCTGTTCTCCTGTGTGTGTGTGTGTCAAGGGGAAGCGGGAGGAGTTGGGAAAGTAGCAAGTTAGTTGGAATGGGTGAAGGCACTGAGGGGTCACCTTTTGCTTGGCACGTTTCCGCTTCCGTTTAGCGCCATTTGCCTCAAGTCTACACTTGAGCATAATGAATATTTTGTTAAATTGAAATGTTGTTCTTGTTCTTGTTGTGCCACTGCCACCCCGCCACCCAACGACCCCCACCCGCTCCAAAAGCCAACAATTCCCCTCAGCTCTATCCCTATAGCATTCCCGCTGTTAAACGCCTTTTGAGTCACTTTCACTTTATGACTGCGGCGTCTCTGGCTGCATAAATATGAAAAATGTAAAATTTAATATGCAATTTACAACAGCGTAAAGTTTTTTTTCCTTGCTTAATAGAGTGAAGAGGGTATTATTATTTTGTCACAATGTTTGTAATGCAATAGTTGATCATATCAAAGAACTGTTTTAATACTATAATAAGCTAAATAGAAGTATTATAACTAAATGCTGACATATAAAGAATTAAATTGATAACAGGCAGTAAAAGGTATCTTCGATTTTTATATTGATTTTGGAGACTAAAAGATTTTGAATCTTAAAATGTTGTATATAGATTTCTATTGAGCGTGCACAAATCAACTTTTTTTTAAATTTTTCTCACATTCCCGCTAAAAACAGCCCCGCAAAACCCTTAAAAACTATTTTCGCTAAATAAAAAAAAATTATAGATTTTCCTAAATCTACTGTAAAAATTTCTTAACCAGTTAAAAATAATAAACAAAGTTATTCAAGCAATTATTTTTCATATAGAAAACAGGAATAATTGACTTTAAGAAATATACTACTTGCTGAACTGCTTAAAATGCACTGCTTGTTGTAATAATTGTGTAGGTAAACCTGAATATTAAAATGCGTTTTAGAAGAATATAAGATCGCTATATCTAATACTTAATTGTCTTTCGAATAATCTGTAGAGATTAGAAACTAAAAAAAAAAAAAATTATAGATTTTCCTTAATCTATTGTAAAAATTTTACAACTAGTAAAAAATAATAAACAAAGTTATTCAAGCAATTATTTTTTATACAGAAAGCAGGTGTAATTGCCTATTAGAAATATACTGCTTGCTGAACTGCTTAAAATGCACTGCTTGTTGTAGTAAATGTGTAGGTAAACATGCATATAAAAAAACGTTTTAGAGTAATATAATATCGCTATATATAATACTTAATAATGTCTTTTGAATGCTTGAGCATATAAACTATATTATTTTTGATAGTTGCCAAGAGTATTCAAATATTCGGCTAGCACTTCTTATATTCTTTTCTTGAGCATGGACACAGTAGTCACTTCCAGTTTCATTCTGCGTTGTCCTTACAATTTGCATATTTCCTGCTTTGGTTTTTTTTTTTTTAATGTTAACACTGTGAAGCCTCAACAGGCGTTGCTTTTTATGTCTTTGGTCATTCTTTAGGTCCCAGTTTTTTTTTCTGGTCTTGTGGTCTATTGTCTGGGGAAATTTAGCAGCGTTGTGTATAAGAAGTGTGAGGTAAATGGAAAGAGTGGACTGAGTGAAGTGGATTGGAGTGATGTGAATGAGTTCAGGCTGACAGAACTTGGCTAATGAAATGACCAAAAGGGCTTTAAGGTAGACTGACAATCATTCTCCGTTCCTACTATTTCTCCTGCGCAATATTATTGCATAATTGCGAAATTTGAGCTTTCTCAAACATTTGAAATGACTTGTCAGTTTGTCAGTTTATCAATTGCTTGGTATTCATATTGTAAAGTTTTAACCTCGAATCGACTCACTGATTGACTGACTGAGTGAATGAATGACTGATTGACAGTTGTATGCTAAATATGATTGATATGATTGTCTGTTCAAATGTTGTTCAAGCTAATGCCACAAAAGCTGTAATCATCATGCAGCCAACTTATGTATGACTATTGATTGGCATTTGGATTTGAGTTTGAATATCAAAAAAAAATACAAATAAAAATCTATTAAATTTGCTTGGCATTGATTACTGTTCATTAAAAGTTGCTTGTCAGCCCAAATGGTAACGTTTGGAATGGTAACTATCGAAGTACATAAAAACTGAGCCTATGCTATGAAATTATTATTATTTTTATTTAATTATTTTTTTCAAAAATTAAATGAACTTAAATACCAATTTAAAATGTCAAAGCCAGAAAGTCATTCTGCAAGTAAGTCGGTTTAATTGTATATATCACAAAGTTTAAAATCTGGAAAGAGCATTAACTATCAAGTTAAAAGCTTATTTGATTTTTTTACCATCAAAATGGACTACACAGAAATATGTTTTAAAATAGCTTTTATACGAATAATTTTAATATCCAAAAGTGATTAAAAATAAAATTTTAAAATTTCGTTGTTTCTTGGTTGAAAACTTCAATACTTTAATTTTCACTTTAAATGTTTTTTTTTTAGCTTTTACTGCCTTGCTAAATTGTATTTCACTTTTTTTAATTCACAGCTTAAACTCAGGGAACTAGTTTAGAAATCAGATACATTGAAACAATCACATTCAATTCACACTAACAAGCACACAGATACACACACACACACAGTCACTCACACTACACTACTTAAATATTTATGCATTTTGATTAATGAGCGCATCCAACGCTAATTAATTTGATTAGGCGACAACAAAAAAGCTCAAATTAGTTTGCTAACAATGCGACGACAACAACAACGACAACGACAACAATGTTTTGTCATTGTTGTAAGAGTATCATCAGTAGCCCAAAAACACCATTCATTAAATATGCTCGACTACAAATCACCCTGTAGGCAGTTGTAAATTATAAAAAACAAAAATCTTTCTGTTCAAGCAGTACATTTCAAGCAGTTCAGCATGTAGATTGCTATTTATTTTATTAGTATTATATTATTAGCGATTTCCAATTGATGCAAAGGCAAGTGCAAACACCAATACATTAAGTATACATCTGATATTATAAACCAATACATAAATGAAGCCTGTAATTCAATTCGATTCGGTCGTCAAATTGGCAAATTTTGACGCAGTCGTGCGGTCGACGAAAGAGGAAAAATCGTCAAGTTATCACACAGACACAGAATTTTTTTTGTACAATGTTAAAGGCATCAGTGCAGAAGTGCAAATGCTATTGGCAATGCTATTTTATATAGAAAATAATTTCTTGAATAACGTTGTAATTTATTATTTAAATGCTATGCAATTTTTACAATAGATTAATTAAAGCTAAGAAAAGCCAAGTGCAAACAGCAATATATTAACTATACATGTGAAATTGTACAGCAATACATAAATAAAACATGTGATTCGGTTCGGTCGACGAAAAGAGACAACGACAAGTGTTTGATGCAGTCGTGCGGTCGACGAAAAGAGATAACATGCAAAAGTACAGGAGTACAAATGCGATGGGCATTGCTGCTTTCTATAGAAAATAATTTCCTAAATAAAGTTGTGATTTACTATTTAATTGCGATGTAATTTTTATAGTAAATTAATTAAAATCTAAGGAATTCCAAGTGCGAACACCTAAAATATTAACTATACATGTGAAATTGTACAGCAATACGTAAATAAAGCATTCGGTTCGGTCGACGAAAAGATATAACGAGAAGTGTTTGACGCAGTCGTGCGGTCGACGAAAAGAGATATCACGCAAATTTATCACACAAACTCAACACAGATGCAGACTCATATATTTACAATGTTAAACTTAAAAGTTGAGAAGTGCAAATGCACTAAATAATGTTGTGATTTACTAAAATCTAAAATCTAAAAATATTATCCCCCAGTATGCAATTCATCCTGTGGCAGTATTAAAATATGGTACTTTAATTTTGGCCAATTTTGATAAATATTTATGAAGCATCCCATAATTTAGAATTAATAATAGTTTAATATCTTTAAATTAGACCAACAAACCAGCATTAACTCACTTATTCAATCAGATTTCGAATATATACACAAACATTGTGATCAAATTATAATACCCTCTACAGGAGTATCAAAAGAAGCAAATACTAGATTAGGCCAGGCTAACAATGACAGCGACAACGATGACAACAACAACATTGCAAATAAATTAATTATGTTAATCTGTTTACATGTCAACGAGCACATAAACCACATGAGCTGCCACAGAGTGTGGTGTTGCGGGTGGTGCGGCCAGGTGGGGCAGAAAGATGACGAGTTGGGCGGGGGTGGGCCAGAGATGGAATTGATGTGTTATAGAACAGTTAATAAAGCAAACACCTGTCATCTAAGGTTGTGCCCAGTTTTTTGAGATTCCAATTCATTCATTTGTTGCTCATACGCATCGTTGAGCGCGTCAAGTGGGCAACAACTTGAAACGCGCAAATTGCTTAAAACTTTTTGACAACAATAATGTTGATGATGATGATGATGATTATGCTGATGATAATGATGATGCATACTGGCAAACTGTCAGCTTGTCTTCGACGTCATCAATTTGGTTAGCAAGCATCTTCAACTTTACACCCTGCCCTCTCCCGTCCACTTCTTAGCTCCTTTTGCCGCATTCTATTGTCCCAGCGCATGAAGGCCACAAAACACTTTGAAGCAAAAACTTTCTGCGGTTGAATGTGTGTGTGTGTCTTTGTTACAGTGGTTAAAGCACAGTTAAATAACAGTTGAAATGCATGAAAAAGGAATATAAAAGCCAATGTAAGCTGAAAAAAATTTTGATAAAAATTAGCAAAAAAAAAAAAAAAAAATTTTAAATTCAAAGAAAATATGATGTATGATTTTATATTATGAATAATGTGAGTTGAAATAATAAAATACTCTACATCCGTTTCTTGCTCCTATATCTTTATTTAAACTTAACCAGTTTCAACTTTTTATTAATCTAAAATTCAAATATCGTATATTAATTATAATAGTAAGTGTTTGCTTAGATTGACTTCACCTTAAGCTAAGCCAGATATTAACAACTATAAAACTAAATTTCAAAAAATTAATATTATTTTATTTTCAATATTGGCAAAATAATCCACAAAGAAATCGCTTAGGCTTTGACAAACTTAAGTAAGCTTTAGAAAAAAATATTAACATTAAAGTTTTATTAAGTCCATTTGTTGATATTTATTTTGGGGTGTGGACATAATTTTGGATAAAGTTAGCGTGATACCACCCAAAACATCGGTCTTCGATTTGATCTTTTGTATGAAAACATTTATATATTCAATTTTAATCGATTTGTAAATAAATTAAGATTATTCTGTTTCATGTCAGAACATTAAGGTTATTTGTTTCAACTTCATTGTGCGACGGAAAAGGTAAAAGTGAATTATTTTGAGAAATTATCGTATATAAGTTGTAGTTCTTTTCGAGTATACTATTACTGTATACTTGAAATTTTGAATTGACCCCCAAAAACTGGAGTTATGGCCAAAAAGCGTTTTCGAGGCACTTTTCATATTTTACAGGTAAAAACACCTTTGGTAGCAAATACATAAAATTTATATAGATTATGAATGGAGATAAAGCGACCTTTCAAATGATATATATAAAAATAGTAAATATTTAGTATTGTTCAAGATAAAGGTCCGTCAATCTAGCATTTTATATATTATACAATACAGGTAAAAAGTTTTCTTCGCCACAATTTGTTTGAACTTTTTGAACTAATCCTTAATCAATTCTGTGTACAACAACGCTTTTTTGAACAAATTAAATTATACATATATGGTATTTAGTCTGTTTTTAATTAGACGCTTCAAAATTTTAAATTAAATCAAGTATATATGAAAACTGTCTTTTCGAAAAATATAAATTTATTTTTTTTGTTTTTTAAAATCAATTTTTATATTATACATAACGTTTGAAACCACTGTGCCCATCATTATTGTTGCTGATGAGCCAATGTGCACTTTAGGCAAATTAGTTACGCAGCTCATGTTCACACTGGTTCTGGTATGTGTCCCCCCTCCCCCTCTGACGCCCAGCAAGTTACTCTTTTACCCCTCTGCCTACACCCTCTGAAGTTCCCCTTGTGTATGTTGGCAAACAAATTTAATAAATAGCTAAAGACACAAAAGTCACAACCCTTTGTAATGGCAAACTTCGTCCGTTTCCGCTCAGCCTTAGCCAGAAGCCTGTGAGACCCCTTTTGCACCCCTCTTCCCCCTTTTGCACATTGGGTGGTTGGTTCCGCTCGTTTGGCTTGTTTGGCTGTCAACAGCCCCAACAAGCCAACAAACTGAAACTGAAGAAGCTATCGCCATTCCAGCCAAGTCCATATTCATATTTACTTAAGTTTATGGCCATCGTTCTATTTGTTCTTGTCAGGGATATTGTTGTAACTTGTTATGGGTGCTTGTTATTTTTTTTTTTTTTTTGGTTTTTTTTTTTGCGGCCAACCACATAAAATATAACACTTCATTTTAACATATTTGCGGTGCCCGCCCCTCATTTGTTTTAACGTTGTTTTTGTTTTGGCCAAATGTCTTGAGCCAAATTCATGTGACGCCTACGATGATTACAAAATATCAACCTCTCTCTCTCTCTCTCTCTCTATCTTTCAGGCCACAACGAGGGTCTCAAGAGATCTAACTGGGTTTCTGTGTCTGATGTGTGGCCGTTTTCTAGCTATGTCTGTCCTCTGACCGGCCCCCTCATAATTTATATGCTAAACATATATATATAAACAAAAAAGAAGCAAATTGCGCTTATATGGATTACAAAATTATATTTTGTATAGTTGGTATATTCCTATAAATATACATATGTACATATATTTCACTGTTGACATTGTGTTAAAACAGGCTCAGCTTCTGACAAGGCTCTCTGTCCCCTTTTTCCAGTTTACACCTTATTTTAGTTGATAAACTTGGCTGTCAAACGCAGTTGCTTTTTGACCCTTAAACAAAAAGTTTGTGCTAGCTTTTGAAATATTCTAATGTTTAATAAATATATGGTATATAGTAAAGCCATATTTTTCTGAAATAATTTAAGGAATTTATCGATTGATAAAATAGTAGATTGCTGATTTTTCAAAAAAAGAGTCAAGGGTCAAAAAATCTAACCAATTGATGTTATAAACTGATAAAAAAAAATAAAAAAAAATTTTAATACACAATTTTTTTTAAAGAGATTCATTAAATATATAAATTTTTAGATTTTTTTTAACAAAAAAAATCCTATACAAAAATTAAACAAGATTTGTTTGATCAGAAATATTCCTTTTAAATATTCAAATATTCAAATAAAAATAATCAAAATTGAAAATCCCTAAAGAAACAAATTGAAATTACATGTATTGAGGATATTTTGAAAGAAAATCACATTAAATCTCAACAAATATATTGTTATGTCTACGAAATAATAATTAGCTGCATTTTGATTTGCATTGGAAAGAGGCAAAAATGCATTTTGCAAACAAAAAGAAAATTAGCATATCCAAATGCACATCAAAAATCATATTAGGAATTCTCTATTGTTATAATATTTGTTTTGTTTACTTTCGATCTCTCTCCTCCAACAACAATTCCTGCCTACTTCAATGGCATTCATGTATTCGCATGAAGCGTTCAACGATGCATAAACCATTCCACAGACGAACTGGAACTGAAACTGGTACTCCAAACTGTGACTGCGAACTGTGACTGTGACTGCGGATGAGTCACGACTGGCACACCCATGAAGTAAACACCTTCCTGGGTCTTTGTTCGGGCCAAGGCCAATCTCTCATCCATAACAATACTTGTATATATATAATATATGTATATTCCAGGTATTTTTGTCTACATTAAAAATGGCCAATTGGCAAATTCGAAACTGGTAGGACTTTCTCATAAATTAAAATATATTTTATTAAAATCAGAACTTTAAAATCAATGTATACACTATGTACATATATCGATGTTTGCAGCTTACAGATTTTTTTTATGGTATATCAACAAGGCAATGTGGAAAATTTTACCACTTTTCTGAAATAAATTCATTTTTTTTAGTTGTAAAATTATTCAAACTTTTTGTAGTAAACCAAGCGTGCCTTATATATATTTATATATATGTTTTTTTGTTTAGTTGTTGTCATATTTTTTGCTTAGATGTTGTTGTTAAAATTGAAAATAAGAAATTGTTAATAATTACTTATCAACAATATACAAGTATACAATATCAGGATGTCTTTATTCACAGGTCAAAAACAAATTGCGAATTGTAAGTCTGCGTTAAGTCGAATTTGCGCCTGGAATTATGCAATGCATATTGTATGCTGCGCACTGTTAAGTTTGCTGCTGTTAAAACAGCTAGTACTGTTAATTAAGCTGCTGTTAATGCAGCTAGCACTGTTAAGTTAGCTGCTGTTAATGCAGCTAGTACTGTTAAGTTAGCTACTGTTAACGCAACATGCTCTGTTATGCTAACAAATTTAAGCAAAAAACTATTTGTAATACAATTTGTGAAGGATATTGACAAGTGTAGCTTATAATTTGTATTGATAGATTTATTTTCTTGGTATAAAATGTGTTACCCTGTTTTTTTTTTAATTGAAAAACTTGAAAAAATTGAAAAGTTTAATCTTTAAACTGAGTATAGAAATATATATATATATACAGATAACAGTTCACTCAAAAATAGAATAAAACAGAACCTTAAAACAGGGAAAAATATAAAAGAAAATAATTTTTATTTTGTTTTTCAACAACACTTTAAAATCACAACTGTAGTGTGGAAAAAATAAAATTATAGCCCAAGCATTCGTTTAATCCTTGAATTATTAATTTATTCCCGAAAAGTGCTTAAATTCCCCATTGTACAGGGTTGTAGACTGACTTACCTATGATGTAGATTATATAGAAGACTCTGTCGCTGTGTTGTTAGCAGTCGACGTTGTGCTGCAAATACGCTGACTGTGCTGCTTCTGCTGCTGCTGCCACCGCTGCCGTTGTTGCTCTTGTTGCTACTGTTGCTGCTGTTGCGAGACCAAAGCGGCAACTTTTGCAACTTCTTGACGTCCGGCGAGAGGCCAATAATGCGTGTGGCAGCAGCGCTGGCACTAAGCGGTGACGTCATATTGGCCAATTCGCTGGCATCTGTATCAACATCAGTCTCAAACTCAATATGTTGCTGTTGCTTCTGTTGCTGTTGTTGCTGTTGCAACTGCTGCTGTTGCTCGCTGCGCAGTCGACGCATTGGACGACGATTCGGTGGCGGTGGTATCGGTTTGGCAACCAAGCGGCGACATTGAAATCCATTTGTTGGTTGTTGCAGTTGTTGCTGTTGCTGCTGATGTTGCTGCTGTTGCTGCTGCTGCTGCTGTTGCTGTTGCTGTTGTTGTTGCTGCTGCACAGTTGTTGTTGCTGTTGTTCTAAAAGCTTTCACAGATCTCAATTTGATATCACTTAGATATTGTGGGCGTGGCAGTTGATTGCTGTTGCTAATATTCTTGTTATAGTTGTTAAAGTTGCTGTTCTTGTTGTTGTTGTTGTTAATGTAGTTGTTGCAGTTATTGTTGTTGTTGTTGTTGTAGTTGTAGCTGTTGTTATTGCTTTTGGCTTTCCAATATTGCAACTGCATTTGTCGCGCATGTTGCTGTTGCTGCTGTTGATTAATTGTTGCTAATGTTGCCGTTGTTGTTGCTGCTGCTGCGGTTGCTGTTGCTGCTGTTGTTGTTGTTGTTGTTGTTGCTGCCGCTGTTGTCGCTCTTGCTGTTGCTGTTGTTCTTGCTGTTGTTGTCGTTGTGCCATGATTTGGCGCTGAACGCAAATCATTTAACATTACATCCAGATCTCTGTCCAGCGAGCTGAGCAGCTGTAAATGTAAATAAATAAATAATATTTAAAATAATATATGTAACATGTCTTATAAACTAAAATAGATATTACAATATCTTCAATTTACATTAAAATATACAGTAGATGCTCGATAATAAGATTCATGTTCTGTTCCTGTTCAGTTCTTCATAAAAGTAGGCTTAAATGCTTGGATAATCTCATACTAATTAGTAAAATCGAACTTCTGGAATCCACATTTTATCTAGCTCAAGTTAAACAAAAATAATATCTAAAGTCTGTCAGGCTTTCGGTTTGACAACCGCTTCAATCTACCCACTTTATTCCAAAATTAAAAATTATAACTAATCGAAAAATTCTAAGAAAAGTTTCACAAAATCTCTAATTATTCACAAAATAGTATTATTATTTAAAATGTTTTTATTTTGTGCTGTAGAAAAAAATCATATTTTAATTTTCTCACCAATCTCTATTTAACAAAAAAAATGTTGCTTAAAAAAAAAATTTCATATTAAAAAATTGTAATTTTTTGTAATAATTTCAGAACGTTTAATAGTTTTTCAATGCTGCTTGTAGTTAATGATTAAATATAATAAATTGTCACACAGTAATATCAAAATCGTCCAGGGAATCTATTATAAAACACATTTTATAGAACAAGTCTAGTCATAACATATACAAGACGAGATAATGATTCTTTATCGGAATACCAAGAAAAAATGCTCGTAGTAATTTTTTTGACTTTAATTACAAGCTGACTTTTATTACAAACCTTTTAATTTTTATATAGAATTTACATTTGCGTCAAACATATTTCATTATCATATCACATTCTTAGATGTCCAGTCATAATATTCACACATCATACAAAAAATAGATTCTTTATCAGAATACCAAGAAAATATTTTTATAGTAATTTTTTATAAACCGATTTTTATTATAAACCATTTTGTTTTTAATTACAATTCACATTTGCATCAATTCGTTTGTCATTATCATATCACATTCTAAGATATATAATCATTATACATATACTTAAATCTATATAAGGTCTAGAAGGCTATTTAAAGTACAATTTTTCATTCTTGCTTAATAACAGCAATTGCAATTGGGTTAATTTACCAATTATGTATAATGATTGTGCCATTAAAAGCTTGCCTTCAAGTAGCCAGAAAAATCTCATATGAAAAGCAAAAAAAAGAAACAAACAACAATGTTAAACAATTCGCTGGAAAATTGCAAAAAAAAAAAAAGCTATCAGAATCGATTTGTAATCAAGTTCTATGCAAATCTGTCAAGTTTTTTGGGTTAATGAACGGATGTCTCAAGCAGCCATAGACTTGACACAGACAATCAAGTGTTGACGCGGCCTGGCCATGAGAATTGTGGCCGTCTTTATGATTTTCTTTCATATTGATACACTGTTTTCCAGAGGGAAAAACGAGTATATTAGGTTTCCAAAATAGTAAAACTGAAGTCAACAATAAAATTGGTAATCGTATTTGTATTTATTTAAGTAAAGTTCGCTTCCGCACTTAAAAAAAATATCTCTAGAGTTTATTTCATATTTATATAGGTCTGAGAATGTCAATATTTATGAAATAATAGGCCAAAAAATTAAATTACAATTATTTAATTTTAATTAAACTGATAAATGCGATTTTAAAAAATTGATCACATTAATTTAATCATAAAAAATATAGTATATAATAGTTTCATCAAGGAAAAAACATATTTATAAAAAAAATATAAAATATTTTCGTTTTGAATAAACAAAAAGTGTATTATTTACACTAGGTACCAAAATTTAGCTTCTTGTTTTTGTATCCTTTACTAAACCTGCTTTTCTTATACATATAGACCCCCAGATAATGAAAGACCACTTTAAAAATTTGTCTATGGTGAGACATTTCTTTTAAAAATTTGTTTGAAATCTGATAAATTATTTTAAGTTATTTTTAAGAAGCGACTTTGCAGTTTAGTTTTTTACTTGGCAATTTTATAACAAACTTTATGTTTTCTGAAGACTAATGAATATATAATAAATAATTTAAATAATAATAATTATTTTAAAATAAGAAAATTATAATTGTACGGTATTTTTTACGATTTTTTGACTTTAAAATTCAGCGAAAAAGTGAAAAAAAAATTTTTTTTTGTAATTTTTTTGGTAATTAACAAATAAGATATATTTCTCAATTTCTGTAAAAATAATAGATGGTCGATTAATTGATTATAACATTCTTGAAATCATCAATTAATTTACATATGTATTGTGTAGTTAAGAAATCGAATTAATCGATATTTATATTTTTTTTTCCTCAATTTAGTTTGCTAACCTTACTTTGAGATTGAATTAGGAAATATATTATATGATTTTATGGATAATCTATAAATTGGTTGCCATCGAAATTTTATACATTTGTGGCTTACGTGCCACATACGAGGCACAAACATACCTGGCACACATATGAGAAGTACAATCAATTGTGAAGTGCAATAAATATAACAAAAAACCGAAAACAGACTATATTGCAGCCGGTATACTATATTTTCGACTGCTACTACGTTCCTTATACTCGTATATGCATTTTCTTATGCATGTTTAATTTTTTTTTTTTTTTTTGATTTTTTTATCTTGCCAAATCATGCCCAAGAGTCTAGCACTTGGACTCTGTTACTTTGCCTCCACCACGTGAGGAATTTCCGTTACACAAACAAAGAAAAAAAAAAAAGAAAAAAAAAACTGTGGCCTAAAACTGATCGACAGTGTTGGACCTGCCCCTCTGAACTGGTCTTGACTTCCGGCCGGTGGCATAGAGTTGAGGAGGCCTTGAGCAGGAGAATATAAAGGAGGAAGAGAAAAAAGAAGGCTGACAATATCGTAACGCCCATAATAATAATAATTAATGCGCCAGTGTCTTGACAAATGTCTATAACAACGTGCTCGTATGTATCTGTGGTCAGGGACGGGCAGCCAAAACACGCTACAACTTGCAACGTGCAACATGCCACACTTAATGCCAAAAGATCTCAACAACCATAACGCAAACCGGCTCCCACGCTCTGTGCTAATTTAAACTCCACTTCTGTTTCTGTTTCTGTTTTCGGTTTCAGTTTGTTTTTTTCACTTCGACTCTCTGTTCGTTTATAATTTTTGTTATTATTTATTTATTTTATTTTTCTTTTTGGTTTTTGGTTTTTTATTTCACTTTGTTGTTGCTGTTGATATTTATAAATATTTCTACAGTTTTTGGTCTTTTTTTCCCTTGTTGTTTCTTGGCTGAAACCTCGCAAGTTGCAAACTGTATGCAAATTATTTTTTTTTGTATACTAAAGTGAAGTGGAAAAACGACGACCGAGTTTTTGAATATGAATCGCATTGTATAGACGCTTAAAAGCACTACAAAGTTTAAATATTATATCCAAAATGAATCAGCCAGAAAATATAATATATGTCAAAAGATATTTACAGCATTTGTATTAATTGTAACTACGAATTTAAGAAATTTCTAAGCTAAAAATATAACATAAATTTGGAGCAACAAATTTAATAACCCATACTTTTTATTTAATTCTGTTTCAAATATTTTAAAAAATTTAATTTAATTTGATTTTAGTTTACCTAGTTTATTATCTCTTTGAACCAAGCAATTATATTTTTAAATTATTGAAAACATTTGCTTAAGACTTTTATATTTGTAATATCTCTGAATATAAATTTTAACTGAACATTAATATTTATCAAATATGCACAAAATATTTCTTTTTTAATATATTATTTATTAAATTCTAAATAATTGAATTAAATATAATATTTAAAGATGCAAATTGCAAATCATGATTTTTCAAGTAGGTAAGTTCCCAATTAATTTTATTTAAATATGATCTTACAAAAGCTTACAATTCAACTTCAATTTTTTATAAATAAATATGTATCTTCTTCTCATTTAAATTTCTTTAATTTTTTGCTTATAAAAAAATTACAAATTGACATAATATTTATTATAAATGCACATTATAAGTCCTTCTTCATCTATTTTGTGTAAATTTTTTATCTGCGACCAATTCTAACTTTCACAATAATTTCACTCATTAAATTAATCTACTAACATTACTTCCATTAAGACTTTTAAAAGACTTTTAAATTTATTAACTGTTTGCCATAATATTTTACAAAAACTAAGCACAAGTTACACTACATCACACATACGCCTCATTGCACATTTAATATGCAGCGTGCATCTGTGTCGCTTTTTTATATGTAATATGTAAATGTTAAGGAGAAAAAAGGCCTTTAAACACATGGATTAGCGTGTAATGGGCAACACACACACACACACAGCACACACACAACAACAACCACACACACACACAGACATATTGTAGACATGCCAATTGAGCAATTGCCACAGCAAACAAATTCAAATTGAAAATGTGGGCAAAGCAGCGCAAAAAATACAAAAAAAAAAACACAAATATAAATTTAAAGAAAAATAAGTAAAAAAAGTGAACGTAGCAGCGAAAATCGAACGACTGTTTAATACTCTATTGCTGGCAAATTCAGTTCAAAGAGTTCAACTACAAACAAAGTTTAGTAAAACAAATTAAATATAATAAACTATCGGGACCAAAAAAAAAAAATTAAATTTTATAGAAAATTTTTAAAGTGTGTCACGTAACGTCATTATATGTGCTCGCCTTGCATATACAACTAGCTATCGAATTACACGAAATATAGGTAAAAAATAGATATGTAATTATTTAATTTTCCTATTAATTTAAGTTTATTTTAATATTGAAGCTGAAAAAACAAATTTTACTAGCGTTAATACATTTTTAAGGGCGATCAACATATAACATGGAGATTTATGTCACGTAACGTCATATTACATATCGTTTCATACTAAGGTTTGTAAAAATATCAAGAAAAGGTTTTTTATTTAAATACCCTGCAAAATTAACTTACATTATTCTAAATCATACAAAAAAAAATGTATACAAAAAGGCTTGCACACTTCGCAGGGCTTTGCACTTTTACAACTTCAAGTCGAAACCGTAACGTCACGTAACGTCATCGCTTATTTTTGCTTATATCTTTAAATCGAAAAGGTCAAATGTTGTCATTTTTTTTACTAAATAAAGTTCAACTGAATTGCTACACAGATATAAAAAAAATACTTCAAAAATCTTAATAATTTAGGCGTACTATTGTCACGTAACGTCATTGTGGAAATGCCCATATTTTATTTTTTTTCACTTTAAACATGAAAAATTACGAATTTAAAAATATAATATAATAAAATTCTTTTTAAGACAGAATAAAATCTTGATCTCCCACAATTGAATAGTTATCTTTATACGCTTGGCGAAAAAAGATTTTATAATTTTGTCAATAAAAATATGTTCTATAATACATTGATGGGGACAACTCCGATAGCATAAAGTAAGATATATTCTTAACGACGATTTAGACCTTAAATATATTAAGTGTGAAGCTTGTATTATCTTAAACCTTTATGTTGAATTATTCTTAATTCCCTGATCCCCAAAAAGTAATAAAATCTATTTAAAAGAAGATAGTTTTGTTGTAAAAGACTTGACTTATTAACAAATTTGCCAACAAAAAAAAACCACTTTTGCTCACTTGCGCAAACAGAGTATAATAACCGACAATCATTTGAGTTTTTTTCTTGTTTTGAAGTAGTATAAACAAAAACTTCAATTGGCTGTGACTGCAATTTCAATTTAGCAATCATAAATTAAAATAAAAATAAAAAAAAAAAGAAATTTATATATGCATAAAAAAAAGAAATAAACGAAAAATTATTATGCATATTTATTGTAAATTAAATTAAACGAGCTTGGGAACTTATTATATCGTATCATCAGTGGGTTATTGGACACTGGACATTGGACACTTACCGCAATGGCATCCATCACAGCATTAACCATTTTTGTTGTTTGTTTGTTGTTGTTCGTTGTTGGTTGTTCGTTGTTGTTGTTGTTGTTGGTAGTTTGTTGTTGCTATTTCGTTTATGATTTATTTGACAGTCATGCAAACATTTTGCAAAATTTTCAATTCGTTGCTGTCGTCTATGACTTCTTCCTCAGTTTCAGCTTCAGTTTCAGCTTCTTCTTGAACCACAACAACTCCGCGTCCTTTCGCGTTCCGCGCGCTCCTCAACTTTGAATCTGTTGACATTTAATTAACCTGCTCGATTTGCTTACGTGGGCAGCAGCAGGTGAACATCGCAATCCAAAAAAAAAACAGACAATAAAAGATTGGAACGTGCTATGGCTAGCTGTAAATAAAATATAGACATGAGATTAGTGTTGGGTTTTAAGGTACTTGAGTGAGAAGAAGTACTATAGAAATACAATACGTATGGCTAAGCATCACAGCCAGACAGCTAAAAATAAATTAATTAATTAAACAACAAAACAAAAAAAGAAAATGATATCTTTGGCGGGGGTAACACAGTAATATTATACATCAATTGCAAGAAAATATATCATAGAATTAATAATTTTTACTACACATAATATATTAATTCGAATTTGATCAAATTAATCCATTATATAGAGCGCATACTTAATAGAACTTATAGCTGGAGAATTTGATTGCAAAACCTAGAACAGAAAAAGTCTTTTATACAAAAACTTATTATTAAATTATTTCTATGAAAATTATAAGATTAGATTTTAAGATATTCCTTACAAAGTATGACACATTGTGTGGAAATATTAATACATAAGTTTCTTTTTGTATAGACATTCACTGTGGGAAAAATCACGTTTCAAAATTCAGAACAATCGATCTAATTTTATTATATGTATTTTGTTCTCAATTAATTGCTTTTTAATCTGAATTTATACCCTAAGAATATAAAAAATACAGTTCCAATTACCATATAAAAAAATATAATACCCCAATGAATTTTGCACACCTCTGCACCTATAATTCTCAATATGTTTTAGCAATCAACATATAAGGCATAAAGTTTTCTTCACATTAAAATTTTTTAAAAAATGCCTTAATTAGAGAATAATTTTATGTTTCAAAATCAAGTAAGTGCAAATAATAATTTTCGATTAACAATATTCTCACAATAGGCACAAAAATTTTTAATAAAAAAATAACGATAAAAATAATTAATAATTCAAAACAAAGTACCTATTATGCCTTATTGTTTTTAATAATAGAATGCTGGTCTTAATAAAATCGTTAATGAAGTATGATCAACGATCTTGGTATCTAGAAAACGACATAATTTCGGTAATATTAAAATGAATAAATGATAACAATTTATATAAATATATTATAGCTAACAGCTTTCAGTGCCTGATTTAAAAATATAGATGCAATGTTCAACAATAATTGATAAGAAGCAAAAGAATTAAGAAAAATCAGAATATTATTTAAGTTTTTATAGCTAAAGTTTTTATAGCTTCAATTTGAAGTTAAACCTGATTTCTTCTTACTTTTCAAAAAGGCAGCTAACATAGTTTGAACATTTTGTTCCATATTTCATTAATCTTTATAATTTTAGTAGCTTATTTATTTATATATTTATAGTTTATACATTTATGCTCAAGCCACAACAATCGATGTCACATTTTAGCTAGAAAAACTTACATTACATAAAAAATAAATAATATTTTAACTATTTTTTCAAGTCACTAATTGAACATTTTAATTTCATATATGTTCATTAGCATGTGCATTATGAATTTTTTACTGCTATTTCCGTTGGGTTTTAGCTCAGTGTGAACCCAAACAGCATTTGGAGACCCTCAATGCAGACATAAATACGAGTATTAAAAAAAAATATTAAAAAATAAAAAAAAAAAGTGAATGTATCTTGCAGATATTCGTACTTTTAATTAAAAACTGCGCCATGTCTAGCAGAGCAATCGCGCTGTTCAAACATTGTCGAGATGTTTGACGATGTCTGTCTGCAACTGTTTGTCTTTATATATATATGTATATATATATATACATATATATCTGTATATCTGTCATGACCTGTCCGGTCTAGTCCTCTTCTGTCCTGTCCTCGCCTGTCCTATCCTAACCGCATTGCGCGACGCATTTCAAAATGAAAACTTGTTTCATGTATATTTTTCAACAATTTTCCGCATTTTAGTTGCTCATTAATTACATTTTCATTTCCATTTCCATTTGCATTTACATAACCATTTTACTTATTACTTGTATGTCTGCCATTTAATTCATTAATTTTGTGGCTGCTGTTTTATTTTTATTTAATTTTTTTTGGTTTAACTGGCTCAGAAATTTTTTAAGCAGCTCGTTTTTTTTAAATTCCTCAACAGTTGGCGGAAGTTGAATTGCAAATTAAAGTGCCAGCGATTTACACGATTTGATAACACCGAACAGACAACAAACAACTTGAAATGCATTCGAACTACGCGCGTTTTTCATTTAAATCGGCCATCAAAATACAATACAAAATAAACAAAAATATATCATTACAATTGTAAGTTATTAACTGCTATATACTCTGTTCTCCACAGTAATTATCTATATATTTACTTATATAAAAATTAAGCAAAAAATATGTACAATATCAAGCATGGCCGATTTGACTCACTTTTCTTTCAGTTTTTAATTATAATTTAATTTTTAATTGCCAGGAGAAAAGAAAAATAAATAAGACGGTGCTTATGAGAAAGGACAAATTAATGTATTTATTTATTTAATTATTATTTTTTTATTTATGTTTGAGTTGCGTTTTCAGAATATATTCATTTTACATTGCATTTTTTAGCATTTACAACTAATTTTTTCCCTAATTAAGTCGAAAAATGCATAAAAACGCATGTCCCGGATATTTATATTTTCGTAATCTCTACAAGGATTTAATTTACATTAAATCTATTGTTTATGGTAAAACCTAAAAGTTTTGATATTTGTTTTCCATTTTTATTCAATACTTTTGATAATTATCAGTTAATATGCAACTCAGACTCCCTGTAGGATTGGTTGTTCGATTTTTCCTAGATTTTTAGGATTTTGGACTAACTTTTTTTCTTGAAACTAATTGTTTTAATTCAAAATATATTCAATTAAAAATATTAAGGTGATCTAATAAATTCGATAATTTCTTGGGCGCGCTATTCAAGTGACACAAAATTTTTTATGCATTTTAGTGATTATATTTATTTAAATATTTATTTTGAATACTTATAAAAATATAAACAATCTTTTGTTATATTGAGGGAAATTAAATGAAAAAAAAAAATAAAATTAAGCGACAATTATTTTCTGATATATTTAATAAATATATATTTTATTATTATATTATACGAGCATTTATAGTATCGCTTAACCGAATTTCAAAGTGAAACTCACGAATTCAAACATTTAGTTTAATTTACAATAACTTGAAGAGAATATAGAAAAGTAAAATATTTTATTTTTATTATTTTTAATTTATCTTAATAAATTTTAACAAACTTCAGTAAAACTAAAGGAAACACTTAAATACACATAAACAAATATAAAAACACATAAATAAAAAGATATATAAAAAAGGTTAAAAAACTTAAAAATATGGTGTAGATGTTATAATCGTGGCAAAAGAACTTGTTAAGGCAATCTTTCAAAGATATCATCAGTAAATTAAATGGTAAATTTACAGTTTATATCTTCAAAATTGTGGCAAATAAAGGTAAGAGAGAAAACGTAGCAAAAATATATTACATCATAAATAAGCATCAGAAATCTCTACATCAAATTTGTAGAAAAATTTAAGGTTTCTGCAATTTCATACAAAATTAATTTATTTGTGTTTTAATAATACAAAAACAAAAAAAATGTATTTTAATTGTATTCCAAATGATATAGAGATTAAATTCACACTGAACCTAAAGAACTTTGAACAAATTTTATAAATTTATGTAGAATTTCAATATCATTAAAAAAAAAAGAAAAAATGTCTACATCAATTACGTTTTATACGCACCAATATTCTCTTTACTTTCTCCGAAAACAGAGTATGAAATAATACAACGAAATAAATAAATAAAACACAAAAACGCGTCAAATCAACGCATTGGACGCAGCTGCTGCGCAGTCGCAGTCGTCGTCACAGTCAACGTCGCAGTCGCAGCTCATTACTCAAGCTTAAATGCATACGAAATGAGCTTTTGTCTCGGGAGTTTTATTTATTTAAGCCTCCATTGTGTATATAAATTGTTTATTATATGATTTACACTCTATGCACATTACAGAGTGCTTTGAATTTGTCATGAGATCCATTAAGATTGTCATTTGTTTAAAAGATATCAAAGGAAATAAATAAATCCATTTACTTAGTATTTAAGATTAAAATAAATGCAAATAAAACACTATTTACTTTAATTTAATTTTTTTTCCATTTACTACACTCGCCAAATCCAACTATTTCATGGTTTTCAAACTCTGAATACGAATTTTAAAACATTTACAATATGTTTTAAGCTTTTTTTTTGATTTGACATGAATTTATATAATTTATTAATTAACTATTTGTAGATTTGGAAAGATCTGAGGAGTTTTTTGAAAACATTAAAAACAATTTCTGATGATGTAAATAATTTTCTATTAAATCAAATTTTTCGATTTTCCGAATACAAAACTAAACTTGTCTATTATATCTTATGTATATTCCATTCTTAGCAAAATTTTGTGTCCTCCAATTCACTTTTTCGAATTGAATTAACGTGATTTTAATATGAAAAAAGCCAATTGAACAGTTTAAAGTCCAACACGAAATTTAAAGAAAAATATTGCTGAAAATTGAAATTAAAACAGGCTTAATAAACTGTGATATATTTTCGGATATTTTTAACTACAGCACTCTAACTTGTTAAGGTATATTTTTTTTTATAATATTTTTAAACATATTTAATATTTAACTATTAAATCTTACAGTGTGTACACTAGGTATATCAATTTTCTCAGCTACTATATTATTATTTCTTTGCCAAAGAGCATTCAAACTTTGCTTTAGACATACAATTTCTAAACTTGTTGATGCTTCTTGTTTATGTTTACCATTTTTTTTTTTTCGGACCGGCTCATTAGCACAAAGCGACATATGAGACAACAACAACAACAAAAATAACAATAACAATAGCAAAAGCAACAACAACAGCAACAGCTTCGACAACAAAGATTTTTGAGGCATGAAATTTCAGACAAAGTTACAGTTGTTGCCCAGTTGGACAGACAGATAAAAAAAAATAAAAATAAAAATAAAATAAACAAAAAGGCATAGTTGAAACTAATGTATACACTCCCAATTTTCTTTCTTTGTCTAATAAAATTTAATTATTCAACAGATATTTCCTATGGCTGTTATAATATATATTTTTTCGATTTAAATTAAATTTAATTCAAAATTATTATTTTTGTAATAGTTAAATTAAATAGAGCATGTTTGGTTGATATACAATATAGCTGAGAGCCACAGATTGTATTCAAACGATTTTTTGAAAAAAAAATGTCTATATTTTGTGCTTTTTTTGTGACCTTTGTTTATTAGGAGATTATGTTTTTAAATAAAACATTAGTTTTTTCTCTGTTCTTCAATCCGATATATTTCGAACTCCTTCGGAATTCGTCATCAGGGATTTTTCACAGCGTCCTGTTCGTCATCTGTGGAGTTTAATACCTCGAGCCGACTAAACTAATCGCCTGATTGATAAAATATATTTGTCCGATTTTAATAAACATTTTCTCAGATTATAGCAAAAAAAAAATAGACGACTAAGCGTAACTTATCTGACAAAATGTACTTACTATTTATAGATAAATTTAAAATAAATTATTTAAAATTAAAAAAAATACTAAAACTCGATTTTCACCCGATTGTTCCTATGGCAGCTATGACAAAAAAACTAAGAGACAGACGGACTAGGCTATATCGATTCAGCTCCTCATCTTGATCAATATATATATATATTTTTGAAAAATGCCTACCTCTATGCGTTACACATTTTGTGACAAATTTATAATACTTTTATTGCAAGGGTATTAAAAAAATCAAATGGAATGTTTATTAGTTTCGCTTTTTTTTTGATACAAAACATTTTGGGTTATATGTAGATATGTTAAGGTAACAAGACAAAAGATGTTAAGGCAGCGTTAAATTGAAGTTAATTAAATTGATATTGATATGGAGCTATAAATTGCAGATAGCGTAAGAGATTTCTTACAATACAGCTACAGATACAGATACAATTACTGATATGCGCAATATGCCAGCTGTTTAAAGTTTGACAGTATGAAATTAAGGCACGGCGCTGAGATATATATACAGATATGGATACACAGCTATATATACAATATGTAGCTACCAGATATATATACAAAATGCAATTGCAGTTTTGGCTTGAAATAACAATGAGCTGAGTTTCTTATCTAATGCAACACCAAACGCTAACTGCTGCTGCCTTTGTTACTTATTGATAAACACGAGCTGGAATTCTGACAAACTTTGTGTGTGTTGATAAGGGCAACGCTAACGTCGCCGTCAACGTCAACGTCGCCGTCAACGACGCAGTCAACGCAAATTGAAACTGAAGGTGAATTTGTTGTATCGCATCGTCAAGGCATTCGCATTCTTTGCATATGAGCGTCAATTGATGCCTCAATAAATCAATTAAAATGATAAGCGTCGATTGACGATGCTCTAATTGAAATGCATATGATCAAAGGTCACTTTGAAGCCCACTTTCAACCCCCATTCACACTTGCAGATACAAAAAAAAATTACAAGTGTCCTTTTTAATCAATTTGTGCAATAAATAAAAAATATATATACAATACTATACTCGAACATATTTTGCACAATTGTGCACTTCATAGCGCTTCATTTACTTTAAAGTGTGACGGCCATCAATTGAGGGCCGTTATGGTTGCCTGCTTTTGCTTGGCGCGTATCTATCAGATAATGTATCTCTGCCTGGTTGTTGGCTGGTTAGTTGGCTTGTTGTTGCTGCTATTACAATGCAAATCAGCGTGTGCAAGGTCAGTTTTTCAAATTGTTAGAGATATGTGTGTGTTTTTAGGTTTCTTGTTTTTTGTTTTATAGTTACTTTTTTGACACACTTACCGCTACATTTTCAACATCAACGAACCAGCAAGACCAAGCCGAACCAATATGTAAATCTATCTTTAAGATAGACAAAACTCATTATGCCATAACATTGCAGCAGATACACACAAATATATATGTATATATAACACTACCTTCAAGCGTGTTGAAGTATTTTAGATATATTTAGTATGTATGCTAATTTAAACACGTTTTAATAAACAGAAGAAAAAAAATCAAAAATGTTTCTTTTTATGAAACAATTTATGAAAATAAATATGAAATATGAATTTCGAAATTATAGTACACAAATCAAAGGAACAAATCTTTATTTAATTAATATTTCACTTTAAAATTGAAATTGCATTTATTTTCAACAATATAAACTAAAGTTAAAATTTAGCAAAATAAAGTAACAACTTGAATTCTAGGGGAATAAAATTGCATTTAATTTTTTTTTATATACATATTTGGAAATTGTAATTAAATAACATGGAAAAAATAAATATTTTATATTGAGAAACAATTCCTTTCAATCTTGAATATTTAATATAGGAAATGTTGAGTGAGAATACACTTTTATTGAGTTCGAACAAGTTTCGAAAATTTATGTATAATATATTTTATATTATTATTTTATATTATATATTTTTTAATATATTTTAATAAAAATATTAAATTTAAATTGCAATCAGGTGTAAAATTAGTTTTTATATGAAAATCGAATGTTTTCTATGGGAGCTATACGATATAATGGTGCGATTATTATTAAACTCAGTCAAATTGTCTAGATAATAATTGAACGTCGAACTGGTGAGTTTCGTTAAGATATCTTGAAAAATAAAAAAAAATTTCGTAAAAGAACTAATTTTTCGGCCGATTGTTCCTATGGCAGCTATAAGATATAGTGGTCTGATATCGAAGATCATTGGTCAGATTGCATAAACCATAAAAAAATGCTAACTCAAAAGTTTGGTTTTGATATTTTTAAAAACAAAAAAGTTTTTGATAGAACAACTTATTTTTTCCCCCAAGAGCCGATAGAAATGGCTGTCAGATTACGATTTTTCCATTATTTTGGCCCAAAACACCAACAGAACTTCAATTTGAAGGTTTGGTGTGTTCATACAAGTTGAACTTTGGAGTATTTTAAACAACTTTGCCAAAGTAGGTTTTTCGAAAAAATTAACACCAACAGATTTATAGATCAACGAAAAATGTGATACCTGTGAAAAAATGCCCATATTACCGAAAATTTAAAAAAAAAAATGTTGTATGAAAAACAATTGATACAGTTCGATTTAGAAGGCCCCAAATAGGGTAAACCCGGCTAGTTTGGGCTTTCCTTTTTTTTTTTTTTTTGAAAAAAACTTGCACAGTGTAATTAATGGGCTTGTTGTCACTTTCAGTTGCATTTAAATTATTAATATTATAAAAATTATAATGCAATTATATTAAATTGAGACAATTTAAAAATTGACTGTTTGCACTTTCCTATAGCTATAACTTTTAGTCCTATTCTAGAATTATTGTGGCATCTCTATGGGGCCACACAGAAGATGCAACTTTTACTTTCTGCACATAGCAAAGAAAACAGAAAACAGAAAAAGAAACTGGCAACGACAAACAAACAAACAAACAGACAGACAGTATAGACTGACTGACAAGAGGTATACTACAAGAAGAGACTGAGGAGACTGAGGAGACTGAGGAGACAGAAGAGACTGCAGAGACAGCAGAGACAGGGTACAAAGAGACAAATGCAACAGAAATATGACAATACAATGACGACAGTTTGCACGGACGCCAACGTTCCTCGCCCAACATTCAACTCTGATGAGGACGGAGAATGGGAATTGGAATGGGATTGGGATTGGGATTGGGGTAGGGGTAGGGGTACACATTCGTACATATCAGCAAAGACAAACAAAACGCACAAAAAAAAAAAAACAACAAAAAAAAAAGAATTAAATTGAAAAAAAAGCAAAAAGTTAAAGCAAACTTGTGTGAACGAATATTAAATACCCTGGCAGACAAATTTTGTTAATATACTAAGTTTTCCTTTCCTTACATAGCTGTTGGCCTAGAATATTTAAATTAATGTGTCTTTTTATTCCAAATATTTGAGAAAAAAATATATAATATATATAGTATATTGTTACGACACTTTTTAATTAATATCATTAACTGTTAATAATAATTAAACTGGAGAAAAAAACTATCTAAAACCAATCACATTTATTTTATCTATTTAATTTAAATATTTTTATATTTTATTTAGTGAAATTCTAGGAAAAAATTAATAAATATATAAAAATAATATTTACAAAAAAAAAAAAACCTTAAAAGTCAAAAGTTAATGTAAAAGTCATCAAATAATCTCAATAAAAATATTTGAATATAAGAAAATTTAAATAAACATTCATGAATTGTAAGTGTTTAGTGGACAAGTGGATTAATTTAAAAGAATCCTTTATCACTAGAAATAAATTAATAAATAATAAATGACACAACATGGAAATATATCGTGTCATAGAAAGAATCGGCGAATTATTCAGTTTTATTTAAAAATTGTTATGTTTCTTGAATATGAAACTTTAAATATGTTTTAGATATAAACAATACACGTTTTATTTCTGACTGTGTAGCTGCGATTGATCCCCAAACAGTTGCAGTCCTGTTATTAACAGACACAGACACACTGAGAGAAAACTTGCGTTTTAAAATAAAGAACAAAATAATATATTTTATTAAAAATCAACAACAAAACTATAAAAATAATAAAATAAATATGATATCTTAACTCCCAATTGAAACGATATGCAAGGTGTCGCAGACCTAGGGGCGCTATTTTTTGCACTTCTGTGCGTCTGCAATTCCCAAACAGTTTTGGCAGTCGGCATATACAGCTTTTTTATATTTAACTATTTTCTAAGAGAAAAACTCAATTAGTTTTGTGTTTTAAAATCATGTAAATGCAAATAATTGTGTATTAAAATCAAATTGTTCATATTTGCATTGAACATGCTTTAAAATAAAAAATAAAGACTAAAACCTTATATACTATGTAGGTGTATACCTAATAGTATTTCCTAATAGTATTTCCCATTTGTTACACTTTATGACAAACTATTATAATACCCTTAGCAAAGTGTATTTAAAATGTTTGCAGCGGCGCATGGCAACCCAATGTTGAATGTGGAAAAGTGGCAAACGGCAGCCGGAGTCGTTGCTGAAATTGTGAGGCAGAAAGCAGAAGGCAAACTAAACTAGATGAGGGCCCTGGGAAGGAGTCGGAAATCGAGTCCAGAATTGTAGGCAGAGTTGGAGTTGCGTTGCCTTGTTTATGAATACGCGGGCATTGTGTGGCGAGGCAACAAGGCGGAGAAGTACTGAGCCCAAAAAGATACGCACACATGCACATAGATACAAAGATACACAGATACACAGATGCAGATAGATAGACATGTGCAATGTTTGAGAACTAAACAAGGAAATATTGACAAATAGATTAAAACTTATTAAGGCAGCAGCACTAGCAGCAGCAGCAGCAGAAGTGGCAGTGGCAGTGGCAGTTGCAGTTGCAGCAACGGCAAAAATGTCGCATGTCGCGTGGGGGCTGGACTGTCGCGACATGTTGCACCGTCTAGTGGTGCGGTGATCTGCGCGTGGTATGCCACAACACAGCATACACCACGTGCAGCGGCAGCCACACATACACAGATACATCTATAGGAAACAGCTACAGATACATATATATATATATATATTTATATGGCTGGTTAGGTTGAGGCAGGTCCGGTTGCCACCAAGCCAACACTCATTGCCAATATTTAACATCAAATATGGTCGAAATCTATATTTAGACGCTGACGTTCAATGTTGATCATCGAACAAGATCGTCTGCCCCAATCCATCGCCTCCGTTCGTCGTTCGTCCGTCCGTCTTCAGGCCTCGACCTCGACTCAAAAAAAAAAGAAAAAAAAAACTGTGGCTTTCTATTGAAACAGTTGGCCACAAGCGTGTAAACAGCTTCGATTCAGCTATCAATATTTTTTCTTTCTTTATCGCCCACATGCTCGATCGATCGCTGAGCCAAAAAAACTGATCGGCAACCTAATCGCAAAATAATTTGGTTTAGTTTATTGACAACACCAAAATTTGCCAAATTTATGTGATTCATTTGAAAACCTTAAGTGGGTGTTACCCATAGTGCTAGATCAGTGTATATAAGCTATTCGAAAGATATAATAGACAATTATGTATCTAAGAAGTGATCAGTGCAACGTGATCTATTAAAAACTAAATTATTTGGCAATGCTATTCATTGAATTCGAAAGATTCAAAGAATTTACGCCAGTTTTTGCTATTTGATTATTGTTACATATTTATTATACTTCAGAGAAATATTTCTGAATCTGATCTACTAGCATATGAAATAATAAATACTAGCTTAAGTTCCAATTATTTCATTTGTGTTTATTTCTTGTCTTTATTTATTTATTCTATTCAATTTTTAAATATGAAATTAAATTATTTTTAATGTGATTCATCTGAGTGATGCAATGCGATCCATTGAAAGCCAAGTAACTTAGCAGACTTTAAATAATTTCACAGAATATTTAGAAAGAAATTTACACCTTAGAATTAAAATAAATACAAAAATAAATAAACCTAGATATGTATATACTAGCACATACAATAGGAAATTGCATTAAATTTAAATGGAATAAATAAAATTCAAAACAAAAACATAAATAATTATAATAAAATAATATATTCCAAATACTCCAAATAAAATAAAATAAATAAAAAAAATTGGTTTGAAAAAATAATAAAAACTTAAAGAAAAATAAATATATAAATAATAAAAAAGAAATCTGGATAAATTAAAAAAAAAATAATAACTTGTTTCGCTAGGATAAATAAATTTTCAATTAAATTAAGTTAACTTATTTTTATACTCTTTATTTTCTATTATTAATCATGTATTTTTATTTATTTAGATTCTGTAATTTCTTATCTAAATTTTCTTAAGCATTTTTTCGTTTTTTAAGGTTGTCAAACAAATATTTTAAATTTGATTTTCATTCTGTCTGTCAGGATGTTTCTTGACATTACAACTTATTGTTTTTTTTTTTTACTTTAATAAATTTGGTTAGTAAATTTCTACTACAATATATAAATATATACCTTAAAATTACAAATATTTATCACTTCCCATGAATTGAATTTAAATAAAAATTATTGTAAATATGTAAATAATTATCAACTACACTACCAAGCCCTTCAATTTAAATTTGACTTAATTTTAATTAAACCTTTCTTTAATATAATTAAATAAATATAAAGTGTGATAACTCTGCAATCAGAGTTTGATTTATAAACAATATTAAAATTTGCTCAAAATTTAGATCACAGTGATCATAATCATGTGTTGATCATTCTACAGTGCTATGCAAACAAAGTTAGGCTTCTATAGTCCAGTTCTATGTGAGACATTAATCTCAAAAACAAATATATACGCACAGAGAAACCAACTGAGAATCTTACCTGGACTGACCAGAATATACATATGTATATGTATGTAGTATATAAATCCCCTGATAAGACTACCAACCATCGGCTATCTAAAGCCAATAAAGTATGACGACGGTAAATTGCATGTGAATGAACATTTAACAATTGTGACACGAAAAGTGAACATAGGTAATGGAGATACAAATATCGTACTATACGGGCATATATATTTATCTGTATACATAAGCAGATAGCTACACTTGAAGAAATATTTAAGATTATTGCAGTCAAAAATAAGATAGAAATTTTTTTGGTATTTCTTGAAATGAAAAATGAAAAAATAATTAATTTTTACTTAAAAATTTTTTTTAATACAATCTTTTTAATATATTTAAGGAATAACACTCAATTAAAATTTTATTAAATGAATATAAAAACTATATTTAATATTTTAAATAATTATGTATTAAATTAAATATTATTCAAGATATCTGAACAAAAAACAGTCAAAAAATGAGAATAAACCTATTTATTTTGTAGTTTATTCATAATTTATTTATTTAAAGTAAAAATATAACTTCAAACTCAAAACTGTTGATATATGTATTTGTGTATGATATAGAGTAGAAATTTTTTTTTAATATTTCTCGAATTGTATAAGAAATTCGTATCATAAAAATATTTGATTTTTACTTAAATATTTTATTTAATACAATCTCTTTAATATATTTAAGTATCTAAGGAATAACCTTCAATTAAAATTTTATTAAATGAATATAAATATTTAATTTTGAAAATTTAAATAATTTTATATTAAATTGAATATTATTCAAGATATCTGAACAAAAAACAGTCAAAAAATGAGAATAAACCAATTTATTTTGTAGTTTATTCACAATTTATTTATTTAGAGCAAAAGTATAGCTTCAAACTCAAAATTTATGATATATGTACATATATGTGTATGATATACTAGGTAAGTATTTTTTTAAGAGCACAAAATTCCAAACATATACTTATGTACTTAAGTGCTAAAGTGTTTATTTCAATTTTTATTTGTATTTATTTTTTTCTCAAAGTGTACATATGGATACGATTACGCATATTTGTCGCATAGTGAGCGAATGAGGTAATTGGCTTCAAGTTCTCAACAAGTTTTGGTTACTTTATTGTCATGGCAAAGGAAGAGGAGGCAAAGATAAGTGAACATCATCTGATGGTGAGGGGGTAGGGGTTACGGAGTGGCGACTTATCTACTATCAAACACAAAACAATGCAAAAAAAAACGTTAAAAGCAAGACGAGGGGGCGACAAACCAAAACGACCGATAACTAATTCGCAAAAAACAAAGAACATAAAATGATTCTAGTTCAAATGTACCTGACCATAAAACAACCTATGAACAGATTAGTAATTAGTTTAAAAAGCCGAAATAAGTTTAAGGCTTATAAACTCTGATTAAAAAAAAAACAAACTAAAACACAAATTATGTACTTATCAAATGTTTATCAAAGAAAGTTTTTTCTTCTGCAAAAGGAAATGACAAAAACTCTAAGAATGCGAGCAAGGTGAGTGGTGGGAGGTGAGCGGCGAGCGGTATGCGGTTAGCGAAAAACGGGAGAGCAATAAATAGGCAATAAGAACGATGGCAAGATCGCAATGTGTGATGAGTGTGTAAGTGAAGTGGTGTGAAGTGGAGTGGAATAGAGTGATGTGAGTTTGGCTGTGTGTGTGTGTGTGTTTGTGTGGGTGGGTGGCGCTGGTTAGTGTGTGTGCGAAATGCCGCGGCGATTAGCAATTCGCTGTCAAAACGCATTGAAAGCGAAAAAGGCGAGACAGCAGCAAGGCCAAGGAATACAGGCAAAGGTGCAATGCACGCAACAAAATGCAGGAGAGCACAGGAGAGCAGGCAAAAAAAAAACTGAGAGAATATGAGAGTGAGATCGCCAGTGTAAACGTGGGGAGAGCGCCTGTAAGTTCAAGTTGTGGGCGCAACGTCAAAACGAAAAACGGGCGACAACGTTTTCAATTTTTTTTGTTTGTTTTTTTTTTTTTGCCGGTAAAGAGTAGCCAAAGGCTAACTCTGAACTTGAACTTGTGCAACGTGTACCAGGCAACAAAGCGAGAGACACGCAGGGACTGGGCTTGATTAGCTTACAGTTTGATTTGCATTTAAACACTTACAATTTAGTAGTTGCCGCTGGGCGCTGATTGAAAGACCCGGACAATTGCTCCAATTTCAATTGCACGCACTCAATCTACACTTCACTTCAATTCACGTATCGCGCCTTACGTTTTGTTCTCGCACTTCACTTGCTGCTTTGTCAGCAGCCGCCGTTGTTGATTTCTTTTAGCAATTAAATATTTTAATAATAATATACAATTTTAAAATATTTGTTTGTGTATTATTTAATTGGCGGCACGATCTT
This sequence comes from Hirtodrosophila alboralis, assembly GCA_035043045.1. Lineage (NCBI taxonomy): Eukaryota > Metazoa > Arthropoda > Insecta > Diptera > Drosophilidae > Hirtodrosophila > Hirtodrosophila alboralis. The sequence continues at coordinate 217,598 of JAWNNH010000002.1, forward strand.
TGCGACACTTTTTAAAAATACAAAAAAAAAAATAATGAAATCAAAACAACGGCGCTGTAACGAATCCAACACGGAAACTCTTCAGCACACACACACACACACCCCCCTAGTACGCACGCACAACAACTACTTAGTGGCTGATTAACCAAAATAATTTCGTATTTAATCAAATAAGCGTAATTAGCAATCGCAATAAATAGTATGTAGCTCCCTGTTAACCGGAGAACTTGAACTCGCGACCGTTTCTCCGCCAGGCTGAGAGAGAGACACACGATCTACGCGTTTCAATTGCGCCAACAGACTAATATTTGCGAAAGCAATCGATGTCACTATCGATATCATCAAGTATCTTTGCCGTTATCGATAGTTTTATATATTATACAAGCATTCGCCCCGAATTCCATTCCAATGCGTTTCCACTGGCTGCAGTTGTAGTTGAAAACAAAATCTTTATATAATATTAATTATGAATGTGTTTCTTGATATATTTTTATATACTAGTAAAATATTCATAAATATATAACATATTCGTTTTTCTATATTTTTAATTATATATCTATTTAATTCGATAATCAGTAAATTTTGGCAAGCTTAAAAATTCGTTAGTAAACGTCAGCCAGACTACTGATCGGCGTCTGGAACCCGTTGAAGGTTATATAAATCATATTTAAAGTAATCAGCTAACGCATTTAAGCTTATAACTTTTAAATAAAAAGAGAGAGAAGTAAAGAATTAATTAACAATAAAAGCCACCTTTGAGAATTAATTTTATTTTATCAATTACATTTTTTTTAAATAATTAGAAAAAAACCTTTGATACAGTGTCTATAATGGGCTTTTTTTTTAAATATAAGCTGTTGTGCGTGCATTATATATAATTACACAAATAAAACAATTTTCAGTTTAAAATCGCATATTTGCCATTCAATATGTACGTTATTGCTGCTGTCACAAAATGAAAAATTTTCAAATCCAGCTATCGATCGTCGCATATCGATAATTGTTTTTGCCATTCACAGGTGGATTTGGCGGCACAGTTTAAAAACGAATTTGAGTTCAATTTATAAACTAAATACAAAGTTTGCTTTTAAATGCATTAAATCTTAATCTTTGGAATAAATTGATAAATTTAATTATTAAGTAGAACTGTAGAACCCATTCAATTATATATTGAGCTTTCTTTTTTTTTTAACGGAACTTTATAGACTACAGAGCATACTAAAAACATATGTGACAAATACTTAAAACTTATTTTGTTGTGCATCGTGCGTATTTCTCGTGCTTTCCCCGATGCAATCAGAGCAGATTCCACATTGATTACCTTGCTTCCGCTAAATGCAGCGTCATCGGAGGGGGAGCAAGGGTCGATTATGCAAGTGCCAAGTGCCTCAGCATAGAAAGTTCGTTAGGCGTAATAAACAATTCACGTCGTAAACCAGATTTTTTCTTTTTTTTTTTTAAATTGTTTGTTATTTTGTGGATTACGCACGATTACATTTTAGTGGGTCAGCAGAGAAGCCTGTATACAATGCTTTATGGTTAATAAAGATCATTATCTGGCTTTTCACTTTTTGCTAAATCTAAATAAAATTATATATTCTCTTTAAAAGTGTGTGTGTGTGTGTGTGTGTGTTTGGGTTTTATAGCAATTGTTGCACAATCATTAATGTGCATTAAATATAAATTTTAATTAAATGATTTGAATATACATATATAAAGCAAGATTAATATATTTCAGTTGACAGCTTGTCAACAATTTCTTATCAAATATTTCAAAAGGCGTAAAAAAAAACAAAAATAATAACATATTGAAGATGCATTGTAATCAGATATGTGTTTTTTTACACCTAGAGTTTTTTTATTGTCAAAAAAAAAAAAGAAATGGTTATCTTTTATTAATGTAAAGTCCTAAAACTAATATTTATATTTATATTTCATTTTTATTCGTGAATGAAAGTTTTATATGTTTTTGATTTATATTAAACAAACTCTATCAAAATTTTCAAATGGAGTAGTTAACAAACCATTTTTTTTTCGTAGACTACGAATGTACGAATAAATATACACTATCAAAACTTAAAAATGAAGTAGATATATCAATCTTTTTTATTTACGAGAATTTCAGCTATAAAATTGTGTTCATAACATTAAATTAAATTTTATATTCGAGTTTCTTCACTCATTTTGCATGCGTTCAGTTTAATGATCTTTATGAAGCTTATATATGTACTTTTGTATAGATATATATACTATATATTTATATATGTAGCTGTTAGCTGTAGTTACTCAGGTCGTCTTTTGCCAACATCATTTACATTGCACTCATCGTCGTCATTATATCGTGTCGTCGATCTCATTCGCAAATTATCTTTGTTTGCGAAATTGTAATTGTTTTTCATGCACAATTCAGCAACAACAATAGCAACAACAAGTGTGTTTTTTTTTTTATTTATTTTTTTTTTTTTTTTTAGACGTTAATGGTTTTTCTGTTTACTTTTGTGTAGCATTGCGTCCCCCAAGTGGGGTGTGGTCTTTGTTTTGTGCCCCAGTAGCAAAACATTGAACTATGCTGAGTCTGGAATCCGGTTTCCCCCCTTTAAAAAACCAATGAAAAAAACTAAAAAAATAAAATACTTTTTTAAATACCTCTCTGTGTGGGTTGTGCATCGTCTCTCATTAAATAGTTCACTTTTTGTTTTAACATATATATACCCTAAAAGGGTATTATAATTATGTCACGAAATGTGTAATGCTGTATAGAAGTAGATGTCTCGAACTCCTTAAAGTATATATATATTCTTGATCAAGACAACGATCATAGAAACGATTTCAAAATATCGGAATCAAACTCAACAGTTGTAGAATTATACTTTGTACAACCTGACCAAGTTTTATCAAAATCGAATCACTATATCTTATAATTATTATAATTGGACGAAAATGTATAGTTAGAGCAACATTTTTGTTTTCAGAGATATATAATTCAAACTTCCAAATTTTAGGTTACATTACGCTCTAGATAATCTGATATAATTCGATCAAAAGCTGTCGACTATATCATATAGCTCCCAGAGGAATGATCGGTCGGAAAATTTACATTTCTTTAGGAGAAGGGTATATAACTTCGGCATGACAAAGATAGCAATTTCTTTCTTGTTTTTTTATTATTATTATTTTAACAATAAAACATGACTAAAAAAACAACAAAAAAATACAGTTCAATTAGCAATTGGGCTGCACAAAAAAAAGCTCGTAGATAAACAATAAAATGTTTTTTTTTTTTGTCGTCTTACAATAACTTCTGTTTGCTGGGTTTTCGGAATTTCGGGAATAAATGACATGTGAACATAAAAGTTAGCGTCTCATTATAATCATTATACTATGGACGGAGGTCATGTGAACCAGTTGCACAAACAGTTATTATAATGCCGCCTAAACAATGGATCACAGAATTGTGATATAACACACGCGTTAGGGTTTTGATTTGGCTTAAATCTAAAATGTCTAGAATGTCAAAAAAAAAAATTGTAAATACTAGTTAGTTATATTGTAATATTTCGTTAAGACTTGCTCAATAGGTTGAGTTAAAATTGTAGATATAAGTATTTAATAGTATTATTTTTTAATATATTTTCACAGTGGAATTGTTTTAAATAAGCAACTGTCACTTTACACATCCTGTCTGTTCCTGAAGCTTAAAAAATATTGTAGGCCCCACAATTAAGGTTTATTTTATACACTTTCAAAAGGTATTATAATTTTGTCTCGAAATGTGTAATGCATAGAAGAAGACGTCTTCGACCCCATAAAATATATTTTCTTGGTCAGGACGACAAGCTGAGTCGATATAGCCATGTCCTTCTGTCCCTTTCTATGCAAAGTTTTTGGCTTTATCTTTATGAAACTTGGTACAGATGAACCTTGATAATGTATGTAGTTTGTATGTCAAAATCAGCCCGATCGGACCAATATATCATATAGCTATGAAGGAAAAATCGAAGACACTTCTTTTTCATGAAAAGTGTTTGTATGAATAACTTTTTTGTTTTTTAAAATATCGAAACCAAACTTGGAACATCGATGCATATTTATGTATATGATTTGAACAATCTGACCAAGTTTGGACAAAATCGGACTACTATATCTTGTAGGAACAATTGGTAGAAAAGTTCTCGTGTGAATAACATCTTTCTTTTTCAAGATATCAAAACCAAACTTGGTATATCGATGTAGAATTAAATCAAAACCAAAGTTGGCCTTCAAAATATTCTAAGGAGACCATTATAAGGGTATATAGCTTCGGCGTGCCGAAGATAGCCGTTTCTTTCTTGTTTTATTTTTTTTTTTAAACAAAAAATCAAAACTATCGTTATTTTCGGCCCCTTGGAAAACTAGGTTGATTATTTACTATGATAACTTTCAATTTCCAAATTATAGATCTTCTTTCTTGATATCAAGTTTATATAACTTAGTCAAAACTAAAACGATTTCATTAGTAATTAGGTTATATATTTAAATTCTACTTCAATTTACTTTTAAATAATACTAATTAATATATATCTGAAAGTAATTTTTCCTTTAATTTTGATCTGGCTTTAAAGTTTAATAATATAAATATAATTTAATATAAATATAATTTAATATTATAAATAATATAGTTTTAGCGTTAACTCAATATAGAGAAGATAAGTGGAATATCTTCTCTTTATTGAGTTAATATTATTGAATTTTGACGAAATTAAAAAAAACTGGAATTTGAAGAACATTTACTAAAAAACCATCGTCATAAATAGAAAATGCTTTTTCTTCATAAAAAAATAATTATATTCTTACTTGTTTTTTTTTTAACAATTTCAAATTCAAAGCCATTAGAAATTCGCATTGTTTCCTAAAGTTTTTTTTTAAGAGAGCTCTTGACACTATTAGCCAAAGTTTTTACGAGCTTAACTCCTGGGAACTTGACTATCTTTTTCACAGCTGAGACAGGATATTCTCGTATAATAATTACAGGTTTAATCTCACGGCAACAACACCTACAAATCATCAACCCTCCTGTGTAGCTAATGGAATTTTAACGTTAGACGTTCTGGACAATACCGTTACCTTGCTGCCAACATTTCGGCATCCAAAAAAAAAAAAAAAAATAGAACAACTTCTGCCCCATTCCCTTGTTTAAGTAATGGGGCTGCTGCTCAAAATCCACATTGAATTAATGTGAATGTGGATGGGGCATGTGGTTGGGGCATGTGGATGAATGTGGCGCATGTTGCTAATGTGGCGCTTATTAGCGGGCGTGGGCCAACAACAGCAATGCATTTACATCGCGTTCGTAGTGGCCCTCTCAACGTGGCTAATCCACTGGAAACATCATTTTGAGCACCTGTTTAATTGCGTTAATCACCGGGAGCAAACATTATTGGCATCAACGTTGCGTTACCTAGATGCCACAAATGATGATGTGCAATTGAGCTTAAAGTAGCTCTTGTCTGGAACTGGAGCAAGGAACTGTAGCTGAAGCTTAAACTCTTAAGACACTCACATTAGAATGTTAATTTTTTATGATGTCTTGGAGCGCAGCTGGTCAAAAGTATCAAATTTGGGGTCATTGGCTATAAAGTATGTGGATCACTTTTCGAGGGATAGTTCAGTTCCAGTTAAGTGTATGCTGAATACTGGAAAAAAAAAGGATGGGAATTGAATATATTATAGTCTATTTATAAGAAAATAAAGCATAATAGGAAAGATACGACTATTTTCAGCACACCTAAGCTATAAATCCTTAAAATGGTCTTCTTAGAAAATTATGAATTCTCGACCTATTGTCCCTATGACAGCTATATGATATATTGGTCCGATTTCAGTCAAATTTTAGCACATAGTATAGAACCTATTTCTATATCGATATAATGAGTTTGGTTTTGATATCTTTAAAATCAAAAAAGTTTTGCATAGAAAATCTGATTTTTGATCCAATTGTTCCTACGGCAGCTATATGATATAGTGATCCGATTTTAATCAAACTTGGTTAGATTGTACTAATCATAATTCTACATAGAGTGTTTGAGTTTGATTTCGATATCTTAAAAACCAAAATAATTTTTCATACAAGCACCTTTCGACCGATTGTTCCTATGGGAGCTATAAGGTATACTGCTCTGATTTGGATGAAACTCGTTCGGATTGGTCAGATCAAAATACTACATCGATATGCCAAGTTTAATTTTGATATCTAGAAAAACAAATTTTTGGGACCGATCGTTTCCTTAGCAGCTATATGATATAGCTGAAAAACTGATAGACTTTGATAGGTTGCAAAGAAACAGACAGACGGTCAGACGAACATGACTCAGTTCGTCGTCGTATATATACTTTATGGAGTCGGAGACGTCTCCTTCTACACACAGTATAAAAATGCTGTATATCTTATATTCATCAATTGGGAACGGCTGGGCCAATTTAGATCGAATTAGGTTACATAATTATAAGATTAAGATTATAAGATGTTGTTATTTCGTTGTCTATCAATCGATTTCAAAGATTCATATCGTAAAAGCAGAGGAGAGAAAAACGAAAAAAAAATTTTCGACTTTTCCTCGAATTTTAAAGTTAAAAAATCGTTAAAAATACCGCACAAAATATCATCATTTTCTAAATTCAAAATTAAATAGTTGTAAAACTAGTAATTTAAATTTAATAAAGCATATGCATTAGCTTTCGGAAAAAGTAAAGCATTTGAATCGGCTGTAAGATTCTCGAGTAATGCTAAAATCTGCAGGCTCGCCTCGGAAAAAAACATAAAAAATAAATACCATATTTCAAAAATTTTTTTAAAAAAAAAAAAAAAGGTCTTACCATAGAAAAGTTTTTAAAGTGGCTTTTCGTCATCAGGGGCACCATATGTATCAGAAAAAGTAGGTTTGGTAAAATATACAATTTGTGTGTTACCTAGTGTAATCAGGGCTGTTCCCATTCTCACTTTCGGCAAGATCTCGCGGAAACGTTTTCATTGCGGTAGCGTATAAATCAATTAAATTTTAAACTAGGGGAAATTTGTCAAATTCTCGCGTAATCAAATACGCGAAGTCCCACCGAAAATGGGAACAGGCATGAATATGAACGTTGTTATCAAAATAATTTTAAAGTTCGTTTGTCCAATTGCTTGACTAATGGCAGTTATTTGTTGATCAAACATAATACGCCGTACGCGTGTAGCAATAAGTAGTCAGAATATCAGTGAAAATCAAATGCAAGAGGAACGTTCAGAATGGAATAAAAGGAGATGTGCGAAGGTTCGCGCTGCGCAAAAAAGATTAGTCGTAAATGTAGATTTGAATCGCGCTGCATTTGAATACGCCTACAAAGATTTTCGATGCATTGATCTCGATTCATTATCTGTCGTATGCCAGCATTGCAATGCACTGAAGTTTCAATTGGAATTCCCCAGCCGTTTTGACTCATCCGTAAGAGCCATTGTATCGTTTTTTTTATAGAAATATCATATTAAAAAAAACATTTCCTGGCGAATATACAAAAATATAACGGATGCTTTTAAATGATGACATTTGGAGCAGAAGTTGTTGATCAACCTGGCAACAAAGCGAGTTATTAGGTAATGGCGTCTCATTTTCATCAAAATAAACAATTCTTCTGATTTTTTTCGAAATTGCTTCCAAACATTCAGATCCAAGGACATCAGCCATCAATATGGACCATGTATTTTGCAAACTGTCGGTCAACATATTCAATTTACATATGGAGCTGGTGTTAAAAACTAATCAACCATCACATAATCAAAACCAAGAAAGCTTTTAACTAAGGCTTTAGCGAAAAAGAAACGTTGCTAAGCTTAGTTTTTCAATTTTTTTATGATATTACATTTAAATTGAAGTTGAAGCCAAACACATCAAATGTCCAGTTCAACCTCCCCCAAATTCAACATAACACGGCGCAATCAAATCATCAACCAAATTGTCCGGCATCAATTTATTTGGGCTTACTTTGATGTGAACAACCAACATTCTACCCTCTCACCCTGGACCAGGTCGTTAAAGTGGGCGTCATGGAAGTTGCTAATCAGGGGGCTGCATTGAAACTATTTAAGTCAGAAAATATACACAATATTTAACTAGTCTGCTCTGGGGTTGGACCTTTAAGAGATCTAAAAATCGAACAGACTAAATGATGCATGCTGATTTTTTTATTTATTTTAGAATTAGTAAACCTACAGATCCAAAGAATGATACAAAAAACCAAAATTCTAGTTTTAGAAAAAAAAATTTCACAAAAAATAGCTTTTTTTAAAATGGGCATATTTTTAGACAAAATTTTCATTTCATTCCTTAATAACTTCTAAACGAATAATCTAATTAAGAAATGTTGTATGGTAGTTTGATAGGCCCTTTTATTACCTATTAAAAAAGATAAACATCTATAATATTATTAAACTATGTTCGGAGTTATTTTCAGATTACCAAAGCTGCCTTTTTATAAAGTCGAAAATCAAGCTTTTTTCGTTTATCTCAAAAAACGGTCCCGGTAAACTATTTTCTTAAATTTTTTTTTCGGAATCACCGACCCATTTTACATATAATAAGACTCTAAAATGGCCGGGTTACAATTACTATTGCATAGTGTTATTAACCACAAGAATTATTCTTTATTTTTTATTGGGTCGACGACAAGGAAGTCGTTGGATTTTTTCAATATATTTAAATTTGATTTTATTATACATGGAGGGAGCATTATCGAATTATGTATTTGGGCAGCTTGTAGAGTTTACCATTATCGGCTAAAACAACGTCAAGTGGATTTTTATAGCCTCATCAGAATTGTATGTTTTACCATTAAAAGAATTTCCAAGAAATCGAAACAAAAGATTATCTGATAGAGCAAGGCCGGAACTATATTGCTCTCCATGCTCTTTTAAAGATCAAGTTTTTATTTATAATATTTTAGACTTTAAGCTTTCAAACGATACCTTAATGTTCGGACTTAGAGCACCATCGTCAATTTAAAATTCAAAATATTTGACGTTTTTTTCTTGTTTGGCCAATAGTTGTAAAAAAATATAATTAAATGTTCAAATATAAATTTTCTGTTTAATTTCTTATTAATATTATATATAAAAGTGACAACATTTGTTGCAATAATTTTGCTTATTTCTAGACATTTACTTAGTGTATATAAATCTTATTAGAGCTTCCGATATACTTATATAAAGGAAATTGATTCAATTCAGAACTTGTTTTAGACATGATTGATATAATTAGAAAATTGAATAAATTCAGAGCTTGTTTTAGACATGATCAACATAATTACAAAATATACAATTTATAATAACCAAAAAAGTTACTTTTCTTCTTAATTAATAATTAATAGAGTTAATAATCGAATTGTTCATTTTGAGCATAATAATTGCATTGCAATTATCCATTTGGGCGAGGAATAGGTTCCAATAGCTGGCCATTAACTTGGGGTCAGTCTATTCATTCGTACATACATTTTAGGACTAACATTAAATAAATAAGTATTTTACAATTGAATGGAAAAGCCAAAACTTATGTGTCGTTGTCGATTCTTAATCGCTTGCTGCGATTAACATTATCGGGCAACAGTTGCTGTTGCTGTTCATTAAGTTCATTGTTTGTACCATTTTTGCGTTTCGTGTTGACCACAGACCAATCAGGGTTTGCCAGAGCCACGTGTTTGGCAAAGACTTTTTCCAGACGCACACGCAAATCCTCTTGGGCAGACGTTGGCAAATTGCCAATCGCATAGGCCCAGTTCTTGACCACCAAACTGGGCTTGCAGGTAAATGTGTTGATTTCGGGTATATAATATTCTGGATATATCGTACTGACGGGATCTAACAGCATTCCGTTCAGTTGTTGCGGCGTACGCACCATTAGTTGGCTACCAGCTTTCACCTGCTTAAAAATGTCAGTCATATGTCGATAATACTTTTGAGACAACGTACACCGACTGCTAACGTCAAGAATCTTTAAAGATCGCTGTTCCCGTAGCGCAAATTGCAAGGCCATACGGCATTCAGTTACTGTGAAATTTAAAAATAAATAAAATTAAATACGATGTAATGTAAATTATGTTAAGTGTTATTTACCCGTCGCATTTAGATTCTTGGCCACCTGCTGCCAAGCGGTGCGTTTATCTACAGTACTGGCTTTGCCAAAGGTATTGGGATGGCAACGCAAGAGCCATGTCAATTGATAGGGATCGATAGTCGGCAGATCATATAAGCCCCTGTCTATGTGCCTGCTCAATTCAGCAACTGCTGGTTGCTGTGAGTTCATTTTTAGCTCTGCTGTGACTTCGTTTTGCTGCTTCTGCTGCTGCAGCTGATGTTGCTCCTCTTGTAACTTTGGCTTGTCGTCAAGTAATTTCTGTAGCGGTGCTAGTTCTCCGGTTAGCAGTTGCTTTGCCTCCTCCGTTTCCCAAGGCATTATCGTTGATGATACAGAAACATTTGGCTGTGTGCTTGCCTCACCAGATTGCATTAATGCCTCATACATGCTACATCGTTTAATTTCCTCCATAAACTTGTTATGTACAATGTAGTAGTACGGCTCCAATGGATGATATCGCACATTAACAAGAAATTTTAGCTTCTCCAATGCATGCCACCAATTCTGGGGCCATGGATTTTCAATGCCACGCTCCAAGTCCTCCATGTATGTCTTAAACGCAAACTTAAACATTGACCAAACATCTCGATGATTCACTACAATTAAACAATAAATTAAAACTCAAAATCCTTCGACAAGGTTATCATTTAATCTAATTATTTATTAGAAACTTACTCTGCGGAAATCGTTGTTTGGCAATACGCCAAACATCCTGTCGCTCATTTTCTGTATTCTGTAGCGACAATTGATTCGCATTCGTTCCGGGTCTTGGCCTACGCAGATCATAATAAAGATGTTCATACTTTTCAAAGTGTTGCATCAGTTCTGGCAATTTATCCTTATGCAGCATCCATTGATATTTACGTGCTATCTCATCAAATTTGCTAAAAAGTCGATGCGATTTTTCCCATACTTTAAAACTACATTTAAATGGACGCATTAGTTCCATCATGGGTGCTATTTTCGGAAATATGCTCATATTGTTCGAAAGATATGTCCAGATGGCACGACACTTATATTCTGCAAGTAGAAAACTCTTATAATATTATTACTTATGTAAAGCCAATAGTCAAGTATACTAGGTTACACTGACGGACTGAGTCTGATATTTGCTTTCACATATAACTACAAATTAAACACAGGAGTATTCAAATTTCAAGCAAGGCACTTCAAACAGCATATTGAAAATCAAATTTCCTAACATTAAAAATGTCATCGCAAATTATTTGAGTGGCAGGGGTCCGCTCTCTGAAACTGAAATACTCGAGTTGGATTCAAGGCGATCCTCAAAAAAGAAGAAATAGAAAATATAGCTCCGTCTGAAGATGAAGCGTACTTGTTCTTATATGTTAATGAAGGCTGTTTCTTGACAATAAAAATAAAATAATAATAATAAACAAATCAGTTGAATTTTTAAATAAATTTGATCTGCGTATGGAACAGGAAATTGCTGCCTCTTGTTTTTATAGTCTCCGAGATTCCGACGTTTATATAGACAGACAGACGGACAAGAGTGGATCGATTTGGCTATTAGTGCTAATCAAGTATAAATATAATATATACATATAAAGGACATACATATGTACAGTCGAAAATACTTTATAGGGTGTATTAACAACAATTTCAACAAAATTTAGTTACTCTTGTTTTAATATAGCCGAAAAAATTGATTTAAAATAATTTAGGGAGATAGAATTTCCGCTGAGCCAAAAAAACCTGATCGGTTGAAAAATGTGCGCTGTCGGATCCGAAATTTGTTCACAATTTCTATATAATTTTGTGGACTTAACCGACTGATTTCGATGTTATGTGAAAGAAGAAAAATTAAATCGTTATTAAAAGAATTTTTTTCTCGCCGAATTCATCGTTTGGAAATTAAACTCAACTCAAATATTAGAAACTTACCAGACAAATGAAACTTTTTGGAAACTTGGACCCAGAAATCATCACGCTTAGCCTCCAGCTGTGGCTCCTTGTTGTGCAGCTGTGGTATAGCCATTACTTCGCGTATAAACACAGCCGTGCGGGACATAGGCAGGGCGGTTTCAAAGACTTCTTCGCTGTAATTCACAGACAAGACACATTCGGAATGTGGAAAATTGCGAAACTCCACTTTGATGTCATCTGAAAGCAGCGGCGTAGCCTTGGAATTGTAGATGTTGGGTCTTGGACTACTGCTGCAACTACTGTTGCTGGAGGTGGCGCTGTCGGTGGTGCTGCTGGTGATGGTGCTGATGGTTGTGCTGGTGGTGATGTTGGTGGTGATGCTGTTGGTAATGCTGTTGGTAATGCTGGTGGTGGAACTGGTGATGGCGCCGTTGGTGGTGCTGCTGATGGTGGTGGTGATGCTGGTGGAGGTGGGAGTTACGGCGACTGTCAGTTCATCCCAGCCGCTATTAAGCGGCTTCTGATGTGTTCTTAGCAAAGTCGTGGTATTTTTAAGCGGCAACGCCAATGCCGGCACCTGCGGCAACGATGTCGATGTTGTTGGTGATTGTGTTGTTTTTGTTATCGCAGGTGAGCCCGACTTGGGCAACATGCCAATAAGCGGCATTGATGCTTTATCACCGCGCACAGTTAGTGGCACCAGTTTTGGCATCAAAATAGGCGATGTATTAACGCTTGCATTTGTTGGTGCCGCATTGGAAATTGAGCCCAGCATTGTTGTCACATTCGTCAGATTTGACGGTGATGTTGTTGTTGCTTGAGTGGTGACTACAGGCGATATAGCGCGTATGGTGGTGGCACCAACGTTGGACATGTATGTTTGCGGTGTCTGTGGTGCACTGGATTTGGGACGCAGCATTACCTGTAGTCCAGAGCGCATTGGCAACATTACAGGAGCAGTAGCGGCAGCAGCGGCTACACTAGCAGCACCAGCAGCCACACCCGCACCGGCGTTAGTCAACTGCACTGTGGCTGGTATGCACATTGGTTTGGGCAATACCATTCTAACAAAATTGTTATTATTGTTTGGTTTTATTGTTGCACCTGCCGGTGCTGTTGGCTTGACTACACCTAAGGCGGCCGTAATGCGTGGCATTGAAAAGCCAGAGGCGCTGCTAGTGCCACTGTTAGTGGTCATTGCGACAGTTGTTGTTGTGCTCGTCGTATTTGTGGCAATGCTTGGCCGCGTCGTCGCCGACGGATAGACAATGGCCAGCGGCAGCGGTGGTGGTGGCTCTCGCTTTGGCAAAGGTTTTTGCACGCTAACTGGCAATCGGATTGGTGCCTTCAACTTGATTGCTCTAGCCATGGTTCCGCCGCTGCTGGTGACGTTACGTTTTCGTTCACGGGTCGCTGAAGGTATGGCAAGCATTTTGTAGTAACTGGCAATGATATTCTCGAAAAACCATTTGTCATGCAGCTGATAACCAGCACGCCGCATCTCGGCCAATTCAATATAAAAATTACGCAACATTAGCCAAGTAACCTCGCAGCGTTGTTTGCTGCAATTAACATGCGCCGAAATGCATAGCCAAAGCTCATGATAACGTTGTGGCTTGGAAATGTTATCCTGATAGTCATCAACCATGTGTCCCAGTTCAGGCATCGTTTTCATCACATTGATCAGATTCATAACACTGCGAAAATGCTCAATGGGATTAAACCAGGCTTCCTGCAGATATAGCGACATCTTGTACACAGTGCCAGGCGTATTGACAACATGTGGCGCCAGAAAGCTCAGCTCCTCTCGAATGTGCGAGGTGCCGTTGGCAAAACGCATCGTTTCCCACTCATAACGTGTTTGTAGCTGCAGCCAGACCTTCATTAGCTTTGTTGCCTTTTCGCGCAGCTCATTTGAGATGGAGCCCCAAATGAGACCACGATGCCGATGGTTTGCATATCCCGCATTCATTGTATCATACAGTTGTGGATAGGCGCGTACCACCTTAATGAGACGCAATTGATCTTCGCTTATTTTGTACTGATCACAATAAACGGCATCAACATCTATAATAACAGCGGGTGGTGGCGGAATTATTGTCACATCATCATCGATGACGGTCGCCGGATTCAGTTTGCGTCGCAATTTGGGCTTGTGCTGTAACAACGGCAGGCGTGTGACGTGCGTCCTTAGAAACATGAGATCCTCCTCGTGCAACATTGTGTAACGTGAACGCCGTCGTCTGCCGCCACATGTTTCCGATTCACGCAAACGACGCACATGCCGCTGATACTTATATCGCAACTCCGCCCAGGTACACATACATTTGCTCACTTCTATAGACAACTCTCTTGCAATATTCTGCCATAATTCCTCCTTGTGGACCTCATCATTGAAACGCGAATGGTGGCTATTATAAAGGGCAGGCTCTTTACGCACCAGCCGTATTAGTTCCTGTTCTGACAAATAAATTTGCAGATTATAGGCTGGCGTTATGCTGATGCAGGAGTCCCTTTTTGGGCTTTTGTTAAAATCCATGATGATATCCTCGTTTGTTTGCTTACTATCATCATCGTCATTATCATCATCATCACTTTTAATTTCTGTAAATGCCATTTGTTTTTAATGCATGTTTTGTTTAACAAATATTGCTACTCACCCACAATAATATCTAGCGGATTTATCTCATCAAACCCAGCTGTTTTTCGCGCCGAAATCGCAGGCTCCTCCATTGGTTTTACCTAGTATATACATTTGTATGCACATACATGTGTATGTTTTAGGATGCAGCTGCAATGTATATTTCCCAAGCTCTCATAAATTATACATACGTATATATACATATGCGATAATGTAACAAAATTCAAACAACACAAACACAAAACAGAAAACTTATGCGAGCAAAATTCCAAATGTGGACATTTTTATGATGCCCGGTGGTCAATTTAGTGTCACTACATATTGCACCTTGTTTGCGCACAGCTTACACAGGTGTTCGCAACAAATATTGAATATTTTCAAAATTGTGATTTCTTGCTAATCAAGACCTAAAATAAAACGGTTTTTCCATTTTTAATCGTAAGAAAGAACAATTTGCGTTTCCGGCGTTAAATTTTTCTCTTTCGAGCATTATCGAAGAGATTTGGTAGGGTTGCACAGCAAGAGATGGCACAAACGTGCATTGGTATTAAAAGTATATAATTTTTTTACGACCTGGCATTTGTAAATACTTTGTGCTGCCAGATTACTTATATAGTTAATAGGCCCATTGGCCCATATAATGTGAATTTTGTTTTTAAAAGTATATACAAATATTTTTAATTGTAGCACAATTGGATTTACAGTTTTCAAATTTACACAATTAAAACTACCTTTTGTAGCATTTACAAACGCAAAAAATTGATCACAGAGAGTTGCGTCTGTACAAAATATTAAGTATAAAGATATGTGGCAGCGCCATGCTAATTACTGAAGTGACGCTGATGGCAATGTCAAAACGATAGATGGCAATGTCAAAATGATAGATGGCAACGTCAAGCCGATAGATGGCAACTCCAAGTCGATAGATGGCAATATCCTAGCGATGAGCTAGAATTCACGTTGATAAAAGTTCGTCCCTAATGAATAATGACATACTGACGCTGAATATAAACATTTCATAGCAAATATTCGAGATATCGAAAAAATATGGATTGGCACAAAACTAACTAATGGCAACTATAATTACATACAGTTTTCGAATCCTATGCAATTCTTAGATATATAATTTTAAAGCGAAAATTCCAAACATCGGCTGTAATAAACATCGATACACATTTGATATTTTGGTAACAAACTAGGGATCACTCTTTACAGTTCGATGATAGAGAGGTGTATTTCAAGTTTTACCATCCCTAAGAAATCGATATTTGCCGAAGTGGCAATCCGAAACAGCTGATTATAAATATAAATTAGAAATTATCAATTTTGAATATCAAATATATATTTTTTGAAATTTTATGCAAGAAAAATATATACACATTGTAATCATTTTACTTCCTTAGACTGAAATCTAATAACTAGTATAAAAATTCAAAAAATTTGCTGCCGATCATCTGACAATTACCAGCTACCTTTTAAATTTTTTGGACAGGTAATATCTTTAAGGCTATTAGGTTTTTGCTGCCAAAGGAGTTTTACCTGTCCGTCGGACAAGTTGGTAAAATGTTTCTATGCTTAGCCACCTCACGAAACTCGTCGTATTGAGATATTGCATATCTCCTATATATATAAAACTCTAACCTACTGATCTATATACTAAGTTTAAACTGTATCAGCCGCCTTCTTTTTCTTAAAACTTAATAACATGGGATTGATTTTAGGCATAGATCATATGTTTATCATCTGTTGTATTGTTATATGTAAATATTTTCAAACATAGTTTTTTAAATAGTATGGTAAAAATTTAAAATATTATGTACATTCTTTGGGTGGTTAGTACGGTTGCTAGTTGCTACCAAGCAAGTCTCTTCAGTTCGCTCTTAGTTTTATTGTATTATTAATGATTTCAAGTTATATACGTATTTATAATTTTATATTATATTTTAAAATTTTTATTTTAAAAATCACATATAAGAGTTATCAGCCATATTTCTTTTGGTCTCTATCTATAAATGTATATGTATATATTTCTATACATATGTATTTTCGGAATATTCTTTTTACACCCTTGCAAAAGATTATTATAATTTTATATGACACGAAAGGAACGTCTACGACCCCAAAAAGTATATACATATGTACATATCCTTGATCAGGACGACAAGCTGTGTGTTTCAAACCAAAGGTCGAAAAGTTCTTGTATGAAAAATGTTTTTATTTCCAAGATATCAATATCTAACTCAGCAGCATTTAGATTTGTAGCATCTGCCTAAGTTTGATTCAAATCGGACCACTATATCTAATAGTATTTAAAGAAAGGATCGGTCGAATATTTAAATTGTAAGTGTATATAACTTTGGTGTGTCGAAGATAGTAATTTCTTTCTTGTTTTTCAACAATTTTCATATAGTATAATGTTTTGGACCTCTTTATCTATGTACACATAAAATTGGATGCAACCATTTTAGGGAAAATTAAAAATTACAAAGGTTAATTATTTTTACTTTTCCAAATGGTAACTTTGGATAACTGTAAATGATTCCGAACACAATGTAATTATATAATAGATATATATTTGTCGACCGACTTAAAAGAAAATAGTTTAAATATCTTGAGAGTATAAAAACCTTTACACTACTGCTGTTTCTCTACTCACTTCAAAAGCTCTTAGCTTACACAGTCAACGCTTTCACAAATTGTATAAAAACATATTGAAAATTTATCAAATTAATAAAAAATTATCATATTGACGCGTGATTATGGAGGGAGAAGAAGGGGAATTCAAGTTCAACATACTAATGCTGGGTGATGCTGGTGTGGGCAAAACTTCTCTGCTGCGTCGCTTTACGGATAATCGCTTTACGGGACAGTACAAATGTACATTGGGTGTTGATTCCAGGATGCGCACTATTGAGATATCCGGTTGTAAAGTGAAGCTACGTATTTGGGATACGGCTGGCGAAGAGCGTTATCGATCTTTGATGAGATCCTATTATCGAAATGTTAATGGCATAATACTTGTATTTGATACAACACAACGTGATAGCTATTTGAATGTTGATTATTGGCTGAAGGAGATCAAAGAATATGCAGAAAATAGTACTTGCATTATATTGGTGGGTAACAAATGTGATGACTACAAGATACGTCAAGTGTGTCAACAATCAACGGTTCGATATGCCGAAAATCTTGGCATATCATATCTGGAGACATCTGCTGCAACTGGGATCAATGTAGACCGTCTATTTTCCAAATTGGCGGTCAACATGCTCGATTTACATATGGAGAAGGTGTTAAAAACTAATCAGCCACCGCAAAATCAAAACCAACAAAGCATTCAACTAAGTTCTCCTGAGGCCTTAGTAAAAAAAAAACGTTCTCGTCTTAACAAACTGTGTTGCTAAACTTTGTTAATCTATTTGTTTTTACATTTATATTTTACAAAAAACAACAGCCCAGCCGCTCACTCTGAACCAGGTCATTAATGTGAAGCTATTTAAAAACAAAATAGGTACTACTCTACTATTCAACTACTCTGCTCCGGGGTTGGACTAAATGATGCATCGTGATTCTTCATAAAAGAAAATTGTTATTCGTTTTGTAAATCTAAGAAAATTTCATCAAATGTTATGAACTTTTTGTTCAATATCTAGTTTGAATTATACATAGAAGTATTTCAACAATTGTTGCACATTTTCAGCCTTTCAACAATGGTATATCACATATTATATATTTTTGAAAATTATATTAAAATGATAATAAATTCATATATAAGTTTAAAGCTCTCTCAGCTGTGATTTAAAAATTTTAAATTCAACATTTGTTGCACATTTTCTGTTCTTCAGATATTATACATATATCACAAAGTTGTTAGAAGTTATCAACATAATTGTGGGGTTCTTTTTTTAAATAGCACGAATCTAGCTCTTCCGTTGAAGTGTTCACGTTCACTTCCCAACTTCCACTCACTTTTACAATTCTTCGTCCAAATTTTTTATATCTTGTTTGTCGTCTCTGTAGTCGTTTGTCATCTCTAGTAATCTAGTAGTCGGTCTCGTCTCTGTCTAGGGATTATTGCTAATAGTACATATCCCACATTCGACCATCCTGAATAAGTATTCGACCCAAATGTTTCTTCTTCCTCGTCGTCCATGGTCCTGTCCTTGCCGCGTTCTTTAGATCATCGCATATGCCAACTTTCTGTACGACGTAGGCCTTTTTGAACTTGGCTTTTACTATCACATTTTCTCAGGTTTGAGTTTGACACCACTCCCAAATTGCATTATCCTATAGCGTCTTACACGCTTGCATCGGAGGTTATAAGACTCCTTACCCTCATTCTTTAGCTTCAAATTCTGTGATTTTGCTTTTGCTTGTAGTTTACTCCGTTCATCACTAAATATAGTTTCTGCTTCTTAGTCATTCTCATCCAATATTAACTCAGTTCTCGGTATCTCGTGTTCGCTCGTCTTCTTCTCCTTTTCATTAGAGTCATATTTGTCATCCATCACATCCATTTAAATTTCCTTCCTGAATACACCATTGCAAATTAAACACTCTCCAACTGCGAGCTTCTCAGGCTGGATACCTGCTTCTTCGACGATATATTCTCTTTCTTGACGCACCTGCTTAATCTCGATCTTTAAATTTAGAATTTGATCAAAAATTGTGTCACGTACGGCTGACTCATTGATCATCCCCTTCTCTTCGGTGCTTTTAGCTTCGTCTTCTTCCAGTTTACTTTCTTCATTTGCATTTACTTGCCGTTGTCGATGTCGTTCCTGTAATAACAGTTCTTCTTCAGTATCATTACCAAGTTCTTGATCGTAATCATCATTTGCAGTTTTAGGTGCACTTTCGGCTTTAGACTGGGAGATTGTTGCCTCCGCGGACTCGTCTAGCTTCTCATCAACATGCTTTTTCGGTTTAACGCTGCGAATCTGTGCTACTACCGCAGGACTATATAAGATGCTTTCCGTCTCCTCCTACTCCATCAATAATATAGCCCATTAACGCATCTTCTTTAATGTGACCTCTGTTGGCAATATCTTTCATTTTATACAGATACTCCAACATGCTCCCGGCACCTCGTCTGGTCCGTGTTAGCTGTTCATGTATGTCTTTGCTGGTTACGAAAGACTTGAACTCAGATAACAGAGCTCGCTTTAGGGACATCCAAGTATGTAGACCCCTTTCGCTCATAAAAAAAAGTTTTGCCACACCTTTAAGCGTCTTCTTCGGAAACACCGGCTTCTGAAAGTCATTCCATTCAATAAGTGTCGCCTGTTCCTCACATTCCTGTATCCAACACTCAACATGTGACCTTGTCTGTACCGTTTTAATTTCTAATATCTCTCGTCATCCTCAGTATATTCAAATCCAGAAAATTCGCACAGCCTTTGGCGATTTCATCTATCTTCCTCGCTCTCATACACGTACTTTTGCAATGCCGCAATCTTAATGGACGTTGATGTACTAACGTACAGTACATTCAAGTGGCCTAAGGACACCAAGCAAGAGCTTGTTAACGCACGGACCCAGGCAAAATATCAACCCGACTTCCGCCCAACCGGCCAAGGGGAGCACCGCATTACGTGCAGTAGCGAAGAAAAACAACAAAATTTAGACACACAATATAATTCTTCAATACAATACAAGAAAATATAAAAAATATACTTTAAAAATATCTAAACATTAGACAGATGAGAAAGTAATAGCGGTATAAGGAAGCGAATAGAAAAAGTATATCTATAATAGGAAAAAGATTAAAAGCTAGCACAAAGGACTTGGATTGGATTATGGGTAGCATTGTTAGTACTACAGGTTTGAAGAGATCGGAACAGCAAAACTAATTTGACTTCTTAATTCAAAATAATCAATTTCACTGTTAATTAATTTGTCTATGGAAATTACACCAAGCATGGTTCTACGTTTAGAAAGAGAAGGAAGATTTATTAGTAAAAAAAAATAATAAAATGTTAACTCTTTTGCTTACGCGCAAACTCTCATTAATTAAATTGTTTAAAATCATTTTCGCCATAAATACAAACGCTTAACGTAAAAAAAACAATTGTTTTTCTTTACAATTTCTACTTCCGTACTTCCGTTTTAAAAAAAAAATAAAAAATTACTACTACGCGTATCTTTTTCACAAATAACAATTTTTTACTATCCCGAACAAGGTTCTTTATTTAAATAGCAAGAATCTGGCTCTCCCGTTAAAGTCTTCACTGTTCAATGTTTCTTTATTGTCCATATGTTCTATTTCTTGGTTGTCGTCTCAGTAGTTGTTTGTCCTCTCTAGTAATCCTGTAGTTGGTCTCGTCTCTGTTTAGGGGTTATTGCTAATAATACATATCCCACATAATTACATAATTTGTGATACACAATTTTTTCTCTCTGCATAATTAATAATAACCATAATTAATAATCGAATTGATCACTTTAAGCGTGATAATTGCGTTGCAGTTATTCAATTTGGCGTGGAATGGATTTCAATAGACGCATACGCAAATCGTCTTGGGCAGAGGCTGGCAAATTGCCCACCGCATAGGCCCAGTTCTTGACCACCAAACTGGGCTTGCAGGTAAATGTGTGAATTTCGGGTATATAATATTCTGGATATATCGTACTGACGGGATCTGATAGCATTCTGTTTAGTTGTTGTAGCGTACGCACCATTAGTTGGCTTCGATATGTCGATAGTTCTTTTGAGACAACGTACACCGACTGCTGACATCAAGAATCTTTAGAGATCGCTGTTCCCGTAGCGCAAATTGCAAGCTCATACAACATTTAGTTACTGTAAAGCCTAAAAATAAATAAAAATTCTTTTAATACGTTGTAATTTACGTTCTATGTTAATATAAACTTACCCGTCGCCTTCAGCTTCTTGGCCACCTGCTGCCAAGCTGTGCATTTATCTATAGTACTGAATTAGCGAAAGATATCGGGATGCCATGCCAATTGATAGGGATCGATAGTCGCCAAATCATACAAATCCCTGTCTCTTAAGCTTTTTGGAAGCCTAAAGCAAGAAATCATCTCGCTTAGCCGCCAGCTGTGGCTCCTTGTTGTGCAGCTGTGGTATAGCCATTACTTCGCGTATAAACACAAGGCTGCGGCGGAGTCTTCGAATTGTAGATGTCGGTTATTGGACTACTGCTACAGCTGCTGGTGGTTGTGCTTTTGGCTTATCCGACAACGCCAATGCCGGCAGCTGCTGCAACGATGTCGATATGTTGTTGTTGTCGCAGCTATCCTCCATTTGTGCAATATACCCACAGATGACATTCGTACATTATCATTAAAAATAGTTAGTGTCACCAGTTTTGGCAACAAAATAGACGTCTCAACGCTTGGTTTTGTTGATGTCACATTGGTGCCATTAAAAACCAAAGGCGCTGTGGGCATCGCGACTGTTGTTGTTGTGCTCGTCGTCATTGTGGCAATGCTAGACCGCTTCGTCGCCGACGGATAGACATTGGCCAGCGACAGCGGTGGTAATGGCTCTCGCTTTGGTTTTTGCACGCTAACTGGCAATCGGATTGGTGCTTTCAAGGAAACAAAGGTAAGCGCGCGACGTTCGTCCTTAGAAACATTAGATCCTCCTGGTGCAACATTGTTGAACGTGAACGTTGTCGTCTTCCGCCACATGTTTCCGATTGTTGATCCATTCCACGCAAACGATGTAAATGCCGCTAATACCTATACCGCAACTCCGCCCAGGTACACATACATTTATTCACTTCCAGCGACAGCTCTCTTGCAATATTCTGCCATAATTCCTCCAAATGTTGCTTAAGGGCTTATAGGCTGCCGTTATACTAGTGGAAAAGCCGCTTTTTGATGTTTTATTAAATTCCATGATAGTCTTGTTTGTTTACTTACTATCATCATCGTCATTATCATCATCATCACTTTTAATTTCTGTGAATGCGAATTGCTTTTAATGCATGTTCTGTTTAACAAATATTGCTACTCACCCAAAATAATATCTAGCAGATTTACCTCATCAAACTCAGCTGATTTTAGCGCCGAAATCGTAGGCTTCTGCATTTGTTGGATGTAGTATACACATATGCTTTAAAATATGTACATATGTATTTAATACATACACCAAGTCAACAGATGGTAACATTAAGCCGATAGATGGCAACACCATGTCGATAGATGGCAACGTCAAGTCGATAGGTGGCAATATCTTGGGATGAGCCAGCATTTACTTTGAAAAATGATTGTTTAGTAGATTTTGGGAACAGTTTAATTAATATACATGTAACGTTTACCAGCCCGACAATGAAAGTTCGTTCTTAATAGTATATGAATAACAAAAAGACTAACAGCAAATATTCGAAACATCGAAAATATATGAATTGATTCTAAACTAATGAATGCCAACTATACTTGCATACAGTTTTCGAATTCTATACAATTCTGAGAAATATCACTATCTCACGGAAATTCCAAACATCGGCTGCAATAAGCATCGTTCACATGGTGACAAACCAGGGCTCACTATACACAGATTAATGACAGGGTGGCATTCTTCAAGTTTTACCATGTTTCATCTCTAATAAATCGATATTTGCTGAAGTGGCCAACCACAACAGCTGATTATAAAAATAAATAGGATAATATCAAAATATTTCTTTTAAATATGAAACACATATTTTTTTTTTTTAAATTTGATGGGACAAAAATATATGCCCATTACCTTGCTTCCTTAGACTATAATTAAATAAGTAATTTGAAAAATGAGACAAATTACGCTGTCGATCATCTGACAATTAACAGCTACCTTTTTAATTGTTTGGACAGGTAACATCTTAAGGGCTATTAGGTTTTTGTTGCCAATGGAGTTTTACATGTGCGTCAGGCAAGTTGGAAAAATGTTTCTATACTTAGCCTGCTCCCGAAATTCGCCAAAACATTTTATACATATATCTCCCACAGTTACTAATTTTATATAAGATATTCTTAAGAGATTGCCCTTAATCTATTTTTGTCACGACAACGTCCGCTCCCACAAAGAGAACTGCGAACTTTCAACTGTAACATTGCTGCTTAATATCAAATATCAAGTTACTTTGTAAGTGAAATCTAAACATATTAAGATTTACACACACTTTAATTAACCAAATTAAAATTCCAATCTACTTATTAAAAAAAAAAATAATTGAATACTATAAGCTCTCGCTGTCATTAAAAACAGTGTCGAATGAAAATGTGATGCGCGTTTGACAATTGAATAACATTTATGCATATGTATGTATGTATGTACATATTTTAAAATATTAACAGAACACGCTTTTATAATTATAAGTTGAGTTATGTAATTTAGTAGGCTCGAGGTCTGGATGAATAAAAACAACAACACGTATAAATGGTTTTTCCGATATTCATATTTGAATTTTCAATGAAATTTTCATAGATCCCATAGCTATAGCTATATAACACCTGATGAACTAACTGAAATATAATCAGAAAGCCCTTTATTAGGATATGAATACCGTTTGTAACATGATCTGTATGGGAACACAGTTTTTTAGAGAAGAGAAAATAATCTGGATTGATAACACCAGGCCCAAAATACACCAGAAATATCCTAGGATTATACTTCCATGATATTCTAAAAAAATTTTAGGATTCTAGCTATCGTTATAAGTAAAGTATAAAGTAAGTAAGTTATAAGTAAAGTAAAGTGTATTCAAGACTTATAAACTGTACGAAAGTGATCTGATAGAGGAGTTATAGTCAAACAAAGCCATATACTGCATATTTAGTCGGCTTCTTTTCGTGAGAACTGAATGATATAGCCTTTATTTTAGGCATAAACTATTTGTCATTTATTATACATACATATTATTAAACATAGTTAATGAAATATGTATATAGCTGGCTCAACGGAATTCGTTTGTCAAATGCCGTGCCAATTAGCTACTCTGTATGAATTTCGCCGTCGCACAGTGGATAGTTTTGCTCAAGTTGCTGGCAAAAATTTGTATTTTTTGAACTAGGCAAGATAACGATCTGAAATTTGAAATGAGCAATCTCAAAACTTTAAAGAAATGTTAAATATTAAAATATATTCTGGATCAGAAGCACGAGCTTAGTTTAAACTAATATAATGACACTATTGAACAATTTGAGAAAAATCTTGTATCCCGAACTTTTTAGAGTCGAATTATTATTAAATGGGTCGCTGATCCCAAAATTAAAATTCAAAAAATAGGTTTTCAGGACCGTTTTCGAGATAATCGAAAAAAAGCAATATTTTCAACCTTTCAAAATGGTAGCTTTGGGAAAGTGACAATAACTCCGAAAATAATTTATTGATATTCAAGGTGTTTTTTTTTTTTGAAAAGGTTATAAAATGGCCTATTAGCTTGTAATATAACAATTTTTAATTAGATTTCTCGCTTGGAAATTATTGCGGATTGAAATGGAAATTTGAACAACAAATATGCTAATTTTAAAAAAATCTATTTTCAGATTTTGCTTTTTTTTTATCACTTTTTGGGTCAATAGATTTACTAATTGTAAAAGCCATAAAGAAATGTTGTAAGTATCGGTTGACAAATGTAGATGTTATTAGCCCATAAATCTTTTGTAGTGTTGTGTAAAAATCGCTTTTTACGGGTTCATTGATATAATACAGCGACTAACTATTAAAAATGATTGATTCATGAACATTTTGCAAACATTCCTGAAGTAACAATGCTGATTGAATCCGATAATTAAGTTAAGAAACAAAATTATTAAACGGTTTGCAAAATGACACTTGCTTTTAAATACACAATTTTTAGGCATAAGGGTGCAGCTGGATTTTTGTTGATTCCTTTGGGTATCCAAAAACCATTTAAAAAGAGACTGTTCAGTATTTAATTCATAAAAATACATTAGTAAATCGCCAAACAAGATATCGTTAACATCCGTGAATAATTGAAGAAATTATAGCCATTTATAGCCAACAAACCAATCGGATTTGTCCGTTCAAGCCCAAGCCAAAATCACTGCATACATTTTACGTTAAACTGTTCTTTTTTTTATATAAAAGAATTCTCAATGCAAAAAAAAAAACGATTTTTGTTATGTTGGGGTAAGTTTGGGTTAAGGGCTATAACTCGGCCATTTAAGTATTTATAGATTATTACAAACGGGATCGGCTGACGGGTTTCAATTTATATATCGATTTTCCAGAGTTTTTAAAAATATCAAAATCTCCTCACAACAAAAATTAAAAATGTTCATTTTCCACTCCTAAGCTAATAACTTCTATATTTGTCGATAGATATTAAAAAAAAATTTATATATCTTAAAATTAATAAACCTACAGATCCAAAGAGTGATACAAAAAACCAAAATTCTGGTTTTGAAGAAAAAAAAAACCCAAAAATAGTTTTTTTTTTAAATTGGCATATTTTTAGTCGAAATTTTCATTTCAATTCGCAATAACTTGTAAGCGAGAAATCTAATTAAAAATTGTTGTAGCGCAGTTTGTTGGGAAATTTTATTATCTTTTCAAAAAGATAAAGGTCTTTAGTATCACTAAACAATGTTCGGAGTTAATTGAAATTTACGAAAGCTACCTTTTTGAAAAGTCGAAAGTCTAGCTTTTTTTCGAGTACCTCGAAAACGGTCCCGGCAATCTTTTTTTTTAATTTTTTTCGGAATCAGTGGCTCATTTTACATATAAATTGACTCCAAAAAGACGGGGATACAAAGTGCTGTTGCAAAGTTTTATTGATTACAAATTATATATGTTAAAAGTTAAATATTATATTTGTCACTTGTAATTAGTTCCAATAGACTTGCCCAACATTAAATAGATGATAAATTTTATTGATTATATGCATTAAATATGGTTTCTTGTCCAACTCTGACACCGTCTTACTATTATTGAAATTATTTACAGTTGTTGACAGTTGGGGCCGCCTAGTGTAAGCCTAATTTAAACATGTAAGACCCAGCCCAGTTTTAATCATTTCAAAAGGAAGAAAAAAACAATTCAATCGAAATGACGACTAGAAACGTGTTTCCATGGAAAGCAGCAACAATAACTAACAATGGTAATTTCATGGTCAGCAGTATATTATGTATAACGACCCGTCAAACAATCATATTACGTATACGTAGGCTGTGTATCATCAATAGCGTAAGGAACAAAAACAAATGTGGATAAAAGGTACATATGCTAGCAAAACTTTTTAAATGTATGTTCTTAAGGTGATCAGTCATCGGAAATAAGCGAATATATATGTATGTTAATCTTTTAATAAGAGCACCATTCGATTCTGGTTTTTTCTTGAGCGTTTTTAATATATAAACCGTTCAGTTAGCATTACTTGCCTAACCAAATCAAAAAAATCAGTTTTGTCGTTTCGTCATACATTCTAACATTCAGGTTATTAAAACACTTTTTTGTTGTGCTTTTATTTGAAGACTGGATTTTTAACTTTAATTTGTATGTTTGTATTTATGCTCATCGTCATACTTCGTTTATAACGTCATGGATATTATTTAAGCACCGTTTGACTATTAGACCAAAACCGAAATACCCTTACAGCAATTTAGCTATAGGGTATAAAAGAGTTCAAGGTTAGAAGCGCACAGCAAAAGTGAATGACTAAAAGTAGTATTATAAAAACTAAAAAAAAAAATTGCTTAAAGAAAAGCCGATTAGGTCGCTAATTAACTTAGTGACAAATCGATTGCTTCCACTATTTACATAAAAAGAAAAACAGAATAAATCATCGAACCAGTTGAAATCAATATCCTAGAGACCAAGGTCTGCAAAATAGTTGAATGCAACACTGTACCACTAAAAAGACTACTAATCTTAAAAGATTCTTTATATTTTTATTAACATATTTTAAATTTTATTATATTGCAATCGGAAGCCGTCGACAATGACTTACTCTTTCCCAGTCCTTTATATGTAGATATTATATTAGATTTTACAGCTCTAGGTGAAAAGTAACAAAAATAAATATTTTGATCTATTTTGGGGGCTCATCTGAAGAGAGTAAAAATTTTATTACTCACGTATTGCTAAAGTAGAGCTCTAAAACAGATCAATTAAAACATTAAAAGGTAAAGGCTTAAATCGGGTTATCAAGAATATACTTTATTGGAAGTATATACTAAATTGATCTAATTGATTTTTACAACATTTTTATATTTAGTTGCTATAAAATGAATTTTAATATTTGAATTGCAATTGTAAGTAGAGCTCAAGTCAAGAAAGTTGTTCTTTTATTGTCTACAAAATATTGTCAAGCTTATAAAATATTTATGATAATCCGTAAAGCCTGATATACTTAATGCAAATAATACATAATACCGTAGTCGTATCTCTTACATAAGTCATAACACCTATGTACATACATATATATAGAATCTTAAACGGGAACATTAACTGTCAATGAGCCGTTTAACTTTTATAGCTCGCACTCGATTTAAGTATATAACTTTAGCTACTAACTAGCACATATTATGCATATTTAAGTTGAATCTATAAATTTTTGTTGATATTGACGCTTATCAAGCAATAAAATTATAGTCAATGATTTAGATTGAGCGTAAATAATTGTAAATGTGATTTCAACCGCACCTGAAATTGAGAATTAAATTTTAATTCGAGTGGTTTTCAATTCTGGATGGACGTCGACGTTGCTGCTGGCGCCGCTGTTGGCGCTGCTGTTGGCGTTGCTGCTGGCGCTGCTGCTTTGGTGCTTGCTCCGTTATCGTAGCAACTGTCGGTCGTCGACGTCAACGCTAACGTCGTCAGCTGTTTGCGTGTTGCTGCATTTTGCGTCTGTTAGTAGCAGTGTTGCCAGATTAGCTTATTTCAGGCTAGATCTAGCATTTTGCTGTAACTGCTTATAAAATTTGCATCTAGCTATAAATCTAGCATATTTTAGAGTTTATGTAGCATATCTAGCTATAAATGTATTTGATGAGTTGATAACAACCATTAATTTAACCTTAAAGAGAAAATTATTCCTCCAAATGTCCAAATTGACACTTGATAAACAATTGCTCACAAAATGCAACCAATGATTTATATTTGGGCTATGCCTTTGATCTGAAAATCATTTTCAGATTGCCAGATACTTAAAGCAATAAACATATTTTCTGTTGATAATATGCTACAAGTAAAAAAAAATATATATATTGGATTTTATTAAAATATTTGAATATTTTAACATTGCAGAAATTGATGATATAAAATCACAAATTGAAAAAAAATATATTTCATATAATGAGAAAATATCAAGGACAACGAAAAGCTTTGGACAGAGGTGTTTGCATATAAAGACGCAGGAAATTATAGAAAATTTGGTAAACAACTGTTATCATATTAATGATTTATTAAATAATTTAATTTAAATAAATATATATTAAAAAACTAATGTTGTATGTTGAAGAATATACTTAGCTTGAGTTTCAACAATTCTTTAGCTTTTTTTCCCACATTATCTAGCTTATGTGGCAACACTGGTTAGTAGTAAGTAGCTGTGCTTTGTTGTTGTTGTTGTTGCGGTTGTTTCGTTGTTCGGCACCTCGAACTGCTGCCGCCAAAACAGAAACGATTCAGTTTGAATTCTGCTTTCAAGCGCTTTAGAACAAATAGTAATATTTACATATATACTTAGAATAAAAACACAAAAAGAATAAGAAAAACACTTTAACGTTATTTAAATCCAACACACAATTTGTTTACACATTATTAGACGTTTCTTTTTTGTTGTCATTTGCATAAAGTATATGGTATATACACATATAATATAAATATATTTTTCTAGTTGAATTTGCAATTTTAATTTAGCGCATAACTAATTTTTCGCTGAATGTGCTATTAATTTATTTTTGTGCTTTTTTTTTGTTATTTTCTTTTATCTTTCTAATATTGACATCTGTGCTGTGTGTTGTTTGTATTTTATGTGTTGATAACGCGTTACAAGTATCGCGTTATATATTTATTACTGTTCGTCTTGCTCGAATTTCAGAGCCATTAAGCGAGTAGCTCGATAAGTTGCCCATATAACATACATAATAAGGAAAGACCAGCAAACCAGTCGCAAATCTCCTGTGGCCCACCAAATGTCCAGCAACATGTCGTCCGGCAAGATATTACCACGCCGTCAGGCAATACCCGTACTCTATACCCGTGGAACTCACTACGAGGTCGGCTTTGATATGGTAAGCATTGCTTGGCTCTCCGAGTCCTTGGTCCTTTGACCTTACGTACGCTAAACCCCCTTAAAGAAGTTATAGTCACGCTAGCTATAATTATATGTTTGTTTTTTCGACTTGGATCAAAATATAAATTTTGTTTTGTGAGTAACTTTTTATATATTTGTTAAATATGTGACATATATGTATATCTTGGCTTATATGATAATAAGTTCAATTATCTAAGTATATACTACTTATTCACAACTGCATTTTGCAAATGACACCCTGGGATTGTATTTAGAATTACGAATTCGAATTGCATTCTGAATTTTCATTCAAGCAGAACTTTGAGATCTACTTAAATATTTTAATATAATTGAGAGTACAAAAAAAGGGATATATTCAATAGTTAATCTGATTGCTATAATTTTATGATGAGCTCAAATAATCAAATGCAGTTTTTTCTAATTAAAACAAAAACAAGTAAGAGTTTTATAGTTGAGTATACCATTCCCAGCTCACATTGATAAATACACATATTCAAATTAAGCAGTTCAAATCATCAAATTAACTTTAAGCAGTTCAACGACCATGCAAGCAGTGCACTTTCGTTGGGGCGTCAAGTGACTATTAAATAGATTCGGAGTTTGTTTTTTGATAGCTATTAAATTTTCACAGCATTTTTAAATGATAATATGAATTATGGAAGTCATTAATTTTTATCGATTGAGAAGATTAAATATTTAAAACCTGAATATTTAACCTATATAGAAAATTTTGTGTTCCTAGCTTTTATAGTCTCGGTAGGACAAAGTCTGATTAATTCGGTTATTAATTATACATATATATAAACTTTATAGGATAGAATATGCATTTATTTGTCTGTTACATATATTAACATTATAATATTATTCCCTTTTTATTGTTATTAAAGCAATATATTGTTATTGGAGCAATAATTCCAATTGTCTATTTGATTAATCTTACATTACCTTCTAGCTAGAAGTTAAAGCAGTATAAACAAATCCATAAAGATAGCTTAAAATAAATACCAAAAAATGTGTCAATTTATTTATAAAACGATATCTTTATTTAAAAGATTTAATGAGTTCATCATAACATATTCTTTACATCTGTATATTTTTTATTGCATATTATAAGAATAATCTTTGTGTTTAATTTTTTTTTTTTTTTGTTTTACTTTCTGACATATGAATGTCGTTTGTTCTCTCTTATCAGGCTGTTTGATTATAGCTATGCCATATCTATAGAAATGCTATATACATATGTACAATTGTAAACTTTATATGTACATATATAGTACATATATAGATAAAAATGTCTGGTTATATTATGAACTGCACTTGATAAGCTGTGCTGCACTTGAAGAAAATTATTTTACAGAAATTTGGTTTATTTTCCAATTTAATAAACTAATCCATAGATTCCCAATTTACCACCAAGATGATCTGAATTCCAGTTTTTCATCAATTAGGAAGGGTATTCCCTCTATGTAAAAAATCTAATAATGTAAAATTTTTCTCGAATTTAAGCACATTTTTTTTAAATTATCTTTTTTTTATTTTTAATTTATTTATTAAGATATATTTATTTAATGTAGAGAAGCAACGCCAACCCCCTGGACATTTTTTTAACTAAATCCTTGGTAGATTCAGTTCATTAATCCAGTAGACTGTGATATAAATGTTAAGCAAATTAAAATTTTAAATAACAATAGAATTTTGTTAGCCAATTGATGTTTGTTTTTTTTTATTGATGCAAGACTTTTTAAAATATAATTAGCACGTCTTTCGTTTAGGCATAGTTTTGTAAGCATCTAAGTTGGTTAAGGATTTGGCTTAGAGATAAAAAAAAATTCAATTTATTAAATTTTAATTTCTTTATTAACTTATGTAGAAGAGTAGAGCTTTATTTATTTTTATCTTTCTTTTTTCATAAGTTGACCCAATTCCTGGTCAACCTTCAGTCAAAGTTATCATACTACACTCACTTGTTGGCTGCTCCCCCGTGGCTTTTAGCGGCTTTGAACCGGAATTGGTAGCAAAAAAAAAAAAACTGCACAATTGGCCAATATCAAGGCCAAATGGCAATTAGCTAGCAGGCCGGAATTCGGTATTAGATTCAGAGGGAGTCGGTGTCAACAGGCGACTAACAAATTACGTCCGGGGGCCCACCCAAATGCTAAATCTACATAAGATATATTTATATAAATATATATATATATATATATTGAATTGAATGCCTGTATTCATGGACAATCGCCCCAGCCTCTGGAGCAATCAGTTACAACTACTCTAGCATAGGCCATAGACACTGACTAACAATAAACATTATTCATATTGTTGGGTTGTTTCTGTTTATACAATGATCGGTCGTGATCGATTATGGAAATAGAAATATATATAAATGTATAGATTAACAAATAATAAATGCCAATGTAGACAATTTGCATATGGAGTTTCAATCAAAAATATTTAGAAAGCCATTTAAAATCTAATTGATTATGGCAAATGACAAAATGTTAATGTATGAAACATTGCAAATTTAACACTGCCGATTGTGATATACCCTGTTGTTAAGTGGGTTTTCTATTGATTTTCATAGCTATAGAAAGATGAGATTGATATAAATACTTAGATTAAGCAGTTCCTAGAAAGTCTATGTGGCTAATATTCTGAATCTAGGCTATAAAAACTGCGGAGTTATAGGTTTTTGTGAATCTGCGAATGCCCAAAAATAATTAAAACATTTCTTTTCTTATACATTTATTTTTATAGTATAAGGTGTCAGCATAGTGTTGAACAAAAACTGTTTTATTTTTGGTTTTCCAATACAAATACTATAGAACTAACCAATTAGGCAATTTTCTTGTCAATCTTTAAATGAATCAGAAAATAATTAACATCATATAGACATGCAAACTTTGCAGACTCTTAATGTGTTAGGAAACAGTATGTTTTATAATTATGTTTACATATATGTTTATTAAAATGTTCTTTACTTTACAGGGTCGCACATTTGGCTCAATGATTAAGAACTTTCTGATCTTATCTCAGCCACTGAACGAAACCTACTTGCCGCTCTACAGTACCCCAAAAGGCAGTGAGTATACTCATAAAATCGAAGTGCTTCAAAAAAAGTTTGAGTACCCAAAATTGAATACTATGAATCATTTGTGTTTTTTTTTTTTCTTAATGATTATTTGCAGGGCAAATCTATAACGATACACTGGAATCGGTTAAATGTAGTTTTCCACAATATGTACGCGAATTGGAAGGTGTAGCCGATGGTGCTGAAGTGGAGTTCCATAAGGTGAGCAATCCAATTTAATCACAGCCTAAACATAAACTTAAATTTAACACATACATAGAATATTCATTTGTGTATACTCAAAATTAAAACTTGAAAAACCGTAGCCCAATATCTAATTAGCAAAAATTTAACTTATAATGGTGTAAACAATTAGCACTCGAATTGACTCCAGCTGAGGACAATTAAGTGGCCATTAAAACAAATACAAACACGTAATTGTTGGCATTACAAAAACAAAAAAAAATTAGTTTTATTATAATTGCGGAGTGCGATTTGCGGGGGCGGTGCCAACAAACTTCAACTTGAGCTTTCTAACGGTAAAGCTAATGCCAAAGTCGTCGCACACTGTTGCGTTGCGTGTCAAATTTTGATTTGACTGTGGCTTGTGTTGCAAGCTGTCAATTCAATGACAACAACAAAATGCTATATAAGCAAATACTCACATATCTATAGTATATATATATATATATTTTTATATATATGTAACAATAATTACAATTTGAAAGCGCCTATGACGAACACTGAACATAATAATTATTATGATTTTATGATAATAAGAATAACAACAAGCAAACAAAATTATATACTATAATCAACAGTTTAATTAAATTTAATATTTTCCAACATAATTGACGTTAAATAAATAAATGAATTTTCATCCAAGTTCTCTAGAGAACGTGTATTTATTATATCTATTATAAAATAGGTTTTTTTTTAATAATAAATGCTCTTAAGATGTAAAAAAAATCATAAAATTTATAATATTTTGTAGGATTTCGAGACACTTTTTATTTAAATTCTGTTTTCCTAATTAACCTTTGCATTATTTAATTTTACACTCGAGATAATACCTACCTTACCTAACTTTCTAAGGGTAATAGGTAATACACCAACTCCTCTTAGCAGAAATCGCAAAAAAAGAGTTATGAGTATTCAAGTAATGAGTTTAAAATCAATCAAAAATTACAATTTTTTAAATGAACGGGATAATCGTAGATATATTTATTTAGGATATAGGATCCGGGAATAGGCAACACTTTTATTTCCAATATTTATTGAAAAATAACATAGTAAATTGTATAAAATATTTAAAAAATAAAATTGTGATATAATAATTACATTTAAATTTTTGTTTAGAAGTTGAAAATTAAAGGTTTTTTTCAATTTATATTTTAAATGTTAAAAATTAAAATTGCTTTTGAATATCTTTTGAACCAAGCTGTATATTTTAAAAGTTAACATATGTAAATGATCTTAAGCTCAATACGTTTCCATTTTTTAAATACACAGCTTGGTTCAGAAGATATTCAAAAGCAATTTATTAATATAAAAATAAAAATTGAAAAAATTACTTTAGTATTCAACTTTTAAATACAAGTTGGCAAATAATAATAATAACAAAAATTATTACCAATTTTTATTTTCGGGTCCACAAAAACAAAAGTTTGATTGAAAAATATCCATAAATAATTCTAATCATAGTTTTTATAAATAAAAAACTTAAGAGTTTTTTTTCATTAATTTGTAGATTTTATTCCCGAGAAAAATATTTCAAGTGCTGCAAGTCTCTTTGAATTTATTTTACGACATACCATTCTAATAAAATTTAATTATTATTATTAAAGCATATTATTAACATATTTCATATAACTGATCAATTCGATCGATCTTACTATATACAATATGTATTTAATACTTATAATCAGTTCAATCAAAATTCACATGAGTACGAAAACTGGGTATATAATAATTAATTTTAAACTCTTTTTTTTTAGACTGAAAATTACACATTTTGACAAATCTAATTTATTTTGTATATAAATATGATTAATTTTATATATTCTTTTGATGTTTTGTGTAATTAAAAGCTGCATTTATAGGCATTTATTACTGTATACATAACAACAACAAATACATAAATAAATAAAAAGAATACGCATTGGTTGTGCCTCTCGTGCAACACAGAGTCATTGAACTAGTTCCGTTTACTGTGGCATTGTAGATTATTTTTTTTACCGTTTAAATGTACTTGTGTTGACTTTTTTTTTTTTTGTTAAGCCAATTCAAATTTGGCCAATCACTCCAAATATTAACATTATTAGCTGTTCAGTAAAGGAGAAGAGCATAAATACAAGAAAAAAGAGATACCCTAGCAAATGCCTTTTAAAAATATTATATTTTTAACTGATTGTTGCTATGGTAGCATAATGATATAGTAATTTAATTTTACTCAAGTTGCCGTTTATCCTATAGAGCGTTTAATTAAACTTGAAATAGTTTCAGATTTAAAAAAAAAATGCTTTTTAAGCAAAAACTCTTTTGTCGGCCAGTTGTTTCTATGGCAGCTATCAGATTTAATTGATTAAATAAAATATAAATAATGGTTAATAAAGATTGTAAAAAAAAGAGTTTTTCATACCGATTGTTTTAGCTACTTATATATAACATATAATGATCTGAAGCAAATCGTTTCGACATACGACTTATACTGTCTGATTCTAGTTTGCATGATCAACCTTAATTTTGCCTTTAGCCTGTTACACACATTTGCTCTGTCTTATAACACCCATTAGGCCAATCGTCATGCATACAGGGTATAAATAGCTGCAGTTCGAAGTCAAAGTCAACGTCAGCGTCACAGCAATAACAATATTGAATTTGTTGCAACTTAAGAAATGCACAGCTGCCCGTTAATGTGATATAATTTTTGCATTCAATTAGTTAGCCAATTAATTACACGCAAAATTGTACTGACCATGGCCGCTTACTGGTATTGATGACTTGGTTTATGTCGATGTCAACTAATCAGCTTATGATGCTGTTGAGAACCAAGCCAAGGGAATAATGTATTTCAAATAAATTCCATAAATAATTTTGTTAATTATACATACACACATGTGTATGTATTGAATTACCAATCACTTTTAAATCAAGTCGTTAATAATTTTTTTTTTCAATTCTATTAATTCAATGTGTATCGAAAGGATATTCTCATCTTGCTGTTCAAATATAATTGATTGATTAATTTATTTTCAAAGCACATCGCTTAATTGCTTTCTTTGTGCATGTTTATTGGAATATCAGAGACGGATTTATAAATTAAATAAATCCAAAAATAATAATGATATACGTGCAACTCATTTTGATTAATTATGTGCATATTGTTGAAGTGTTTGCTATATTTTGGAGGCAAATTTAAAGTACATTAACCTGCAATATACAAAAGGAGAAAAACAAAAGAAAATATAATAAATCATTTAACAATAACAAAAAATTTAATTGAGTCATGTTTTGACAATCGTTAAGTCTATAACATGTGCTTACTGTTTAAATTGGCAAAGCTTCTTTTACTTATTTTTAGTTATTCCTGCTGCACTTGGATGAGATCTTGCCACAGGCACTAAAACATCAACCACGCAAC
Source organism: Hirtodrosophila alboralis (assembly GCA_035043045.1). Lineage (NCBI taxonomy): Eukaryota > Metazoa > Arthropoda > Insecta > Diptera > Drosophilidae > Hirtodrosophila > Hirtodrosophila alboralis. The sequence goes on from JAWNNH010000002.1 coordinate 254,205, forward strand.
AAGAATCAACCCACCGGTTGCTCCACGATCATTGTTAACCAAAAGCATTGCGTAAGTATAAATCTTTAAATAATAATAAAAATAATAATAAGTATTATTCCGATCTTTGTTTGTCTCCAGCGACTTTTGGGTCACACGGAGGATGCATTGACAGAAACCCTTAATCATTATTACTTTGTGGTAGCGCACATCATTAGCGATAAGCCACAGGGCAAGTATAATGTCAAGGAGGAGCATTTTATGTCCCTATGCTATGCTGGACACCTGCCAGGCTATACAATGAATCACAATCATCATGGTCTAGTATTTAGCATCAATACAATCAGTGCAGAACTGTTGCGCAGTGGCAAAACACGTAAGTTGTTTCAAATTTCATATTATCCTTTAAAAGATATCGGTGTATATGGAAATTAAAATCATCAGGTCAAAACTGTGTTCTCAGAAGACACAATTGAGTAAATGTTGATTATTTGTTATTCTTCTTAGACATTTTCCCCAAGAAATCTATTCCAGAATGTGAAACTTAGAATATAGAATATTACTTAGCACTTTTGCTGCATTTATGATCAAAAACTCTACAATTTAGGCCTTAGTATCCAGCAGAAAAACAACATGATAATGCGCCAAAATTTATTAAAAAAAAAGTAAAAGTGCTATTATGAGTACACCTGACTTCATTACACCCTGTATCAAGTTGAACATGCGCAAAAAATATATACGCATTCATAGACATTAATGCTATTCAGAATTCTGAAGGCACATTCAAAAAAAATTGTATATCCAATTGTGAAAAGTTGACGTCAATTTGTGAAAATACAGGATAGAAATAGCTCCATAGTAATTTTTCTATGCCATGTGGATTTTATTACCACAAAATGGAGAAAAGTTTGTAACTCTGGCAAAGAAAATGTATCGAAATGTATCATGTATCGAATTCATTTCGATAGCTCGAGCAAACTTATTCTACAAAACATGGAAAAAATCTTTAATTTGGGTCATAATAAACATACTTCCTTATTTTTTTTTAATTTGGATAGTAAAAATTACTTTACTTTGTTTAAAGAAATAATTCAACATCATTTTTAAAAATTTATATTGAACACACAAAATTTTTTGAATATTAATGAATTTTATTCTCATTTCATAGAACACCTGGATTTCATATCGTTGAAAATCCATAATTCCGATTATAAACCCGCCATTTTTTTCGTTTATTCTTATCATAGAAAATATACTCGTATTGTGTAAATTTTCACTTCGTTGTAGAGATTCATACTCTATTCGAAGTTTTATTTTATTTTTCTTATCGAGATTTTCTATACTTCAAAAAAAAATTATTCTTTCTTAGTGCATGTTTGTATGTAACATGCAAAGTACTTAGTTGATGTTTATTTTCTAAAAGTGATTAAATTTGCCATCTGAAGCGATCTGTTTGCATGAAATTCAAATTCTAAATTGCACTGCTTGGTTTGTATGTGCAATTGCGGATCTCGCACTGACTACAGGGTGTCCCGTAGTCAGATATACTTGACTACAGCTTTCGTTCTTCTTTTTTTAAGTTTGGTTTTCTCGCATGCTTCTCGCTAGTTTCCAGTTTACCTCCTCATTTTTATATGTATATAGTGTGAAAAATCATCAATTATTATATATTACATTATTATATAAAATCCATTAACTAAATAGTTTATACATCAATATATATTTGCAGCACGACATTTTATAACTCGAGCGCTGCTGGCCACCAGCAATGTGGATGATGCCTTTAGGGTGCTCAAGGATGCCGGTGTGGGCGCTGCCGATGCCTGTTCCATTAACTTTAGCTTCTTGGCGTGAGTATACGACGTGTCTTTAGTGTTAATATATCTATTAAGTTATTACTTTTTTTGGCATTCAGCGATCCACGACAAATGTTTTACAACGTTGAAATGGCGCCAAATCCCGAAAGGAAGAATGAATCTCATCTTAGTATCAAGGAGATACCAATCGGCGATCATAATTACCATGTCAATCAGTACGTGATTTGATTGAGACCATTTAATAAATTCAAATTGCCTAACTTGAGTATTTCGTTTGACAGATTTGAACGCATACACATGGATCAGGCCAATGAGCTAATGGTTGAGTCAAGCATCTCGCGTATGAATGCATTTTCCAACTACAAGCCGCCGGCCAGCGAGCAGGATGTGCGTCATATGCTGGGTGATGTGTCTGGAGGATGTTATTGCGTCTGGCGTGAAAATGGCAGATGCGATGAAGTGGTCAAAACAATTGCTGTTGGCCTATTTGATTTGAATGCCAAAACATTTTCACTCTATTCGGATAATCCGAGTCTGACGGAGCCACACTGCACGCTCCCCTTAATTTACAAATAGTCATAAGATTAAAATATATATGCATATATTGTACTTAATCGCTATCAAAGTTATTGAACTGTTTATTTGTGCGTGCAACTAATGTTTCAACTATTTGTGGGTAATATTTTTTTTGTTTATATAGTTTAATAATATATATTTGAATATATATATACGTTATGGGGTATTTTTCAAGGCATATTTTAAATAAAAGACATTTTTAACGTTCAAATTGATTCAAAACGACTCGTTAATTTTTTGCGTTTTTCAACACTGGTCAACGTTACCGGACTATTTAACAAAAAAACAGCTGTAGTTAAAAATTCATTATTAAGGAAGGTTACGCCTTGCGCTATTATCGATAAGTGCTAAGTGACGTATGAATAATAACGATATGATATTGAATTAATTAAACAAATTGAACTAATAATATTATGAAGCAGTGCACCACATTTCAACTTATAAGCTTTTAAGCTGATTAAAAAAAAAACACGTTTTATTTTAAGTGCGATTAAATGAATATTCGTTGTGACGCAGTTGCATGACGCGCAACATTTATCGAAATCTTGTACATATGTTAGGTCCATTCGTGACAGCAACAACCCTGGATTGTGTTTCTTTTTATTTATCTTTTGTTGTTTCTTGTTTGTAATGCAACATTAACTATTTATAAATAGCTAGCCAACATTCACAATGTACACATTGCTGCACGGCTTCTACAAATATCTCACACAGAAAGACGAATACTGTGTCGTCATACTGGGCCTAGATAATGCGGGAAAAACGGTAAGCAATCTCCGGCTTAGGGACACGTCTGCAATAGTTAAAATTGTACATTATATGCAGACTTATCTGGAAGCAGCCAAGACCAAATTTACAAAGAACTATAAGGGCCTCAATCCAGCTAAGATTACAACGACGGTGGGTCTCAACATTGGCACCATCGATGTGCAAGGCGTGCGCCTGAATTTCTGGGACTTGGGCGGCCAACAAGAGCTGCAATCGCTGTGGGACAAGTATTACCAGGAATCGCATGGCGTTATTTATGTGATAGACTCCAATGATCGCGAACGCATGGACGAGTCAAAACTCATATTTGGTAATTACGCACTTAACTCATTATTTGCAATCGCCAGTCTATTACCAATTTGCTCTGACATTTTGCAGATAAGATGATCAAAAATGAGCTGCTGTCGGGCGTACCGCTGCTTATATTGGCCAACAAACAGGATCTGCCCGATGTCATGGGCGTACGCGACATAAAGCCTGTGTTCCAACAAGCAGGCGCGCTAATTGGACGACGCGATTGCCTAACAATTCCAGTCTCAGCGCTAAACGGCGAAGGTGTCGACGAGGGCATCAAATGGCTCGTGGAGGCCATTAAGCGGCATTCTTTGGTGCGACCGCCACGCGAAAACGATTGAGCCTACTAAACGATGCCAATACAGTAATTCCAATAACTAAACACAGAAACACACTGAGGACATTGTACAGAATAGCTTCTTGGCTTTAGGTAGAGCATAGCGTTAAGCATGTATAAAATACATAGCATATACATATATACGTTTTTATAGAAGGTTCATACATCATACTCAAATAATGTACAATCTTAATGTATTGATAGTATATTGAGGCAATACTGTTAATTCAGCCTTTTCCGGACAATCTGTTCTAATAGTACAAGTTTTTGTCGGAAATATTAACAAGCATCTCTTCTCTGGAAATTTATCGCTCATATTGTTTTTTATTTACTTAAAATATTATTAATACTGAAAATATTATTAATTTGTAACAAATTAAATGCATCGATTGTAATTAACGGTTGTAACAAAGTTATTTACAAATCAACGTAGTCAATCTTTGTGTACATAGATAGCATGGTAAAAGCGTAAAAGCTAGAATCTTTTTAAAACATACTTGACTCCTGCGTACTGGATACTTTTCAAGTATGAAGTAGATATTTCACAAGAAATTGAGAGCCCTATTGAAGTAGATGTTATCATATATTTACATATACGTATACAAATGCTAATACCGAGAGCATGCGAGTACCTTTGGCTTTCACCTGTCATTGACTCGCTTCCTGGGCTTATCAGTAACGCAGTCGATGACGACTTTGCTTATCCATAACGAAAATTTCTTGTGTGTGTTTGTATATGTATGGACATTTACACCGGCATTCTCACGGTTTTTTTTTTGTTTTTTGTTATCAGCAGTGGTGAGCAGCGAGCAGCTCAAAGATAAGTTAGTATAGTTTCTGTGTGTTAAACGCGCTCAAAGCGAGCGAATACAAATACCCTGCCATATTGTTGACTGGCATGGCTGTAATACCACCAATATGAGCGTCTAATATGATAACTATATCTACAATGTGCCGTTAAATGCACACACTCGTTGCAGGCAGGCGTCGATGAAGGCAGAGGGATATCAAAACCAAATGGTTTCAGTCATTTGGCAGAGTTTCAACCGCGCGGGCTGCTTACTAACCTAATAGTAGGTTAATTATTAATGCTGTTTGCAGCTAGTCGTTCATTTCCTCGACAATGAAGACATTGAAAATCCGCACAGTTACTTGATGGCATGAGAAGGTCGCGATTCCGTTTCTTACCTGTATCAGCTGCTGAATTTTTTGGTCTTATGCATATGATTAACCAGGCTGGTTTAAACTAAAGAAGCATTGTGCGTGTGTGTGTGAGTGGGGGGGGGATTGGAAACGTAATTATTTATAAATGTACATTAGATAACACGTATATACGTTCGCTGCGCTGCCTATGTGGAACACCGTGGACGCTTATCATTATTCCAGTGTCAGTAACTGTTCGGAGTTCGGGTGTGTGTAAGAGTTTGTATATTTAGTTAGTGTCTACATTGTCAGTTAGTGCAATAGGTGGAAAACACAAGCATAGTCATGTATCCGTACTATGAGCAGGATTGGAGCGTTTTGCCACCAGAAAATAATCGCAGGTGAGTTGCAAAATTCTTTGGTGGGAATTTTCAAAAAAAAAATTTACGTTATGCGCGAGTGCTACAACTCGTCATCGTTCTATCGGCTAAGAAGATTATCGATAGTTGCCGATAACAGCGCTGCTACTGTCAAAACGAAATGTCAACCGCTCGGTAGCGCTCTCTCGCTCTCACTGCTGCTGCTTCTACAACTAATACTACTACTACTACTGTTGCGCTCATCATCAACATTCTACGAGCATTTTTGTCGCGTTGTTAAAATTTGCATTGAACGTTGGAGGCGGCAGGTGGCTACAAATCAAACGTTTAAATTTAATGCAGTCGAAAGTTAAAAACACAAAGAAAATCGGATATATGTGTTTGAGCCAGAACACAGTTGATTAAATGTTTAGTTTTTCTTGTGGCCAAAAAGCAGCATACGCTTAACTCAGTGGATACTTGTGTGCGTGCAGTGTTTGTGTGTGTATGTGTATTTAGGCCTTCCAATGAAATTAATTAACTCGATTTGAAAGTGATACAATATTTTGCTATAATTCATATACAATTAGTACCCACGGCCACATAATCACATACGTGTATATCCCTGTGATTTATCATTTTTTTTCTAATTTTTTTTTTGCAACGCATGCAATGCACTCGATACATGGCCCATTGTACCATATCGATATCGAATATCGATAAAAGCCAGCAATGACGGCAGCTGTTTTGGTTTTAGCCATGACTGGTGTGACTGTGACTGCCTTTTAGGCCTTTAAACTAAAGTTGATTCCAAGTTTTAACGATTTATGTGTGACAACATCGGTTACATTAACTATAATTAATATGACGAGTATATAAACTAGTTACAATCACTAATTGAACTTATATTCCAATTGGATTTTATTGGATAGCCCCTCTGCTGTATATGTGTGCCGTTTGTTTGCATGTGTGTGTTTGTGTGTCGGTTTCTGTCAACTCAATGCGCGCTAATCGTCTGCTCGTCTCAGCTCATGCTTCAAGTGCGGTTTTCGCCTTATTCACACAGCTGAATTAATCATTACATTTTCATAACCAGCAGCCGCAAACTGTTTTTTGTATTTGTGTGAGCCTTCAATATTTTGTCGTCTTAATTAACACCCATGCACATAGCCTAGTTTTTTTTTTCATTGGGCTGCGCTTCGTTGGCCAGCATTGACAACTTACACATATATATACATATGTATGTATGTACATTTGTTTGTAACTGATGCCAGTTAAAAGGTACTTTAATGTACTACATACATACGTACAGATTCCCGTGTGCCATAGCGAAAAGCTTTTTGTTTGCTTAAAACAGATCATGTGTACTTATGTATGTATGTATGCATTTGTTTAAGTCTCAGCATACGCGCAAATATATATATTTATATGTGTATGTGTGTAGGTAGGCATGCAAATACATGCATACATATGTATGTCTTTATGTAAATATCGTTTCATAACTAGCGCACTTAGCAGCAATAAGTTGATTACTGATATGTACATACATATATTGTTTGCACACTGAAATTTGTATTAGTAATATTAATATATATGTGTATATAAACACAAACAGCATCCAGAGACAGCGAGCGAGCTATAAAGTACATTGCGGTGTTATAATTTTTTGCAAGTGCAGCACAAAAAGAGCGGAACCAAATAGTGTGTGTGTGTGTGGGGGTGAGAGTAAGAGCAACAAGAGAGTGCGACAAGTGAAGCAAAAATAAAAAAACTGCAATCAAATCAAATAGCGGCCGGCTGTCAACGTTGTTGTTGTTGTTATTATAAGTGCTGTAAAGCGAGAACCACAAAAGAGATCAAATTTGTTGTTGCCTTCTCGCCAACGCAGCTGTTATAACAGCAATAACAACTCAAGCTAAAACATAAATATATACACCATAGGCCGGCAAACAAACAAATAAGAATTAACAAAAAAAAAAAAAAAATACAGCAGCAGCAAGAGTAGAAGCAGCAGCAACAACAACAGCAGTTAGACTGCGTGCCACTACCAAAGTGCTTCAAAATCGCAGCAATATCGCCTCAAAATGAATTCCGAGCATGGGTATGCCTATTTATTGCCTATATTACATACATATAGTTCTATATATATTTATTGATAGAGTTGTGCCGTTTCATTCAGAACAAGTTCTATTGAAATATTATACTTTACGAAACTGTTGTTAAAGTCATTCAGTTGTTTTCATTTTGATAATCATACATAAACATATTTCTGTGCAGTATTTCTACCATATTGCTACATTTTTGGAATTGCATAGAAAGCCTACAATTTCTCTACATTAAAAATTGCACGCTAGATTAGTTCGTGTTTAGACGGTGCATGATAAAAGTTGCGCACAGAAAATTATTCACGAATTCTAGAGTCTAACGTCTAAAAAAGCAAAAATGTTTTTCTTTATAAATCAAAGTTAAAAATATTTATTGAAAATGGCTTACCTTCATTTTATAAAATAAAAATTTGATATATCTATTTTTGATTATTAGAATACAGATTTTAAACCAACTCTTACTTATAATTTTTATAAACATACTAAATATCAATTTTTAAAATTAAAGTTAAAAATAATTGTTAATTTTTTATAATAAAATTTAAACATAATTGTGATATTTTAAATAATTTACAAAAATGTGGAACATTATTCCGATTTCGTATTTTATATTGAAAAAGTCATAAGAGCTACGATCTCTTATTTTTTCCATTTTTAACACACTTTTAACAACTGATTAAAATTAAAGTTGAGCTAAGTCTTGTTCATGAATTATTATAAACTCGCAACTCTATAAATTGTACACTTAACTCACATTAGCCATTTATTACTATTTATTATTATTGACCTTTTCTGCCTGACAGATTCAATCCAGCCTTCAATATGGCCACCATACGCCAGGCATTCACAGAGGCCGTTGAAAGAGGTAAGCGCTAAAAAGAAAAAAAAAAAAACCTGCAACTGCAACATTTATTGCATTTTTATATTCATTTCTCTTTTCGCCTGCCCACACACAGTCAGAATGCCGACGCCCACAAGACTGCGCGATCTTATCCGACAGATACGTGCCGCCCGCACAGCCGCCGAGGAGCGTGCCGTGGTTAATAAAGAGTGCGCCTACATACGCAGCACATTCCGGGAGGAGGACTCTGTCTGGCGGTGAGTGGGCCTTCAAAAAAATAAAGAACGATAAAAGAAAACATTTTTTATAAACTGAAATTTTCTGATTCCTTGCAGTTGTCGCAACATTGCCAAGCTGCTGTATATACACATGCTTGGCTATCCGGCGCACTTTGGCCAACTCGAGTGCCTCAAACTGACGGCCAGCACACGTTTCACAGATAAACGTATTGGCTATCTGGGTGCCATGCTGCTGCTGGATGAACGTCAGGATGTCCATTTGCTGATCACGAATTGTTTGAAAAAGTAAGAGAAGATTAAACAGCTGCAATTAATTATGGAACCTTTAGTCTGCTCTCGATTAAGTCAATAATTCGTGTTTGCATTAAATTATCGTTCTCATAACATTATCATAAATCATATATATTGCCTTACCTATTAATTATATAATTGTAGTTTCGAATATGAATCGAATCACACAGTTGATTGCAATCTATTTTATAGTAATATATTCAATTCATTTCAATTTCTTTCACGTAAATGTTAATATTAAAAGAATTTACAAGTGGGATAATAATATCATGTACATAAAGAGTACAGCCCACTTAGTCTTGTCTGCTTAATAATACAGCTTTAGAAAAAGAATTAATACTACAAAATAACATTTGAAAGCAGGGAAAATTATATAGTATAATAATAAATATAGTCATATATAAACTTTCCTTTATTTGCCTAAATTTCAGTAAGAGTGTTAGAGGTCTATTGTCAATCTTCCCACCTTTTTAAACTCGAATTCAATTAAATATAAAATGTTTTATATTTTTGCAGTGATTTAAACAGTTCGACACAATTTGTGGTTGGACTGGCGCTGTGCACATTGGGCGCCATCGCATCACCAGAGATGGCACGTGATTTGGCCAGCGAAGTGGAGCGTTTAATGAAATCGCCCAATACCTATATACGCAAAAAGGCGACACTTTGTGCGTTTCGAGTCATTCGACGTGTACCCGAGCTAATGGAGATCTTTTTGCCGGCCACACGTTCGCTGCTGAGCGAGAAGAATCACGGTGGGTAATCAGAAAAATATGCACTACAGCTGGTTAAAATTAACTAAAAATCTTAATATCTTTGACAGTAGAACTTTTAGATAAACAGCTCTATTAGCAGTATTATGAAAATTCGCGTATAAAATATAAAATTCCCAGCTAAGATGTCCAGTTGACTGATAGCATAAGTTGTCTGACAAAATTTACGTTTTATCTTTAAACAGATTGTAAATAAACTATTTGATAAAGAGTTATTTAGTTAAATAAAGACAAACTCTACTATAATTACCAAAATTCAGTCTTAGAACTGTGAGATTTATGTAATGAAAATGGAAAATAACGTATATCTTTATTATTATTAATACGATTAATATTCATACCTATACAAGTATGTGATATATCGTGACCATCAGTTATCTGCATTATAATTTAAGGCAAAATGCTTTTCCAAAAAGTCTACTGCTGCTTCTAGCTAGAACAAATAATGATTTTAATACTTTTAACTATCAAAAGTATATCCATAATCTTGAGATTAAGAGTCACAGTCTAGCTTTCATTAAGCCTGCTATAGATAAGAGTATCATTCATTGATTACCAGCTCTATTATATAAATATAAATGAAATATAATTATAATATTTCTCTTTTTTAGGTATCCTTATCACCGGTGTTACGCTTATTACGGAAATGTGTGAGAACAGCTCAGATACGTTGATGCATTTCAAAAAGGTAAGTTTCTGGCCAGCCAAATGGAGGGGAGGCAATCAGACAAGTGTACAAATACAATGTTTTGGATGGGTATTAAAAATTGGTTGTTAATAGCTGTAAATAGCTATTAATTTACCAGCATCGTTAAAGATGCTTGATTACTAACACCCCCATATCAGATTTTTGGGTGGCCCGTATTATTATTATTATATGTTGTATTTTTGGTGCTCACTTATAATTTTTGCGGTTAATTTTTAATCGACATCTGCTAAAGAAAAATGTAAAATGATTTTAGTTTATTGCTATGTTGCTACCAACGTATTATTATGTACGTTTATTTCACATAACAACATTTTTGTACTTACAAAATTAACGCTTGTTTGTTTTTGATCGAAAACCGCGCAAACACAAAATGAAATTTGTTGTAATTTGCTTGCCAGGATAGCGGAAATCGAGAGGTATGATTGTGATTTGTGCCTTATCTTAGAAATAATTTAAATATATATAGTTTATATATAAATAGATTTTTATATATATAAATATATATTGTTGTTGACATTGTTTGTTTTTTGTAACGTCTTTCTAAACACACACACACCACACATAATTTTTTCAATTTTGGTTTTGTATTCACTTTAAGGCAATTTTTCCACACAAAGTATAAAATGTAATAAATTTTTTGAAATATTATACACTAGAGATTCATTTAGTTGTGTTCAAAATATTTAAATTTTTAAAGCGTTTTTGCTATTTTTTATTTTGCGAAAATCATTTTGTGAATTTTGTGAATTAAGAGCATCATTTCGTGAAATGGCAAAGCGCAGCCAACTTAACACTGTATATTTTGAAAGTATAATATCTTTTTACAGTTAGAATATGTATGTAAAGGCTACATAAACTGAGATTTAATTTGCACTTTGTATAATCAAAACATATAAATTTCATATAGCAAAAACGCAGTATTTTCATTATTTTTTGTTGTAATTTTCCTGCACTTTTCACACTTTATATTTACTACTCTTTTTCGCACACGGCACAAGCTAATGCTGACTTGCTTTAGCGCGCACACACATACATTTTATTGCTCTATCTCTCTTTCTGTCTCATCCCTTTCTATATCGCTTAAGATTTGTATTAAAACTCACGATTTAATTGCTTTTCTCTCTATTTTTGTCTTTGAAAATGGATACAGATCGTGCCGAATCTGGTACGCATCCTGAAGAGCCTTATCCTAGGCGGTTATTCGCCTGAACATGATGTCAGCGGTGTCAGTGATCCGTTCCTGCAGGTGAAAATCCTGCGCTTATTACGCATTCTTGGCCACAACGATCCGGATGCATCGGAGGCCATGAACGATATATTGGCTCAGGTGGCAACCAATACGGAAACCAGCAAGAATGTGGGCAATACCATTCTCTACGAGACGGTGCTGTCCATTATGGATATACGGTAAATACAATTCGATTCTTTTCTTTCTTAAAATGAAGCATTTTATATTGTGTTTTCCTGTTTTTCCATTTGACAGCTCGGAAGGTGGACTGCGCGTTCTGGCTGTGAACATTCTGGGACGCTTTCTACTCAATTCGGACAAGAATATACGATATGTGGCACTGAATACGCTGCTGCGGACAGTGCACGCAGATACGTCGGCGGTGCAAAGGCATCGCACCACCATATTGGAGTGCCTAAAGGATCCAGATGTATCGATACGGCGACGAGCGATGGAATTATCGTTTGCACTGATCAATGCACAAAATATACGTACAATGACAAAGGAGCTGTTGTTATTCCTGGAGAAGGCCGATGCTGAATTTAAGGCGCAGTGTAGCTCTGGCATGATCCTTGCCGCTGAACGCTACTCGCCCAATTCGCGTTGGCATTTGGACACACAACTGAGCGTCCTAATAGCCGCCGGCAATTATGTGCGCGATGATGTAGTCTCCTCAACCATACAGCTGGTGTCCAGCAGTCCAGTGCCGGAGCAAACATATATCACGAATCGTTTCTGGGAATCGCTGCAGGTGGCCAATCACTGTGAGGACAAGCAGCCGCTGTTGCAGGTCGCCGTTTGGGCCATAGGCGAGTATGGTGATCTGTTTATGTACGGCGCCAACGAGGATGGTAAGTACAAAGAGTAAATAATAAAATATAACTTCAATTGATCAATCATCTATCATCTGGCAGAGTTTGAGCGTCCAACGGAGAGCGATCTGATCGCTGTGTATCATAAGTTTTTAACCTCTGCTCAAGTGTCGACCACAAGCAAGCAATATGCGCTCGTCTCTCTGGCTAAGCTGAGCACGCGGCTGCAACAATGCGTAGAGTAAGTAAAGTCTTCGGTTTAAATTATAATTAGCTACAATGAATTAATGCGTTTTGTTTATTGCAGAGAAGTCCAGGCGTTGATTACCTCGTTTGGCAGCCATCTAAATGTGGATTTGCAACAACGAGGCGTTGAGTTTACACAACTCTTTGGCATCTACAAGCATCTGCGTCCGCCGCTGCTGGAAAAGATGCCCGCAATGCAAATAAGCCGAATCAGTTCGCAAAATGGCGAAAGCGGCGGCTCATTCGATGACAATAGTCCGGACGTTATTGAGAATGGCATCGAGATGGGCGGCAATGTTTCGCATCCTTTAATTGAAAGCAATATGAACACAATGGGTGACAATACGGTAAAGCAACGTTTGTACACATATATTGAGAATTTGTCATAGATTTAGTTGCTCATGTTCACGTTAAAGTTTGGAATAGAGAAATTAGACGTTTTTGTCTTTGAAATATAAATTGAGTCGGACATAAGCTATTAACACAAAGTTTTTGAGAACAAGAGTATCTATCTCAGACAATAATTAAAACTTATTAATTGTAACCTAATCAAATTGGTAAATCCCATCTATGCTACTCTACTTTTTACAGAATATCCTGTTGGACTTACTGGGTAGCACGGATTTGTCGGCGGGTGCCAGCGATTTGGCCATGGCAACAGATCTATCAAATGCGGTGCATAAAAAGAACACACGCAATGCAAACGATGTAACGTCCAATGCGACAGCGTCCAACAATCATGATCTGCTTGATTTGCTCGATCTAGACATGTCAGCAGCGCCCGCTACAACTGCCGTTATGGGCGTTAATCTGTCAGCTGAATATAGCAGCGCCGCCAATATGAACACCATGTTGAGTGGCCTTGATTTAAGTGGCTTTGGTGGCATCGACACTATGTCCAGCAGCATACCCACAAATGGCAACGATCTGGCCAGCATGCTGGGTGGCCTAAACGTTGGGAGCGTTGGTGCGCCAACTAATGCAATGGCGGCCATTGGCGGTGATGTGAATAGTAGCATCCTTTTGGGTGAACTGAATGCCACGACGACATCCAACAATGTGACAGTGGTGTGTATAATTGAAACATTTCTTCAATATTTTTTATTTATAATAATGCAAATAATTTAATATGAATTACAGCCTCCTCAGGGTCCCAAACTGACGGCCCTGGATAAGAATGGACTGTTGGTGCAACTGGTGCCGGTGCCTGGCACTGACCACATGAAGATCTTTATGACAACCACAAATAGCTCAGACAATACATTGGAGCAATATTTGCTGAAGGTAAGTCTTATTATTGCTGCTCATCTACATTAATTGAATATTTATTAAATGTTGTTCTTGTTCAACAGGCGGCGGTACAGAAGAGTTTTGAACTACAAATGTTACCACCGTCAGGCTCGATGCTGCCGCCGGGTGGCGTCATAACGCAGGAAATGCGCGTAGTGGCTACGTCCAATGTAAGTTCTCAGATCAATCATAAAATGTCAATTAAAATAGAAATCAAATTGACCTTGAAGTGCTCTCCATATAAAATCTAGACAAAATCATTAATGTCGTTTGGGTAAACAAAAGATATTAATCGTTTTAGCTATGTATAGAATATCGAGCAAATTTGTAAACAACATAGGGGTTTTTCAATTAATGATAAAACTATGCAACACTATGAAAAAAATTCTTGTATCCAGAACTTTTTAGAGACGAATTATATGTAAAATGGCTCGCTGATTCCGAAAACAAAAATCAATCGAGATAATCGAAAAAAGCTATATTTTCGACTTTTCAAAAATGTAGATTTGGTAAAGTAACTAATAACTCCGAATATAGTTTATTGATATTAAAAGTGTTTATATTTTTGAAAAGGTAATAAAATTGCTGTTGCGTAGTGTAATTTGCCAGGGACCCTAATGATAATAATTTTTATTATGAAAAATCACTTTTTAATAACTAATTTTTTTTTAAATTAAATATTATTATATAATATCGATTAATTTTTTAAGTTTATCTACAGTTTTAAGAATGAACGATTATTTTTTGAACGAAAAAAATATTAACAAATTAAAGTTTTTTTCGCTCAAAAGAAATGATCTTTTTATGATTTTGCTTTTTTCTGTCGTTAAATGGATCAGTGTATATCCTTTACGTAGTTATTGTATGAAAAATCAAATTAACCAAATCTAGCCGAATAAAATTGATAAAAAGAAACTTAATTTCATCCAGGGAAATTATTTAATTTTGGTTACCTGAAGAAGGCTCTAATTTTTGGTTGTGTAATAGAATATTAATATATTTCAATTTGTTTTTCCCCTATTTTTAGGCGGTACTGCGCATGCGTTTGCGCATTCAATACACGCTCGATGGCCAGCAAGTGATTGAAAATACAGAGGTTAGCGGATTTCCGGAACAGCAACCATCTAACGAATAAATGTGTATTAAAAGCAAAGAAAGCAAGCGTGTTAGCTTCAAATTCAATCTAAAGAGACGCCACACACCAACAATCCACACACACACACACACACACACACATATACAGCACAGCTAAATACAGCGGTTGGCACACACGCATATATTGTAAAAAAAAAAAAAAAAATAAGTTAACATAACCTCACACATACACGCTCATAATTTCATTCACAAAAAAGCGAAGACACCACACAAATCATGTGCAGGATGGAGAACGAAAAGCTGAAAGCTGTGTACTGGCGTTGCCAGACTAGGCGCATATAGTTGCTATAAAAACAACAACAAAAGACAGAGGAGAAACCATAATTTATAATTTATTTACATACTATATATACGCATATATGTATGTTAATATATTATCTGTATGAGTTTTGTGAAACCATCTTTAATTAGTGTCCGCGTTGCGTGTATACAATTCTTTATTATTATTACTACAACTACTATTATTATTATCTTTATTATTATTATTATTACTATTACTAATTGCCTTTTTGTGTGTGTACTAGTTTTTGTGTAAAAGACAACATTCAGTTTTAATATAAGACAATAAAGTCATTTGCAAGCGTCAAGCTACATTTATATAAAACTAAACTAAATTGTAAATTGCAACAATTAACAATAACAACAATTGTACGTTGAAAACAACAACAAACTCAAAACACGCAACTAAAGTGAGACAAATTGTGTATAGCAAATGAAAGATAGATTGAAACAAAAGAAAGCGAGCGCAGCGCATTTATTCAAGCTTAGCATTTTCAGATTTATCGATCAATAAAGTCAGTCATTTGATCGATACATGCGGTGTGTATATCGGCATATCGATTGAGTGCAGACAGGAAGCGCCCTAGTTATTATTATATAAATGAAACTTAATTTGTTATATATATATTTATATATATATATATATATATATTTAATTCTTATATATACATATACATTTTTTTTTTATTAATATTATTTTGTAACCAATTATAAGGCTCCAGGCGCTGGCGCCGGTGCATTTGTTTTCTCCAGTGTACAGCGTCGCAATTCCCAGGATTGTGTGCTGTACACTGTGACGTCACACAATGACCGGTGACTACCGTTACACAGAAAATGTGATCCTGAAAGAGCCGGCACATACACAAGCTCAGCACACCGTGTGGCCTACATTTCGATAATCTAAACTTAACACACTCGATTGTTTGTTATTTCCTGTGCGCACGTACTTAAATGAGAAGAATAAATGAATTAACAGACAAAACTGCAACAGCAGACAGCACTGTGGAGTACTAGATAATTATAAAATTATATATATGTATTCATATGCATATATATATACATATTATATTAATAAATTAAATAAAATATATTACTAAAAATAAAAAATAAAAAGAAACAAGCAAACACAAGAAAAACTAAAAATGATAAACACTTAGTTTCGGGCCAATGCGCATTATTTTTAAAACAAAAATCTTTTGGGGGGGAAAATTTCAAATCAACATTATATACTATTATTATTATGTATGTATGATTATACAGCAATTATAAATATGCCATGCAGCAGATTGAGTAATTCAGAAAGAAACTAATAATAATAATAATAATAATAACACATTAACATATTGTACAATATCTTATATATATATTTTTTTTGTATTCATCATACCTTTGAGCTGAAATAAACACCAACATTTTGTTTTATCAAAAGACAAAAATTGCCTGAGTATTTGTTTACAAGTCTTTGAATATATATCGCAGAATATAAAGAACGCCGAATCGGACACCGTAGCTGTTATCAGGAATAAGTTAAAATGTCACTTTTAATATAAACTATTTAAGGATTTTTAAAATTATCTGTCATAGATAACAATTATCAAAGAATTTTATTATTTTTGAGAGTCGAGCTGCCACACACCCAAATTAAAAAAAAAATTTTTTTATTCTAGTTAAATAGGCTGCATAAAATAATTTTTATTTTTAATATATTTATATATATATATATATCTGCTGTCAGGGCTATAAATTGTTGTACAATTCTGCATACATAGTATGCTCTTGCAGAGAGTATTACAATTTGTATACCCTGTACCCATAACAAATGCTTAACAGGCCCTCTTCTCAACTTCGAACCCATGTAGTTATGTACAGTGGCTCACACCTAATTTCCTCGTGCAGAAAAAAGTTGAACGTATTGTATCCCGTTTGGATAAAATATGTTCAACTTGAACTTTTTAATAAAAATAAGTTATCCTAAATAAAAATTGGTCGAGTTTAGTGCTCCTTGTCGAAGTTGAGACGATAAATTTGCTTTCCATTACATATGAGAAACATATTTTCTACTTGTGGAGCCTGAATAGCGAAAAGTCACGTTAAGTGGACTATAGTTTTTTGAGCCAAATTTCTTGGTCAACACATCCCTAATCGATATAACCACTATTGGATCCAATTATTTCGGATATTCCTTAACTTTTGGGACAAAAGGTAACTTATCCCAGGCAGTGAAAATCGTGTTGGGAGCGTTTGGGCCGATATTGATTCGATTTATCTCGGGTATAATGCTTTGAATGATTTAGTGGACGGAACAGACATCCATATTGACCATTTTGGCCATTTTCTTTTTTACTCAGCCCAGTTTAAAAGTGCATTATAGCCAACTCAGGGTACTATATGGACCAATTTTAGTAAATCGCTAACAATAACTTACGCCAGGTGAAAAAATGTCAATTACTGCAAAAATAAATAATTAATAATAATGCCCTTATAAGAAGGTATAAGAAGAAAATTTCTTCTAAGGTGTGTGTAAGATGAAATATTTACTTAAAGTCACGACTGCACGAAATAAGCTGAGATTTTATTTGGTACTTTTTTGCTGTTACTTGATTTTCAGGCAGAGGAAGACTTTTCCACATATTAATTAATAATTAATTAATATTAATTAATTAAAATTTAAGAATACTGCATTTAAATTATTTCGATATCTCTTATAGTTTGTAAGATGTAGCCTCTCAAAGTTAAAAAATTTTTCTGAGCGAAATAAGACGTGAGCCACTGTATATTCTACATCAGCATTAGCCAAGTCAATCTCTCCCTGTTCCGTCCGTATTTCTGTATGAACGCGTACATCATGATTTTCAGCATGTAGGATTCGTATCACCATTTAAATCTATTGCACAAATTTCATAACAATCAAATCAAAAAACAAGTTATTCAAAATTTTCCATACGAGAAAATCGCCTAAAAAATATTCTTTTGATTTTCTAAATGCAAGAATTGATTTAGCATGGTAGAAAGAACACATATTTGCAATATTTATATTCAATAACTATATTTTTGCACGGGTTTTTTGTTATGCAAATTAACAATTTAAATTATAGACCATTGACATGATTAACTTTGATTTTTTATTTCGTCAGCCTGCTTATCCTGGTGCTCGTACAGCGGCTCCTGCTCCTGTTCCAATTCCCATTCTAGTTTTCGTTTCTTGTGTTGTTGCCCATTGTGCTGTTGCTTGTCCTGCTGTGGCTCATCAACGTCCTTCAGTAACTGGCCCTGTTCCTTTTGAAACTTTTGTTGATTATACTCCAATTGCTTCACCTTTTGTTCCATCGAATCTCCAACACTTGAATTTAATAACAGGGCAGTAGAGAACATCGTACAGTCCATCACACCCCTTCCAGTAGTATCAAGAATATCGATCATATGCTGAACTTCTTCCTCAGTATTATCATATCCAAAGCCACGCATCATACCAGATAGAATCTGGGCAGATAGGGATCCGCTGCCAACGACGTCCAGAATAGCGAATGTATTTTTAATTTGTTGTTTTATTTCGTCTACCAATTTGTTCATGTTCATTTTTGTTGCTAAAAATGGTCTAAACAATATATCTACTTTCAAAAAAAATGGATTTTTATTTTGGATAATAATTCTTAATTTATATTTTTCTAATCAGAAAACATATCTATTACAATTGTAACGAAAATTTTTGGAATAAATAATGTTATATATGTGCCCTAACAATATCCTATCCATTTCATAGCTTGCTGAGATATATTTACACTAAAAAAAATTATAATTTTATGTAGCGCATAGAAGGAAACGTCTCCGACCCCATAAAGTATATATATTCTTGATCAGCGCGAGCTGAGTCGATATAGTCATGTCCATCTGTCCGTCCGTCTATCTGTCTGTTTCTATGCTTACTTTTTGGCTTTATCTTTTAGCTGTCTTGATAATGATGCTTATTTGTGTTGCAGGCAGTATATATATGTAAGAATTAGCCGGATCTGACCGCTATATCATATACAAACAAAAAATTTGTTTCAAGACATCAAAATCAAACTTGCTAGATCCATAAAGTATTATTATTTGAACAATCTGACCAAGTTTCGTTAAAATCGGAACACTATATTTTATAGCTCCCATAGGAACAATCTGTCGAAAGTTATCGTATGAAAAGCTTTTTTGTTTTTCAAGATATCAAAATCAAACTTAATAGTTCGATGTATAATTACGATTTGTACAATCTGATCAAATCTTATTAAAATCGGACCACTATGTATGATATATACAATACATATCTGCCATAAAATCAGTGAAATATGAGTTCTTCTATACAAAACTTTTTGTTTTTCAAGACATCAGAACCAAACTCACGATATCGCTATAGAAATATGTTCTGTACTATTTGATAAAGTTTGAATAAAATCGTACCACTATATCATATGTCTGTCATAGGAATAATCGGTCGAGTATTTAAATTTTCTTATTGATTTCAATTAAATGTTTTGACAAAAAATGTAAAATATCGGAAAAGAAGAAAAAAATTAAAATATTAATTAAAATAGATTACCTTTCATTTGGCTACAATTGTACTGCCTTATAATCCAAAATGCAACTCTTTTAATAAAACGATCTATAAATTCAAGGGTTTTAAGCCGCCAAATTCTTGATAAAGTGAGAAGTTAGCATATTTTAGGAAAATTCGTAGCACAAAATTAGGCTAATAATTATTATTTTATAATTTAAATTATAATTTAAAAGCAAACGGAAGTATCAATTACACTATGCAACAGCATATTTTCCGGTCTTTTTAGAATCGAATTATATGTAAAATGGGTCACTGATTTTAAAAATAGGTTGCCAGGACTGTTTTTGAGATAATCGAAAAAAGCTATATTTTCGACTTTTCAAAAAGGTAACTTTGGTAAAGTGATAATAACTCCGAACATAATTAATTGATATAAAAGGTGTTTATATTTTTAAAAGCTAATAAAATGGCCTATTAACCTGCATTATAGTAATTTTTAAATCGATTTCTCGGTTAGAAGTTATTGCGGGTTGGAATGAAAATGTGGACTAAAAATATGCCAATATTAAAATAAAGGGATTTTTTGTTCAATTTTTTTCGAAAACTCGAATTTTGGTTTTTTTTATCACTCATTGGATCTATAGATTTACTAATTGTAAAAGCCATTTTTTGGATTTTATTTTCGGGATAACGGACCCATTTTACATATAATTCGACTCTAAAAAGTTCGGGATACAAACATTTTTTCAAATTGTTGCATAGTGTTATATGTTAATATATACATTAAGCTACATATTTCTTAATATATAAATACTTACACACTTTTGTGCATACATGTATAAGTAAAAGATAAATCGCAGCAGTGTCATTATTCACTTTGATTTACGCTTGTCAGTCAAAACCCTACACTAATAAATACTTGTATGGAGCATAAGTAGTATATAGAATACAAAAATCACTCATTACAGCCTTAAGATGTGTCAGTGGCTGTCAGTGTGGATTTTTGGTAAATACTTAAGATGAGATTAGCAACAAGACATGCCCTTAAAACCCAAACTGATTCTCTTTTAATAACACAAGCCAAAATATCAAGTGTAACGTAAAGCGAATTAGATGAAATCTCTTTGATACAATGCTCGGTCGTATCAACATGTTACACGCCCGTCACAGCTGTCAATTGCAGCATCAGCATCAGCATCCTTCCAAGTATCAGCTCATTATCATCTCCATATCTGCACAGACAGCTGTGACGGGCAAAAGTTCTATAGCTCTTCGGCCAGCAGCTGTCATCGGGCATCGTCATCGTCATCGCCGTCCTCGCCGTCCTCGTTATTGTCGTTGTCGTCGTTGTTGACTCTCGCGCGTTCTCTGCGTAACCTTTGGTAAGGTTAAATGCGAGCGCAGCAGCGCCCGCGAATTGTGCCACATCAAAAGCAGCAGCAGCTAAAGCAAAAGCATGGCAAAAGGCAAGGCTTCATTATATTGTGCTCGTTGTTGCTGTCGTTGCCTGTTTCCTGCCCATTGTTGTATTTGCGAGCGAATGAGCAAATTTGAGGGCGCGGCGCGACGAGGCGAGGCGAAGCGCCGACGCACTGGCGCTTGTTGGCTGCTTTTTTTTTTGGGATATGGATATGTTTTATCCTTAGCATCGAACCTTGTTGTGTCGCAACCTCGAACATGTTTGCCCTTGTCACGTGCAACCGCCCAACCATTCTAGCGACGTGTTCTCTTTATGTGTGTGTTTGTTTGTGGCACAGCAACTGCTGGCTATAAACAGCATAAGCATCTCTATGGCATATATGTACAAATATACATGCATATATGTATATATATATTATTTTTAATAAAATTAGAGTTCAAGATTTCCACCAACTGATGCCCTGATATCAAAATATTCAGTTTAGAACTATAAGCGATAATAAGCTTAAAACTACAGTATTAAAAGCACTCTGCCGGATCATCAACATATTTGTTAAGGCAATGGTATAAAAGTAGAAAAATAAAAAATATTAAGAGAACTCTCAATGCTTGTGTATGTATGTATGTAAGTATATGTATGATAGCGACGGCATTGCGGCTGTGTGTTGTATATCAATCGCCCTTTGGGCGGATGCCTATCCCCCAACCGCTGCCCTTTCCTACTTCTACCACTACAGCCAGCCAAAACACCTCCTTTTGCCGCCCTGCCTCCCACCACTTTCTCTGGCAGCGCCGCTGGCGTTGAGAGCGCGAAGCAGCAGCAGTTGAAGCACCAAAAAAAAAAAAAAAGTAATTTTGTGCAACGATGCGACCCTTGGCCAAAAATTGTAATGAGAAACCTTTTATGGCACAAACACATGCTCGCTTTTTGTCTTCGTTCTTGTTCATCTGCCTTGGCCTTTTGCTTTATCCTCATGCCTCTTGTGCTGCTCTTACTCTTGCTCTTGCTCTTCAGCTCATCCTCTTCCCCATCCATTATCCTCGTCTAGTAATACTAGAGTTTCGCCTGCTTTCGAGTTTTGTAGTCTAATTTTATTTTTATTTTTATTTTTTTTTTTTAGTTGCTTTTCTGCATCTTGTGTTTGTTCTCTTGTTTTGACTTTTTGTCTACTTAAAGTTAATAATTTGTGTGTTGTTATTGTAATACAATATGTTTTTTTGTAGGTACGCGCTATATGCTTTTCATTTCTTGAGTTGAATTATAATATTTTATTATTTATTTTTTTCTCCGCTCATATTCAAGTATTTTTGTACAAATGAGTATATAATGAGTGCAACAACAACGAAGTACTACAAAATAAACAAAATCAAATTAAATTGCTGTTGAATGGGCTGATTTTTATTTCCCCCTTTTGTTTTGGCAGGTGGGCCCTTTGGATGTTGATGATGCTGTTGATAAACCGTGAGCTGAGGGGGGCGGGCAGAAGCCCGGTAGCCAGTGCACAAACCCAAGGGAACAACGAAGCATCGGAGCATCGAAGCATCGAATTGCCCATAACATTGTAATTGCTTTTTGATAAATGAAGCACGCGCTGCACAGCTGACAGCTACAACAAACAATAGCAACAATATTAAAAAACAACAAGTAAAAATCTTACAAGCGAACACGTTCACGGTGCTAATATACTCTGTTCGTCGTCGTGTAATTTTACGCAAATTAGTAAATTATTCACGGGCGTAGTCAGCTGTTCAGCAGGCGGTTGAGGGGTCTGAGGGGTCAGTCAATCTAAATTGTTATATTAACCAAAAAATATAATTCGACTTTTTGACAATTTTTCCAAAAACGACCTTTTTGTATTCTGTTTTCTTAAAGAATTTGACATTTTCCACTCTTAAGTACGCGCTTGAGATTCTACTTTAAACATGAGTGTTTCAAGTGGAATTTCAGAATATATTTATTTTGAATACAGACTTACATTTTTGGCTATTATATAAGTGTCGTTTTATTACCAAAGACAGAAATGTGCATGATGTTAAAATTTTTAGTCTCATCTCTACGTAGAATCATCTGAGATTTATATTCAAATTTTTGAAGAACATAAAATTTAATAAATTATTTGAGTTATTATAATTAATTAATTATAAAGCCATAGTCTGCACATTTAATATATAGGAAAGTGGGACAAAACCGGAATTATGATATATTGTACTCCCGTTTGGTCTCCTTACATTGTACTCCCGTTTTGTCCCGTTACATTGTACTCCCATTTTGTCCCATTTTTCTATATATCAAATGTGCAGACTATGACTTAATAATTGTCAAAGATATTTTACATTAAAGATAATAAATAATCACCAAATTTACTGACTCTAACTTAAAAAGAAAACTGTTTAATATGTTCGTACTTTTAAAGTGCGCGTAACAAAAAAATATCTTAATTTTTTCAATGACTTTGCTACATAGTAGTAGTAGTATTAGTACTATGTATATGCGAACATGCATAACAAATTGGGTCATTCAACAATTGGGACATTGAACAAAATGTACATACTCTTCTCTTCTGGGTGCAGAGTATAATAAGAGTAAAATCTGAGGCATTGAGCCATTGAGGCTGTCGCATAAAACGACTCACTCAAGTGTTGCCCCAGAGCTGGGGCCACGCACTCGGCAAGACAATTTAAAATGTTGAAAAATGCTCAGCTAATTGGCAGTTGACAGCGTTGAGAGCATGGGAATGGAATTGATGGTGAGGATGTGGGTGCGGCTGTTGTGGAGATTTAGGCAGCAGGCAGCAGGCAGAGGCTACACAGGCCGGGGGCCATATAAATTTAATTTGGTTTATAAAAAGTGCTTGAGAACGAGTAGATTGGAGACCAAGCTGGAAGCCAAGTGGCCAGCCGACCAACAAATGCCAATCTCCAGCCTCTAGCCAGACATCCAAGTGCCCCCATAGTCAACGTTAGATCCCACCCGCTCTCCCGCACTCCTCCACTCGCACTCACCCACTCAATCTCTATATTTGTAGGTGAAGCAACCCCATAGCTAAACTCCAAATGGAACTTGAGATAATGCAACTTGAGAATTGTTGTTGTTGTTGTTGTTGTTGCTATTGTTGCTGTTGTTATTGTTTAAAGAGGGTGCCATGTTTTCGGGTAATAGGGTTTAGTCTATGGGGCATACTGTGTTGTATTGAAATTCAAAACAACAATTCTCAAGTGGAAAAAATCTGTAACGATGTCGTCTGTCTGGCTTACGTAACGGTAACGGTATCTTATAATATATAATGGAGAGCATGGCAAAAGGTGTTACATTGTATAAACAAATTTTTGAAATTCCATTGAGATAAAGAGCTAAGCTATTGTAAGTAGGGTATGTAATTTCAAGTACATACTCATAGTATATCAAAAAGAGTTACAATTTCAAAGTAAATAGATTATAATTCTATTCAAAAACAGAAATAAAACAAGTAGTTATAGTAGATAAACTGCCAGAGCTTAAAGAGCTGAAAGCTAGTAAATATTTTAGGAAAAATCAAATTGAAATAAAAGTTTTATATTATTATTAGAAAATTGTATTTTTTCTCCCTCTATAGCAATAATTTAAAATAAAAGATAAGAGCTACCAAGTCAAGGGCTTTGCATCAAGGAAGCACAGTTGGCATTCCAGTTTCCAACCAAGTTATATTCCTCTTTTCTCAAATTATTTTAAAATTACCTTTTCGACTACTTTTCATCTAATGACTACGCCCTTGTAACAACTCTTGGCAAATAGAATAATCAAACAAAACTCA
This sequence comes from Hirtodrosophila alboralis, assembly GCA_035043045.1. Lineage (NCBI taxonomy): Eukaryota > Metazoa > Arthropoda > Insecta > Diptera > Drosophilidae > Hirtodrosophila > Hirtodrosophila alboralis. The sequence goes on from JAWNNH010000002.1 coordinate 279,187, forward strand.
TGATTCTGTTGGTAGGTAACTCGAGAGAACCGTGAACATATTTATGACGCAAATTTAAAGCCACACACAAATACATAAATGTAAATGTTGTGACACAATAAGGGGGGGTGTCCTGGAGGAAGGACGACGCCAAGTCCCAACTCCATAACAAGGTAAGCCAAGCGAGAAAGCAAACCAATTGGATAAAGGACAACGCCTCTCTCACCATGAACCATGGGGCGTCCTCACCCTCACCCTCAGCTAGCGGTTTTTTTTTTATCGTTGGCATATTTTCCAGCTCCAATTTATATGGTAAGTGGTTATCCATTTTGTTTTTATCAACATCCATGGCATACCGCAGAAAAAAAATGAAAATCGATGACTTAGTTGGGTAAAATTCGCAACGAAATATTCCCATGCCAACCCCATACAAAAAAATGAAACCCAAATGCGCTGCAATAACAAATCAAATTATATTTACATAATCAAATAAAAATAATAATAATCAAAAAAAAAAAAAAAAAAGTTTTTTAAAGCTAGTTTAAAAAAAAAATAATTTAAATACTGACATATCTATAATGATGATGATGATGATGATGTTGATTGTGACAAGAACTGAAACAAGAAACATTCCTGTTCTATATAGTAATATGTTTATGTTTTAGTAATTTCGGTACGCACCGAATCTAGTATGCTCTTTTCCGGTTATTCAAATGATATATATTTTTTCATTATTTTCAGAGTTTTATAATTATTTGAAGCTTCAGACTCAACAAAAAAAAAAAATTATGTTTTCTATCTAATGTTGGCTACATATTTACTCGCATATACTATATGTATATAATATGTATGTATATATATATATATAGGGTTTATGTTAATTGTTACTGTTATCTATGATATCTAGACTCGCTAGTTGATGTTGATCTATTGTAGTTCCTATCTATATATATATGTATATATATAGTTATAGTTGAGCGTATTGAGCTTTCAATTTGGCAGCCTATGTGGGTATTATTACACTTGATAATACAGTTTCTAGAATTGCTCAAATGCTTGGGTATTATCAGTATATATATCAGTCAAAAATAATAATAAAAATTGAAAATTAAAAAATACAACTGGAAGTTGGTCCGATTTTCAAAAGCAATCTGTTGCTAGTCTTAGGTAATTATAAGTAATACTACATAATTGTAGATGATGATTATCAGACAAACAGATATAAAACTTTATATATATTTAATTATCCAAGTTGATAATCTAGCCTCTCATGCTTAAACTATTTAGGATACACTTTGAACTGGAAAAGAGCTTGATTTGAAAAAGATTTAAAAAAAATTATATATACTATATATAGAAACAAATTCCTTATCTCATTGACGCTTAAATATTTACAGGCATTTTGCGTAGCGAAGCTTTTTTTTTGACTTTTTTTAGTTTTTTTTTGTTTTTGTTGACATAATCAAGTACATAATTCAATTATATTTTTATAATATAATATGTAGTTTACGGTTGGCGTTTTTTAATTTGTAATGCATTTTAGCTAGGTATAAACATTTAAAAATTTTGAAAAATATTCCATTTTGATTTTAGTTTAACTTTTGTTATTATTTGTTTTTGCTTTAATTTTATATTTGTTGTTATAATTATTTTTATAAGTTTTAAAGACGACGAATTGAAAACGACATGCGATCTTTAAGATTTTGTTTGTATTTTAGTTTTAAGTTTTTTGTTTTTGATTTTTTTTTTATAAGTTTTGAAAAAGCGACGCGACGAGAAAAAAATTATGTTTTGTTGCATTAAAAAATTTGTAGCAATTTGTTGCATTTAGTTTGGTGTATGTAGTTGGTTGGCCGAGGCCTCTAGATTATGTCTAAATACTCGTATATAATAACTATGATATATGTATGTATATAGTGTTGGCGTATAGATAATGTATATATATATATATACTATATAAGTATATGACTGTTGTTTTTGTTTTGGCCTAAATGCTAAAAAGATAAAACTTAAATTTATACGATTTGAGCGAACTTCATATTTTTGTTTTTTTTTTTGACTTGATGTGAGATATTTGATTTTATAACTTAATATGTTAAGACATATATATATATAAAGTATATGATGTAGTTCTTGTTGTAAGTTATATTAGTGTGTGTGTTTTGTGTATGTGTGTTGTGTGTGTGTGTATGTGTGTGTATGTTATATACAATTTGGGTGCAGAATATCACATAGTCAGACATATACGACTACAAGTTCTCAATTTTTGTTATTTTCAACGGATTGTATTCTTTTTTTTTATGTTTTTTGTATTTTTTTATTTTTTTTGTTTATTTGGCAGCCTACACATGCAGCGTGGAATTATCCATGGAAAGTCGAGAGCGACGTCCGCTTAGAAGCGAAGCGGTATCCGCATCACCGTCAGCTGAGCGCTTGCGTTGTGGACGCAGGAACAGGAACATGACCAACAGCGCCAGGAAGAAGGCCAATGCACCAAATGCCGGATATACAACACCGCTCAGTTGGCTGGCCGTTGGCAGTGAACTGATGATATACACACGGTCTGTGGGATGAGAACGCTGCACTGTTGATGATGATGTTGATGATGATGATGATGATGATGATATTGCTGTCGCTGGCACAGACAAGGACACATGATTTGAAACTGGCGTCGCTGAGGACGCAAGCAGCTGATGCGTATCCACATGAAGCTTCAACGAGCGACGCATCAGACCAGTTAGCTGCAATCCAAGAGAGAAATTCAGAGCGTTATTAAAGTATATTAAATATTATTCAGTTTAAGCTTACCTTGTGCTTGCAGGTCACCTGAATATTGTAGACCGTGTCCGGCCAAAGTGATAGCTCGGCGCGTGCCGTATCTGTTAGCAGGTTACCCATGAGACCGCCGCCGGATACCTCCCAGGTGATCAGGCATTGACGCGATGCATTGGCAATCTGCTCGTCCCAGCCAATGTCGGTCAGGACCAATGCGCCCTGTCGCTGGGCGTGATGAACGCGCAGCTCAAAGGGCGCCAATTGCCTTTGGCAGTTTTGCCAGCACTGTATGGATATATATATAGAGAGAGAAAGAAGTTAAAGGTTATATACAAGTATGAGTTGATACACACAAACACACACACACACACACACACAGTCATAGGCCACAAATTGGCAACGCAATTTTGCCAGCCGCCCGCAGCAATCAACAGCATCAACATTTAACCCATTAACATGCCCATGTCCTCAAATACGCACCCACTGGGGCACGCTCCCAAAAGCAATCAATTTTATAAAGTGAATTTCATTTTGACTTTGCCACTGTTCTTATACGTATTTATAGCATAAAAGTTTCAAATTACATTTGTAAAATAAACTAACGAAAACATTTGAAACTCTTTTTCTCGATGGCATTTTCGCCAAAATTTCGTAATAAAAGTTTTGCGTTTTCAAACGTAATAATATGTAAACTAGTGAAATGAAAAGTAAATTGCTAATTGCGTTATAAATAAGCAAATGTTTTTTTTATTGAATATGCCATTAAAGATCATTTGATAAATGTAATATAATATGTAATATAAAATATATTATTAAATAAAAGCGTTAAAAAATTTAGTGAGTAATCGACAAGTTCACAATTATAGTTTACAAAATTGTAAGCTAAAATAAACGCTTCTATCTTATTTTTTTTTAACTAATTGAATGTTGAATGAATTGTAATTTAAGTACTTTTGAATGCAAGTAATATAAAATTTAATCCAAAATGAAAATCATACTTTTATTTTAATATTATTATTATGATTAAGCTCATTGCTAAAGTCTACAACTAAATTATAACAAAAATTTGTTCACAAAGCTATATTTTGAATGAATATATTAAGATTACTTTCGATTTTATTTAGGTATAGCAGGCATATTTATTTATATTTATTCTTTTTTAAATATATATTTCTTGGAAATTATTTTTACTAAATTTTATATTCAACTATTTAAATTTTTCTTCAAAAATTATCGTTATTACTAATTACAAATTAATGGTTATTTGAAGGGCAATTGATAATAATTAAGATATAATTGAATAACAAATTATTTTTAGAATATAAACTATAATTTTAACCTGATAATTATCTGTATAAATTTTTGCCTACAAATCTATTCTAGCGTTAATTGTTTAGGTGCATTATTGGGTTAAGCATCATTACAATTATGAACTGTTGCTGAATGTTTAGAGAGGCCATGGGCTTAAGGGCAATATTGTCTGATGTTATCGCTTTCTATGGGTTGTCTTTATACTATATACAATATCTATGTATATATTATACTTAAGTATAACATTGAGGCATGTAGGCATGTACTTACATTTCTGCAATCAACGAAATCCGTGCAATAATGCCAATCCCTGGCAAACTGAAAAAAAGAAGAAGAAAACAAGGCAGTAAGAAAAAGTTAGTTAGTGGGCGTGGCCTAATCGAATTTTAAGTAAGCTAGAAAAAGTAATCAGGCACAGAACGCCGCAGGCTTCTTTTCTGGGCGAGGACAACGCCACAGCATTTTGCCATTACCAACAATAGACGCAAATTTGTAACTGTAATATAAAAGGACTCTGACTGCTGCTGTTGCTGCAAAAAAATAGAAAAAAAATAGAAAAGGCAGAGTCCTTAGATATACACGTAGCATCTATGTGTGTATATATAAATGACCGCAAAGTTGTATGGCGAATTGAAATTTTCACGCTGTCGACAGAAGTAGATGTAACTGTGGACTAACTGGACTGGCTTGAACTGAGACTGGGACTTGGACTGGGATTGGGACTGCCTGCTTAGCCTTTGTCAACTGTCGCTTTAGATACGCAGCAAAGACAGCTGGACAACGTGCCCAGAGAAAGAGTCCTTTTACTCTGTGCAGCACTCAGTTGTGAGCCCTCAGCCTGTCCGTTTAGTTTATGAATGAGCACGCAGACAAATGAATGAATGTGCTGATGCGAACTGAGAACTGAGACAGGGACAGGGACAGGGTCCTATACACGTCTTCGACTTTGAATCTGACTGTGACTGTGACTGTGACTGGAAACCAAGGATGTGAACGATGGCGGGCATCAACCAGACCGGCACCCAGGCCAGCACCCGGGCCATTCAGTAGGAGCACTTTGTCATCATTACACAATAAGGCGGCCAGATAAACGAGCATGCCAAAAAAAAAAAAAAAACAAAAAAAAAGGAAAAATCGCAAAGACAACATATTTTCCGCTCAATTGAATTTTTGGCCTTTGCGAAACAACTTGGGCGATAAGTAACAACAATAAGGCGGCCAAATGAATGAACGAATGAGTGAATGAATGGCCCAAGCATTATCAATTTGAGATGTGAGCGTGAGATCGCCTTGCAATTGATTCTAATCATAATTATTGAATATATATCGTATAGGGCATATACGACTTTTTAAATTCGTATTTCTTAACATTTATGAAAATGTTAATGCTCATTTCAGCTTATTTATTTAAAATTAGCTCACTTTTTATTTAACTGAACGAGCTATAAATAATATTATAAATAACATTGCAATTATAGTTTTAATTAATTTTGCATTAAACCTTAAATATAAATTTTGTGCGCTCTGGTTATATTAATGTTAATGCTTATTCAAACATAACTGTTATGTTTAAAACGTTCTGTTATGTTACAGAGTTTAGCCAAGAATTTAGACATTTTCTGTTTTGTTATTAATAGGTTTTTTGTTTAATGAAAGTTAAATTAAGCTAAATTTTTTTTAAAATGTTGCTTAAATTATTGCCAATATTTTGAGATAATTGAAAAATATATCAATTGCCTTTTATTAATGTAATTTCATATATCTAAAAAACTACCAAAAAAAATTATGGTTTTTTAAATTTTGTTGGAAAATTTTCATTTCTTTGTAATTAACATGTAATTAACATGTTAAACAATCAAGTATTTTTTTAAAAGTATACAATAATACCTTAGAGCTTATTGATGGTATTTTAATTTTTGTAAAATCTAGACTCAATTCACATATAAGATATTTTCTCTAGAAAAAATTCAGGAAATTCAGTTGATACTCTACTGACTTTTTAAAAATGAATAACTGCGTGATTTAGTTATATAGCCATATTTATGTTTTATGACAGATTCATTGCAATTGTCTCGTGAGCCGTGTCACGTTACCATCTTTGATTGGCAATAAAAACAAAACGCACCACAAACGCTCAATGAAAACGCTGAGCAGGCAGTCAGTTCACATTACTTTCCTCCTTCTCCTGGGTTCTCCCCCTCTGCTCGAACGAAACCAACTTCTTCTCTATATAACATATATATATATATACTGTGCGTCTTCTGGCCAGCCTACCTGGCATAGTTGTTGGCCCATATAAATTAAACGCAGGCAGCGGACAACTTTTACATGCAATTGCCCACGGAATTGGACAACGTTTCACACCCAAGCCACATAAATTACCCATCCAGGTCAGTTTTGAGCAGTTTTATGAGCTGTGGCCCTGTGTCGCCTCTGCAACGAATGAATGCCCAGAGTGACCAGTAACCAGTAACCAGTAACCAGTGCCATTTCCAGTTCCAGTAGCACGTAGTCGCCAAATGCTGCGCCTGTCAATTATTGAAGCACTGTCGGAACAGATTCCACCACCAGCCAAAGGCTACGTGCCCGGCATACGCATCTGGTCTGGCATTACAAATTTGGACTGCGACACCGCGCGACAAAGAAGATTTCTTATAGCACACACCCCCCAAAAAAAAAACAAAAAAAGGCAAAAACTATCTTTGAAATGTCGAAATGTAAATACCCTTGCAGAAAGATGCTTATTAAATAGCTATCATATAAATCAGACCAAACAATTAAAAGTTTCTTAATTGTGGACTAATTTTTTAACTATATATATATAGAATATAGTATATAAGTCTGATTTTAATCAAAAGTTGCTCGTGAATGATTAAGATACTCAAATACTGCATTTGATTGTGATATCTATAGAAACAACAGCTCAATTTACTTCTAATATTTTTTATAATATTTTAGTTTAATTTGGATAATTTTAATTTAAATATTTGTGGTATAAATCAATGCGTTCGATCGTAATATAATATTATATTCATGATTTTTAAATCGCCTCTACATTAGATAATTACAACTTGAAATTGAAAAGTTTTCTCGAAATACCTTGAAAAAACAAATAACTTATTTATGCCACAATTGATTTTTGAGCTTTCAGCTCTTATTACAGTTTTATGATTAATTATAAACCCATTCAATTGGTTAAAATGTATATAAATACTCATATGTATGTATATTAATTAGGTAATTAAAGCTGCCTCATATTCAATGTGTTACATATTTGATGAAAACATTTACAAATACCCTTGGCAAGGGTATCAAAAGAAAGAAACAACTGAGCCAGGTCTTAGGATGCTGCCAACTTTTATGGTGTTAATTTGGCGCTGATTGAGCGACGTTCGTGGGTTGGTGGCCTGTGCCGGGGATTAGATCCGGACAGGCGTGAAATTAGCCCCAGTGCATATATATATATATATACATAGAACAGGCGCAGTTGCAGGCAACCCTTAAAGGTCAACGGATTGCATTTGTGACGCCAGATGGATCATGGCACAAAATTTATCACGTTCGCTTAAGGGAAACTCTATTGATTCCAAACAATGGAATCATTGAGAAATTAACTTGGGAGAAAATGGCTAAAAATAGCGTTTTCCGTTTGCAATCGATTAGAAATACAATTTTCAAATTTGCTAAAATCAAAAATGGTTTCTGGTTCAGCATATAAATGACAAAAGAATCACAAAAATTATATTTAAAAAAAAATTTGATTGTTAAATCAATTTAAAAAATGTTAAATTTTGACGAGTTTGTGATAAAATATTAAGTTTAGATTTAAAAACTTTTTACATTAATAATTATTCTACTAGAATAAAGACAACATTTTGTGAAAATTTCGGTTTTTATACTAAACCAATCAATGTACTATTTACAATATATAAGTCGTCAGCCTTTGCTGCAAAAATATGCATACACATGTGGTCAGAATAATAGGTACGGGTTGTCCATTGTATGTATAAGGTAACAGCACGCTTGTCATCGTTCCATTATTGCATAAAAAATGTTTTTAAACAAAGAACGGAGAATTCAATAACACCGAAATATGATCCAAGTTCTTGGTATCAAGAAAAAGCGTACATAACAGACTATTGTCAACAAATGGTTAGGATTTCGCTATTTATAGAATGTTTATAATTCTCAGTAAATGCGATTATTAATTTCAATGTTTATTATAACCGATCGTTATAAAATTCGCACAGCATATTCAAATAAAAATAAAATCCTAGATTAAAATTTGTGGTTCCAAATAGTTTTATTTCGTTTTTCGGGGCAGACTGTGGGAGTATCGAAAAAGTTAAATAAACTTGATCTGCGTATGATATTTTTTGAACCAATTTGGTAACCCCAGCTCCTATAGTCTCCTAGAATTATGCGTTCATACGGATAGCGCTAGATCGGTTTGGCTGTCAAGGCTGATCAATAATATATATACTTTATATCGTTGGAAGGTCTTCCTATGCCTGTGCACAGTTTTAAAATTCTCTATTACCCATTTATATCGGGAGCAGGATGTAAGAAAAATATTTAGAAAAAATATATATTTAGAACACATTTTTTTACGCGTAGTCTTACCAGTCATCTAGTGGAATATCTACCCTTTTTTTTTAAATACTTCTTTTTTTTTTGCTTCCCCTACCAATATGCAAAGAATTAATGTATGTACGGGTACATTTGTCATTTGTTACTCATTTTCATATTTAGTTTATATTAGAATATTATTTTTTTTCTGGAGTCATTCAATTGACAAACTGGCCTTCAACCCTAATTTTGATATATGTACGCTAAGCTACTCCAATATTTCATACGCAGGAGAACACACCCAATTGAAGGCTCCTTTTCTTTCAGTTGCCTAATCTCTATTAGCAGCGCTATGACTGGCATAGACCACCCAGCTGACATTGTCAACCGGTAACATCTACAGCTACCTGAGAAGCGGCAGCAGCGATGTCAGCGAGTAGATAAAGGCAAGCAGCAGCCGCATAAAAAATACGTGTATAAGAAACGTTTTCTACTTCTCCCTGTCTTGTCTGTCAGGGCATTGTCATTGCCAGAACTGAGAATGAAGGCGTACCTTACGGGAGCTGGTCGAGCTCGAGCTCGAGCTCGAGTTTGGGTCTGGGTCTGCCTCGGGGCCTCTAACCTTGATATCGCGCTCAAGACGCAGCTCAGCTCAGTCGAGCGTATACAAGTGTCCATCAAGTGCGTTGTCGTCTTATCTTAAGTGGAGTGACCGGGTCTTACCTGCTGATAGCAGCTTTGGCGGCATCTGGTTAGCTGCTTGCTGCCGAATGGCGTTGCTGTTGATTCCGTTGCTTGCAGTTGAAGCTGGGCAGCAGCATCCGCATTTGTATTCGCATTCCCATTCGCATCCGCATCCTTTTGTGTCTGTGATTGTGACTGTGTCTGTGTCTGGGCAACAGCCAGGAGTAGCAATAGAGCAAGTGATTGGAACATTGTTTTTGTTGTTGCTGTTGTTGTTGCAGCTGAAGTCCGCGTGGGCGTTAGCATGGGATGTGGGCGTGTGTATGTGGGCGTAGGTCGTATGGGGCGTTCACAGATTGATTAATTGATTGATTTTGTTTGTTTATTTTTGTATCAAGTGCGGTTGTTGTTGTTGTGTTTGTGTTTCTGATTGTTGTTGCTGTTGTAGGCCCATAATAACCGTTGACTGTGACGACGTCAACGTTGACGCCGACTGCATTTAGTGAAGCAGCGCACGCAGCGCGTTTTGTGTATTTATTTGTTTGTTTGTTTGTTTATTTGTTTTTGTGCTTTACGTATTTATTTGCCGTTTGCTTATGAAGCTAAAAGCTTTATCTTGCACATGCTGCAGTTGTTATATGAGAGCGTAGTAGTAACTGTAACTGTAACTGTTACTTTAAATTTAACTGTAACTGTAAATATTGGCGTCGTCGTTTAACTTCGTTTTTTGCTGTTGTTTATATATATGTACATATATATATTTTTTAAACATTTACTTATTGGTTTGTCCCGGGCTGGCACTTTGTTTGGGAGGCGTTGGGGCGGTGGTTAACAACATGCTCTGGCCCTGACTCTGGGCTCTGGCACTGCGCACCTTGTTTGAGTTTTTTATTTGAGCTGTGTGTGCTCAGGTAAGTTGGCACTGCCACACCATAACAAGAACAAGAACAAAAACAAAAACAAACAACACACGACACAACAATAAATAAAACGTGTGCACACACAACAAGAGCAGCCAGCAGCAGCAGCAGCAAAGAAAAACAACACCAGCGACAAGGCGACGGCGATAGTGACAATGTCAGAGGGCGCAGGCGAAAACCAACCAACGTCGTCGAGGATATATGCTGCACTAACGGAAAACGAAAACTGAACCAGAACCCAGGCTGCGAGATAACACACAAGTACACAGGCATACACAGACGCAGGCACACAACACACATTGTCATACACACGAACGCACACAGCAAACCACAGAGCAGAGCAAAAAAAGGGCTGCTATTTTCTAGCTACACTCACAACTGTTTTAGCTAGAAAATAGCTAAAAATTTTATCTAACCGTTGTTTATAATCATGCAAAGATTATCTTGAGTTTTCTTTAATTAATTAAATGTATCGTATTGATATTCATCAGATTTGATTGGTAATGTTTGGCTATATGTTTATGACTGTTTGGCTATTTTCAGCTAAATTGACTGGCAAGGCCACACCGAGGTTATTCAACACTGACCGAACACAAAAGGGGCGTCAGTCAGTGGTTCCAACATCGAACACGAACATGATTGAAGCGATATTCAAATTGCATTGGCAATGAGCGCGGCTCGTGATTTTTTACCCGTAACAAGACAAAAACCAATAAATCAATTAATATTGTGCAAATTCCTATATGTATATACTTATACCATAAATGTTAGCTATACTATATTTAGCTTAGTCTTAATCATAATAATAATAAATATTAATTAAATGAAAATTATTATTAAATTGTATGCATATATTTAAAAGTCGTGCTACTTTGTGTCGTGTCGTGTCTTTTAATTTGAGCACGATGCCATTGCTAAATTGCATGAACAGCAAAAAGTCGGAGTTGAAGTTGGGCCAACGGAGTCACGGAGTCTGTGTGTCTATTTGGTGGTTGCTTCGCCCAGTTGGGTTGACTTTGATGATGATGGGGTGGCGCTGGGCTAAGGCTTTGGCTATGGATTTAGCTATAGCTATAGCTATGGCTATAGCTTTGGCTTTGGCTTTGACTTGATGGTGGTGGCCCCGTTCCCTTTGACATCCCCCTGCATTGCTTTGCTTTAACGTACCCGGCACCGCGCGTGCATGCAGATGAATCAAAGCAGCCGCTGATTATAGCAACAATATGGAAATGCCGCTACCTCTCCACTACTTCGGGCTGCCTCGGGTTATATAGGAGCATTGTTTATTTATATGCCTTGCACATGTGTGTGTGTGTGTAGAAGAGTATGAGTGTGTGTTTGGTTTTTATAACTTCCATTTGCCAAAGCATAGTAAATTCTTTCAAAGCGTGTACTACATTTATTATTTAAGCCACGCTGTTCTCACTCTCCCTCTCGCTCGCTCCCGCTCTCTCACTTTCTCACTCTTTCCAATTCTATGCGCATTGTTCTAGCTACTACGTCCTCCAATCCGACCTCGCCATTTGTGTCTGTCCTCTGTGTCTGACTGCTGGTGTATTAGCCGCGCGAGCCCCATCGTCCCTCTATCCTGCAATAACAATAACAACAACCTACTTTATTTGCATATTTTGACTTTTATGCGGCAAAAATATTACTTGCTGCGCTGCTGCCAGCAAACAAACAGCCCCACACAGCACCCCTCCCCTCCAGTCTCCTCACGATCTCTCTCTTGCAGCAGGTCGCCCCTCCTAAAAACAGGGCAACGTTAATAAAGCGGCAGAGTATACAAAAAAAAAAAAAAAAAAAAAGACGCCAAAAATTAAGGCAAAAACTTTTTTCCATTTGGCATGCTGCCCTCACACGCGCGGACCCCTAACCCTGTCCTCTGTCACCCTCTTATATAAGTCGTCTGCAAAGTTTGAAATTTGGGGCTGGTTTATAACTCCATTGCAACATGTTGCATGTTTGAAATTGCCAAAAAAATAAAAAAAATATATAAAAAAAACAAAAGAAAATAGCAAAAACTATAATAAAAACCACAACATACATAAATAAATAGATCAGTTATCTAAGCGTGTATACCCTTAGAAATCATATTGCCTACATATAAATTCATATTCAATTTGGTTTCAACTTTAATGTGCTTAAAATATAAATTTCTAATATTCAATATTGATTCTCGAAGTAGAAAGATTATTTTTTTTTCTTTTATATAAAACAAATGTACTTTTATGAAGAGCAGCAATGAACTTCTCTATTCTACAAAATTGTATGCCATTAGCCATGTACATATCAAATTTTAGTAACAAAACTTTAATACTTTAGTAGTTATGACCCTGAAACATATCATCTTATCAAATAATTAAAATTAGATAAATATAGTTGTTTTTCTTACTTATTAGCAGTCACAAAGATACTCGTATACTCGTATATAGTATATAAGCTCTCCCGGCGCGCGTTGATACGCTTCCGCTCATGCAATTTTCAAATACATTTTCAACCCACTTCTTGATATATTTTTGACAACATTTTTCAGAGTGAAAACCTATGATATAACAGGTACAGTAAAAATTTTAGATTTCTAGTTTTGACCTGCTTGTGATTCGCCAATCAGTCAGTCAATCTTTCAGTCAGGTTGAACAGTACTACATATATTGTTATATACACATGTATATGCTGTATATACCTACAAGTGCAATGTTAAACATGACAACAAATATATATTTATTTAAGACACTGGAATTGGCTTACATATTTTAATAATATAAATTTGTTTCCCCTTTTTACCATTTAATTGTACTGTTATTAATAATATAATGTGTAATAATATTATTATTATTATATTTCCAATTCTTTTACAGTACAAGTTTGACATACTTGTTGACCAACATATCCCAAATACTTTTTGAATTATAGCTCTAAATCACATTTGTACCATTTTTTTAACCATTTTCACAGCAATACATAAATAAACTATATTTATTTCAAATTTGTAGTTTCAAAATAAATAGCACATTTTTGTTGTTGTTGTTGTGAAACATATGTCAAGCTTGATGGCAAAGCTATGGGGCAACCATTCAGGAAGATTATGGAGTAAGAGGAGGAAAATGTGTATAAAAAGAGCTTTGAAATTTATGCGCCCATGGCGAGCCATTTTGCAGTGAACAACTTTTTAAAACAAAATTCCATTTTGTGGCCACCGCAATTGACTTTGTCGTTGCGGATGCTCTACACCAAAAGCCCCCACTCTATTCTACCCAACCCCCGGCAATAGCCCCCTATAGCTAGCCATTGGGCTAGGCAAATGCCATAGAGATGCGGGCCTTGTCCGACTTATTAAAAGCCATTTTACACTAATACTAATTCATGGCAAGCCGTTGTCGTTTGTTTTAGTTTGATTTACGCATTTTTGAAGCATACTGCAAAGTTTTTGGACACGAGACCCTCCGACTCTGACTCTGGCTGTGATTCTGATTCTGATTCAGATTCTGATTCTGATTCGGACACGGACTTGCGACTTGGACTGACACCAGCTGCAGCTGGGCAATGGAGCGCTTCCGGCGAGCCGCATATTCCCCTGGGTGATAAGTAGAACTGACGCACAATGAGCACATCCGGTCCAGGATGGGGTGGGCCGCTGATGCGCCTAGGGATGTCCATGGGAATGAAAGAGAATCCAGCAGCCAGCACATAAAAAGGGGTGAGATTAAAAGCGAACCAAAGTCAAAAAGAACTCTTTCCCAAGCTAATAGTCAAACGATTGCCGGGCAGCAGCTGAAAGTACGGCGGCCCTTGTATTCCGTACTCACAACACAGCAAGAAACCCATTAAGAAATTTGAAATTCTTAAAAATTAGCCCTCGAAACAGAAGAAGCTCGAAACAACCAAAAATGAAAGAAAGAAAAACACTCTACAGAATAATTAATGGAATTTTTGAACTTTCGGTGCAAATACTTAAGTCTGCAAAATACACGGCATTTATTTCATTTCATTGATGGAGATTGCATTGCCAACCATAGCGATATCTTCATTTACTTGGTCCACACATGGGCCACAAATAAATTTGTCGTCGTTTGCCGTTTTCAGTTAGCCTGAAATAGAGCAATTTGCATTATTCGCATTCAAGCAGATTTTGCTTAATGAATTGCGCACAACTTGCCAAGAAATTTCTTTTCGAAACGATATAAAACAAAACCAACAACAAGAAAACTCCCAACAAAGGAAAATTATAATGACAAAGCACCGAAGTTTGTATGTTCTTACATGAATAATAATATAATATACATATTGCCAATGAACATTTCTATTGATATTAAGCAGATATGTTAATAAGTTTATATGTGTCAAAAGTTTCATTTAATTTTATTGCAAAAGTATTTCAGTATTTCTATGTCCTTATTTAGTTTATAGTGTTTATTTATCCCAACTTGATAACATGCCATTAAATTCATTATTCAAATAAGTACCTCCCTAACTCCTAAACAAGGTTCTGAATATCGTAAATTTTTATGAAATTAGTGCAAGGGCGTAGTTAAAAGAAGGCAGGGAGAAGGTGGTCCAACCAGATAAATTTATCATTGATTAAAAACTGGCTACGCCCTTGAAAGACTTAAAGCTTCAAAATCCTACACCCAATCTCCAGTTATTTCCTTACCCATTATAACAATGTTTAAAATATAGCTTTATCAACAAAAAAAGCTATTGAAAAAATAAATAATAATAAACCTGTCAATTGACATAAAACAAATTACTAATTTTTAGCTTTTTTTTGTGGTAATTGAACATAGAAACTTAAGGGGTAATTCTTCAAAAAAAAGAAAAAGTTTTATATATTCCTAGATATAATTTCAATTGGAATAAAGAAAAATAAATTTTACTGGTGTATGTATGAGTATAAAACTTTAATTTTTTCTTATATTTAATATAAATTATAATTTATTTTAATATTATATTTCAACCTAAGATCTGAATTGTAAAATCTTCTAACCATAAAAAAAAAAAAAAAAAAAATCTAACCATAACCATCTAACCATCTAACCATTTCCATTGGGCATTGCTGCCCAAAAAAAAAAAAAATGCTAAAAATTGTTCTCCTCTGATAAAAATTTTGTTTTATACTTTTTAAACTTCAACTTGTACTCCAGTCCATCCAAACTATCAACTCTATATATAGCTAAATTTAAATGATTTATCCAGCGCAAATTGCTTGACAAAAATATCATAGACAATCCCAAGAGTATAAACATACGATATGTCTGTGTCTGCCACTTTGTCTAAAACACACATTATGCACCCATATCGTGCACATCTGAAGAAGCTGATTCCGTATCCGAATCCGAATCTGAATCTGAATTCTAAGGGGTGTCACACTGTCTTCCCTCTGTCTGTCTGCATTCACCAAAATCGGAATGTGCTCATCTTCATCTGCGTACGCGTAAATGTTGACTATGGACAGACTTTTTGGGGGGTTGGGGTTGGGTTTGCTTCTGGTTTCTGCTCGTATACGCAAATGTTAATGCAAAATAGCATTTGCATTCATGCCGATGTCGAGATGCCGTCGTTACTCCCCCTCCTACCCCTGATGTAGCAACCAAGGCAGCGCATTTGTTCAAACCTCACCGCAGAACCAACAGCTGTGCTGATTCGCAATTTTTCGATGTCAAAAATGAAAAAAAAAATGAAAAAAAAAAAAATTGGCCCATAACTCATGTCAACGTTGTGTTCATTAAATGTGAACTGACTGCTTGCTGCCCACCCGTCTGGTCCTGTCACTACTCCTGCTTCTGCTCCTGGTTCTGCATCTGCTCCTGTTGCACCAATTGTACCAGTTTGCAATTTTATTGTCTATGTGCGCATATGGTCAACTCATTGTGAAGTCACTTATATTGCCATTATCATCATCATGTTGCGATTAATGTGACTCTTCTATTCAGATATGAATACGTGCGTGTTACATACATCTATCATAGCCATACATCTACCCGCCTTTGGGGGTGGGTGCGAAATTATTTTGGGACATGTACCCTGGCATTTGCCAGCCAGTCGTGGTGGTTTTTAACTAGATATATATACATATACATATATACGTATCCCAAGGACCATATAATACCCGATGCTCTAAGGCATTAACACATTATCAAAGGCAAAGTGCGTTAAGCTTAAGGCTCAAGTGCAACTCAAGAGCTGCTTCATCAAAATGTCATAAGGGCTATCATCATTAAATATTAGAGATGGCCAGGAGCAGGTGCAGGCCAGACCACCCAGGGAATTCAATTCACAAAATTGTAATAGAATTCTTTTTAATCGCAATGCTTTTTTTCTTTTGCACATATGCCAGACAACATTGTTTATCAAGATTCTAAAATGAACATTAATGGTGGTGATTGGTATATCTAAATGGTATGACATGGGTTCATGTTAAGCGAATAGTAAATTTACTACTATGCATTAATATAAAGCTAAATAGCTTGAGTAAAATATAAAAACATGGTAATACTTATGAATTCTCCTGAATTGACTTATTTACCTTAATCCATATATTAATACGCTAAGCTAAACTCCCTTTTTAGCATAGTAAAACAGTTTGAAAAAACACAAAATTTTTGACACTTGTTCGTATGACTAGTTAATATAAACAAATACAAAAAAAAAACAGCTATTAAACAATATATAAATCGTAAGTTCTTAATTGCTTAATGTGTGACCTGCCTTCCTTCTCGATTTTCAAAAATCAAAAGGAGTGCATGTGAAAATAAAAACTTCTTTCAACTTTTGAGAATCGATAAGGAAGGCAATACCCAAAAACAATTTAATTTAAAAACAAAAGATGATAATTATCATAATATTTATGACAATCAAAAAATCTCTGCAATAAAATAAAATTTAAATTGACCGTATTAATACGTTTTGTTAAAATATCTTGCTATATGGGGCTTACGCTAGATTTAAAATACACATAATTAACGTTATATTATTGCAAAATATATTATTTACTTTCAATTAAAATTGAAATCACTTTTTTAAACCTTACATTAAAAGTAAAATTTTACAATTTGAAATTTCCATATATGCCGCCAATACGCCAATTGCGACAGTGCGATAAATTTAAAATCAAGTCTGTTAGAAACATTTCTCAATAATGAGCATTAAAATAAATTTAAAAGATATTTGCAAACACTTGGACGGTGTTCATTTCTTTTTAATTTTTGTTCATTCTGGCTGTGCATGCAGAAAATTGTCTTAGAAGATTTATGGAACATATATTTTTCTCCTTGCATAAGAGTATTATATTTTTGTCACAAAATGTGTAATGCAGAGGAGACGTTTTCGGCCCTATAAAGTATATAAGTTTATTCTTGATCAGGACGACGAGCTGAGTTGATATAGCCGTCTCCGTCTGTTTCTATGCTTACTTTTTGGCTTTATCTTTGAGCTATCTTGATAAAACTGGCCGAGGATGCATTTTGATTTAGCAAGTAGTTTGTATGTAAAAATCGTCCCGATCGAATTATATCATATAGCTGCTTTAGGAACTATCTATCCTAAAAAATTTTCCTTCAAAATATCCAAACCAATCTTGGCAGATCGGACCACAGACAATATGAACACACAATATAGTTGATATAAAAATACTCGTGTAAATGTAAGTGACGATGAGAAGTCAAAAATCAGGTTACAATATTTATTATTTTTTACGAATTTAAAAAGAAATTTGAGTCCCTTACAATCTATTGCTACTATTTTCCTATCCCAAAACTGAAAATTGTCTTAATAAAGCATCGTTTTAAGATTAATATTTCATTAAAACAATAATATACTTTATATGATCGGAGCCGCCTTCTGATGCCTGCACTTTTTTATAAACCCCTTTTAACCATTTTGATATATGTAAATATCTATGAATACATAAAATTAATAGTGCTAGAAAATGCAACATATTTTAAATAAAATTGATACCTTTAAATATAGCAATTCAAAGTTTGGTATTATCTGTATTAATAACAAATCCTCATATCTGTCACAGTGAGTGCATAAACCAGATCACTATACAATTTAGCTGACATGAAAGGATTATCTTCAAGCCAGTTAAATAACAGATAGAAGAAAGCCGTAAAGATTCAAATAGTTCGCTTAGTTTATACGTTAAAGATAATTATTGCTATAGAATGAATTCTTAACGTTAACAAGAAAAATTAGAAACCGTCGATGGGAACGCCGCCTCTTGTATAAACGCAGTCTTTAATTTATAGTACTACAATAACATAGGCGCATTTAATTGCTCAACAAATAGATTTAGTTTTGTTTTTTTTTTTACTTTTTATCTTTCAAGAGCAGTAGGGCAGCTGCATAAAGTTAACGGGTTGTGCATTAATAATTTTTCCTATTTCGAGTTGCAGCAATTGATGCAAGGATTCACCGCTGTGCTTATATATCCATTTGCCGCCATCAGATGTACCGGGTTGGCCAACAAAATCGAAACGTTTGGGGCCACTAGTAGGTGAGCTGAGCCAAATTTGTTTATTGGGCGTTTGGCGATTAATGACATATGTTCCATGTGCTTGGCCCAGATTCACAGTTAATACGCCATCCTGCAATTGAAATATGTAAATGATGTAATCGGTAGTGCAAAATAATTTATTGTGAAATTTACATACACTATAGGCCACATCGCTGCCGGTCAAATTTGTTGCATTTTCGGTTAGTTCGTCGAAGTAATCGGAAAGTGCATCCAATGTCTCAGAGCAAACGCGGTCATATGTTACTATATCCAGGCAAGAATCGGTTTCCGTTTGACTACTGTAAAGTCTGTATTTCTGTTGTTGTTGCACATTCAGGGCGCTGTGTTTGCTGGCAATTGAAGTTGATAAGGCTGCATTGAAGTTATAATGAGCAGCTACAGTGGCACGAGTGTAGCTGCGACTTTTGTTTCGTAAAATAAGTGCAAAACGTGTTGACATACGAGCCGTATTCATTTTGTGAGCCAAAGTGTTTATTTTTATTTATTAATATATGACTAGCGTTGCCAGCTAAGTTTTTCAAGAGTTGCCAGACTGTTGAATAAAAATGAAATTTTAAAACATTTTTGTTTAATCGTTCATTTGTGACTTGTGAACTAAATCGATCGTTCAAAGCCATAAACTTATTTTATAAAATTTACATAGCAATTATTTCAGTTGGCAAAGTAAATAGGTTTCAAATTATCAAAATAAATGGGGACTTTTGTACCATCTGGACTACTAAATAAAAAATACATAAATCTTTTAATATATTCAGTAGTTAATTGGAATGAACAACCCTTAATGCAGCAACACAGCTCTATTCTTTGTAATATTTAGATTATGAATTACATTGATTTAATTTTCCCTTTTGTAAACAATGTTTAATTACTCAAAGCAAATGTATATATTTTGCACTTATAGGCTTTCAATATGAGGGCACATTTCTATGCATATTTGGGTATTTTTACGACAAACAATTGTAAAACAAAGACAGATTTGTCCGCAACAAGGCTGACTTGGCAGCACTACCTCTAGGGATGTGTGTGCATTTGTTTGGGCCCGGTTACAAGTTCAGTGCTGTATAACGCAAAAACTATCGAGCTGCGATTGTTGTGACGCGTTGTCGGCCATCTCAAATTTTCGGTATAGAGAAAAACGCATCAATGGCGTCCGCGTGAATTTACCAATATTTACTTTTTTTAACTTGAATTTAAATATTTTATAACCAAAACAGAAGTAAAAATAAAATTATTCATACATGTTAGTGAACATGGCGCTGCCGAGCAACTATAAGCAAATTGCTGTTGGTGCATTAACGGGGCCGGTAACTCCGTTAGCCAGCGGTGGAGGTGGAGGCGTCGGCGGCGGCGGCGGTGGTGGTGGCAGCGGCAGCAGCCGGTCACGTTCATCTGGAGGCGGCGCCGCCAATGACCGCAACAAGGATCAAACACCAATATTTACGCACAGTAATTATGGCAATCCGGCGTTTACGCCACAAAAAGTCACAAAATCTTCAAGTAGCAAGAACCAAAGTGAATCAAGGTTACCCAAACCGCCAAAGCCGCCAGAGAAACCAATTCTGCCATATATGAGATATTCGAAAAAAGTTTGGGACAGTGTTAAGGCGCTGCATCCGGAACTAAAACTCTGGGAGCTGGGCAAAAAGATTGGCGCCCTGTGGAAGCAGCTAAGCGAGGATGAGAAAACCGAATATATTGATGAGTACGAGGCCGAGAAGCTGGAATATGAGAAATCATTGAAGGCATACCATCAGACGCCCGCCTATCAAGCGTACATCTCAGCCAAATCCAAGGTCAAATCGGAGGTAACCGACGTACACGAGACGCCATCACGCGGCGGTGGCAGTAAAAGTCAACACGAGCGTCGCATTGACATCCAGCCCGCTGAGGATGAGGACGATGTCGATGAGGGCTATTCGGCCAAGCATATGGCCTATGCACGCTACTTACGCAATCATCGCTTGATAAATGAGATCTTCTCGGAGGCTGTGGTGCCAGATGTGCGCTCTGTGGTCACAACACAACGGATGCAGGTGCTCAAACGTCAGGTGAGCTCATTAACAATGCACCAAACCAAACTGGAGGCGGAACTACAGCAAATGGAGGAGAAATTCGAGGCGAAAAAGCAACGAATGCTGGAATCCAGCGATGCTTTCCAGGAGGAATTGAAACGACATTGTAAACCGGCTGTCGATGAGGATACATTCCAGAAGATGGTGCATCGCATGTATGAAGATATTAAGCGGGATCGCCAGCGCATTGAGGAGGCGCCCAATCGTAAGGAGGAACAACAGCCAACAGCACAGCAGCAGCAACAACAGCCGCCAGCTGTGGCAGCAACTGAAGCCAACACCGCACCTGCTGTCAAGCCGGAACTGAACGTTAAGCCGGCAATTGTTGCTGTTGCTCAGCCGCCACCGGCGCCAGTTCATGAGCTGGCAAGCAAAACAGATCCGGAGCCGATGGATATTGAACCATCGCCAAAGCCATCGGTGCCGCCGCCACCGCCGCCAATGAAGCAGCATGATAAACTGGACTTACCGCCCATAATAAGCATTGAATGTAACAAGGAGTCAAATAAAAACGTTGCACAAGTCCTGGCATTGCCTGGCAAACTGATGAGCACAACAATCAGCAATGAGCCGCCGCCGCCGCAGCAGCCACCGTTGCCAGTGACAGCCCACACGCCGCCGCCAACACCGCAACAACAACAACAACAACAGCAGCAGCAGCAACAGCAAGCAGCTGCTGCAGCGCCACAAATGCATCCACATGCGCCACATGTGCCAGCAGCGCCACCACCAGGCTCGCATCCACACATGCCACCACACATGACACCACAGCAGCAACAACAGCAGCAGCAACAACAACAACAACAGCAGCAACCGCCGCCTCCGCCTGGTGGAATGCCTGGTCTGCCGCCACCACCACCATTGCCACACATGGGCTATGCTAACTATGGTGGACCCGGACCCGGCACTCACTATTATCAGCCACAATATGGGCCGCATTCACGGCCCCAGCCCTACTATCCCCACCTGCCGCCCTATCAGCCCTATGCGCAGCTGCATTATGCAAGCGCCAGGGAGCACAATGCGGCCAATGCGCCGCCAACAGCAGCACAACAACAGCAGCAGCAACAGCCACCACAACAACAACAACAGCAGCAGCAGCAACAGCAACCAACGCCAGGACATATGCATGAAGCGGCAGCTTATGCAGGACAACAACAGCAGCAGCAGCAGCAACAACAGCCGCCACAGCAAACAGCACAGTCACATGCGTTGCCACAGCAGCAACAAGCACAGACAACAGCAATAGCAACACTGCCAGCAGCACCACCAATAGCACCAGCAGGAGCAGCAGCAACAGCAGCAGCAGCTGCAGCAGCAACATCAGCCTCTGCACCAGCAGCAACAGTTGCAGCTGTGCCACCACCAACAACTGCAGCACAAACACCACCAGCATCAGATGCAGCAGCAGCTAAACACGAATCAGACAAACACGAAACGGACTAAGGATCCTTTAGACTGCTAATACCCTGGACACAGATCATTTCAATCTTGGAACGCTGATGCAGAAGCTTGTATATTAGCTCCTACTACTACTCTGCACATGGACTGCGTCTCAACATCATTCAAATTAATTTTAGCTCAGAAACTATTATACTAATTAATAATATAAATTCATGTTTGTGTGGTTTTTTTTTTATTATTGCGCATTTTTACAAATTCAATTAAAAATTATTTTGCGTGAACTTAAATAAGTATCTACATAATTATACATATACGCAAATAGATATTTTAAACAAATTGTATACAAAAACAAAAAAAAACGAAAATATTTTTTGTGTATTTATTTCTTGATTGTCTATTTTTTTTTATCTATATAAAAACTGAAGATATAAAAGCTGAAAATATAAACATCAGCAGCAGCAATGGTTGCCGTCGTGCCGTATATAAGGGTATTATAATTTTGTCTGGAAATGTGTAATGCATAGAAGGCTACGTCTCCGACTACATAAAGTATATATGTATTTTCTTGATCAGGACGACGAGCCGAGTCGATATAGCCTTGTCCGTCTGTTTTTATGCTAACTTTTGGGCTTTATCTTTGAGTTATCTTGATGAAACTTTCTATTTTTTGTGCACTTCATGCATATAAAATAAATAAATATCTATATAATTTATAAAATAAAAGCTTTTGTGTGAATTTTTTTCTTGGATTCCTACGCGAAATCTAATATTTTTTTTTCTTTTAACCATACAGAAACTGTGATGGTTGAATAATACCGATCACACTAGTTTTCGGCATAAAAGCGCTAATTTCAAAATTCAAACCATTTTTTTTTTTCAAAGAATGGTTTTCGAGAAAACCGCAAATAGCTAGTTTTTTTTGACAATCTTTCGACTAATTTGTTCATATCTAGATCAGATCTTATTTGATCTTAAAAAATCTTAAAGCGATGAACACTGTGAATTTTATAATGGGTGTTTTTATTAATTGCTGAATAACTACCACATTTACAGCACGATTTGGACAAATGTATACTTAAAATGTTTGTAAAAGAATTATCTAACATATTAAATCTTAAAAAGTATTTAAACCAATATTTAAAAGAGCAAATGAAATTCGGCAATTTTTCAAAAACGCAAAAAAGTTCACATTTTTTAACCTTAAGCATTTTTAATGGCTTTAATTCTTATTCGATCCGCATAAACGGTACACCGTAAGAAAGAGGATACAATTATCTATTGGAATGTGTAACATTTTTTAAGATCAAATAAGATCTTATGTACATATAAACAAATTAGTTACAAGACTGTCAAAAAACTAGATATTTGTGGTTTTCTCAAAAGCCATTCTTTGAAAAAAAAATAGGATTTAAAAAGGAACCTCTTGAATTAGTGAATTAGACGAATGTTTTTGAATAATTTTTATCATTATCTTTACATTTAATAACTTTAAATTTTAATCGTAAAAATTAGGTTCATCTAAAACTGATAGTAAATTTGAGAAAGTTATTCAATTTAAGCAAATTATTGATAGTTTCAAAATCAAAGCAGCTGCTAAATAGTTATACAATCGATAGTTCGTTTCGATAATCTCTTTATATGAAAACAGTTTGACAGAGCGATTGCTGTTTTGTTTTCATTTCGAAACAATTCATTACCTATATAGCTGAGCAAAGTGCATTTAATGCAATATCTGAGTAACGCAAGGTCGGTGCCCTTTCGTCGGCTATTTGCGCATAATTTATTAATCGTTGCCACTGCTGTCATCACAAGCCGTTCAGCAATTGCGACGACCAGTTGCACGCCACCAACAGCGGACGTCTTTTCCATTGCAAATCAAAATAGGAAAATGAGTGACAAGTTTGGTATGCCGGCTTACATCGCGGGAACTGGATCCGTGGCATTTGTAACCACGCCGGACAAGGCATCCGCAAAGAAACTGGCGCATGGCATCATTGAGCGCAAATTAGCAGCCTGTGTAAATATAATACCACAAATCGAATCGATTTACATGTGGGAAGATAAGGTGACTGAGGATACCGAGTTTCTGATGATGATCAAGACTCGTACTAGCCGTGTCGAGGAGTTAAGCAAGTTCGTGCGCGAGAATCATCCATATAGCGTTGCCGAGGTTATAACCCTACCCATTGAGGCTGGAAATCTACCATATTTGAATTGGATAACCCAGACAGTGCCGGAAAAAGGGGAGACCAAAGACTAAATTGTTATGCAAAAGCAAATTAAATAAAATAGACTATTAAACTCTATAATTAAATTCAGCCTTTTGGTAGTTTTACTTTCACCGCCATTAGCAAGCGTTACCAGGCTGCTTGCTGCACATTACGATATTAACAATGTGGCAGCACTATCTTATAGAAATTGCGAACCTGTGGCAGCACACAGTATTTAAATGAGCTCAGCTGTCCGGTCAAACAGAGATGACATACTATCGATAGTTTAATTAGTCGATAATTTCGAATGCTCTTGGTATTATTAAAAACCACTATTTATAAATATAAATTAGTAAATTATAATTGTATGCAAAATGTGGACTTCTTTTTATCTTAATTTACAGGTTAAAGCATGTTACGCTTAAGTTATTGATTGGTTTTGGCCTTTAAAAAATAGCGATAGTTGTAGATAATTGATAATATTGTTAGTTTTGGTAATGCATCGATAGTTGACCACCTCTATTGCAAGTCGCGAATGAAACGTTTTGCGCTAACAAAAAGAAAAAAGAAAACCCAATAAACGCTCGATAATAGCATGTCCGACGACAATGATGCGGGCGTGCATCGCTTGGAGGGTACCACTGGACGCGAGCAGCGCGGTGGCCTAGTGATCAAGAAACCCAAGGACGCTGGCAGCACAGACAGCTTCAAAGTTCCACAAGGCTCACTTTTGGGCCTGGACAAATTGGCTGCTAAGCGACGCGCCGAAAAGGCGCGTGCCGAGCGCTTAATCTCCTTTCAGGATAATGAGCACGATGATGGCGGTGCGCCCACAAGCACGCCCAACACAACGCCTGCCAGTGAGTTCGCGTTTAAAAAGCCGGACACCAAGAGTTTTGAGAAACTGAGCCGGCAGTTGCGGGAGCATAAAGATGAAACACCATCGCACACGGGTGGCGTCTCTGAGAAGGCTCGCGAACGCCTGCGTGAGCATATCCAACGTGATCGGGATCGCCACAAGGGCGTAGTGCGTGAGTCAGGCTCATACTCATCCAATGACAGGCGAGATCGGGCGAGGGAAAGAGATAGAGAGCGTGAGCGCGATAGACAACGACGTGGCGATGAGCGACGCAAGCGTTCGCGAGAACAGGATCAGGAGCGTCACAAAGACGGTAGACGTCGGGATCGTTCGATGTCTGTGCGCAGCGTGCACACGCCCAGAGAGCCAGGCACACCAGGCGGGACGGGTGGCGTCTCCAATAGCTCATGGGATGATGATGATGCTGAAGGTGGCGGCGCACGTAAATCTGATTGGGATTTCCCAACGCCACGTGGCGCTGGGTCTGGTTATGGCACCGGTTCGACTCCCAGCGATTGGTCTCAAAGGAGCAGCAATCGGAGCAGTCACAGTCGTCGCACTCCCAATGCGGACGACACGGCGCGTGCAACGCCAGCGCATCGATATAATCAATGGGCACACGATCGTAAACGCAGCGGTGCCACGCCCTGGGGCAGCGATGCCGAGTCGCGTGATCTGTGGGAGGAGGAGCAGCGACGCCTGGATCGTGAATGGTATAACATTGATGAGGGCTACGACGACGAGAACAATCCGTTTGGTGGTGGCGGCACCAATGCCGAATACTTTCGCCGGCGCGAGGAGCAGCTGGAACAGAAGCGCAAGAAACGCATCTCAGCTCAACAGCGTCAAAATAATCGAGACAATGAATTGTGGGAACGCAATCGTATGTTAACCTCGGGCGTTGTCACCTCGATCAATGTGAGCGATGACTTTGACGAGGAGGCGCTGGAGCGTGTCCATTTACTGGTGCATCATATTGTGCCGCCATTTTTGGACGGTCGCATTGTGTTCACCAAGCAACCGGAGCCGGTGGTCCCAGTCAAGGACCCCACCTCCGATATGGCGCTGCTGGCGCGCAAAGGTAGCGTCCTAGTGCGCAATTATCGAGAGCAAAAGGAGCGACGCAAGGCACAGAAGAAACATTGGGAACTGGGCGGCACCAAGCTGGGCAACATTATGGGCGTACAGCGGCCGCAGGACGAAGATGATGCCAAATATGATAAGGACAATGATACGGCCGATTATCGCAAGGATCAAAAGTTTGCCGATCACATGCGCGACATGCAGGACACCAAGAGTGGGGGCAAAAGCGAATTCTCCCGCAAGAAAACAATTGGCGAACAACGTCGCTTTCTGCCCGTCTTCGCCTCACGCCAAGAGCTCCTCAATGTCATACGCGAAAATTCTGTGGTCATCATTGTGGGCGAAACGGGCAGCGGCAAAACCACACAACTTACACAATATCTGCACGAGGATGGTTATAGCAAACGTGGCATGATCGGTTGCACACAGCCGCGACGTGTGGCTGCTATGTCGGTGGCAAAGCGTGTCTCTGATGAAATGGACACACAATTGGGTGCGTTATATAGTATAGAATATAGTATAGTATGAACACAGATGCGGCAACAGAAATAGCAAATGAAATATGTAATGCATATAAGGAGACGTCTCCGACCCCATAAAGTATATATATTCCCGATCAGGACGACGAGCTGACTCGATATAGCCATGTCCGTCTGTCTCCGTCCGTTTCTATGCTTACTTTTAGGCTTTATCTTTGAGCTATCTTGATAAAACTTGGCACAGATGAAGTTTGATATCATATGAGGTTCGTATGCCAAAATCATCCCGATCGGACCACTATATCATATAGCTACCATAGGAACAATCGGAGACACTTAATTTTCATGAAAAGGGCTTGTATGAAAAACTTTTTTGTTTTTCAAGATATTAAAACTGAACTTCGCATATCGATATATATTTAAAATTTGTACAATCTGATTAAGTTTTAAAAAAAATCGACCTACTATATCATATAGCTGCCATAGGAACAATTGGGTCAAAAATTAGTTCTTCTATGCAAAAATATTCAATATTTTCTTAAAAGATCATTGCAAAGGTATAAAGCCTCGGGGTGCCGAGATCTTTTTTGTTTTATAAATATTTTTCAGAAAATTATTTCAAAAGTGTTTTAAAATTAAGTTGAATATTGAATTTATTTCATTACCAAGCCAAGCAAAACCACATTTAGAAAGTTTAACCTAATTATTGTAACTGTGCATTCAAAAATAGTTTAGGGACGAGTAATCTGAGAGTCTAGCTGAATAAATATACCAGATCTTAGATAATCCAAGTCACTTGTAGTAAATTAATATCTTAAGAGATTTAAGAAAATTATATCAAAATTCGCTCAGACAGGCTGAAAAGTCAGCTTAACAATATAGAAAGATATATATTTAGCTAAATATTGAGATTTTTTAATGCTAGAGAAGAAATTCTTAATGCACAGACTGTTTTTCCCTAGCTAGAAGTTGTAGTAGGCTTTGGGGACATCATTTCCCATCAACGAAAAATGAAATTAGCCAAAGAAAATTCTTGCATAAATTAAAAAAATTGGGCTGATGGGAAAACTAAAGGCTCTAAAGGTTTTCCAATAGATATAGGTCGCATAATAATAATAACTATAGAACAGTTAAGGTATTCACGATCAAGATTAACTAATTAACCGCAATAAAAATAAAATTTCATTTATTTAATTGAATTAAACAATAATATATTTTTCATATTGCAGGCGAAGATGTGGGCTATGCCATACGTTTTGAGGACTGCACCTCGGAGCGTACTGTCATTAAATATATGACCGATGGTATTCTATTGCGTGAGAGTTTGCGAGATCCGGACTTGGACAGCTATGCGGCCATCATTATGGACGAGGCTCATGAACGTTCTCTCTCAACGGATGTACTCTTTGGACTGTTGCGTGAGGTAAGTTCAAATGATAATTATATAACTTTATTTGTTTCAATGTAATTATTTTTCAATCACACGAAAATAATTGAGTTAATGTTGTATTATTAACATCATCACATGTATTATATTTTGTGAAGAAATATATATATCGCAAATAATGAGACGTCTCCGATCACATAAAGTATGTAAATATACAGACTTGATGAGGACGCGACACACACAAGCTGAGTTAATTTGGCCAGGTTCTTCAGTTTCTATAGTAATTAGTCCTTAATTCTTCCTTGGATCAAACTTGCCATAAATTTTGGATCGTACCAAACCAGTACAGCTTATAACTGCCATAAGAAAATTAGTAAAATATTAGTTCTTCTATGAACAACTTTTATTTCAAGATAACAGCAAACTCATCAGTTCTATGTTGTAATAGCTTACCCGGCGCGCGTTGCTACGCCGTCACCCAAAAGAATATAAACACAACACAAACTAATAATATTCTACTATGATTGTAGCCTTAACGTTCGTCTTTGAATTTTGTTAATGACAACATCCGTGTAATACCTGAGTGTACCTACCAGGTTCACAAATACACTAACTTCTTTCCAAATTATGTTAATAGAATATTGATCATTATTATTATGTAGTAAATTGAATCTGTTAACCAAAAAGTAACATAATTAAATAAAGTTAAATTTATCGCTATTTCTACTATGACATAACCATTTTGTAAAGTTCTTATCTGTCAATGATGCTCTCACGTTCTTATGATCCAGCTGGTACACAGAAATTTTCATAAAATTTTCAAATGCATAAATACAAACATTTTAATTTAAGTCAAATCGCACCATAAATAGGGTTTTTTTTTTAATACACATTACGCCCCTGGCCCACAAACAATTTTTATTTTTTTTAATATTTTATGCTACACACGGTCCCGCCCCAAAAAAATAAATAAAATAAGAAAAAAAATAAGCTGAGATTTCCATACGATTTTTAAATGTATTTTCCATCCATTTCGTGATATATTTTTAATAATAATTTTCCAGAGTGCTAACCTACGATATAATAGGAAACTATAGCCAGAAATTTTAGGTTTCTAGTTTCAACCGTTTGGCCTGGCGGTGAGTCGCCAATCAGTCAGTCAAGTTGCGCAGTTTAATATATATAGATTATGATTTGTACAATCTGACCAAGTTTAATCAAAATCTGACTACTTTATCATATAGAACTACCATAGAAAAATGTGTTGTATGAACAACGTTATTGTTTTTAAATAAAATTTTATTGGTTAACCTGGCTGTAAGTGGGGGCTTAGCTGGCCGGACTGGCAAATAAAATTCCCCTGGGTCAGTGTCATTAATATTTGAAACTTATGTCATTTAATAAGGCTTTTCCTATACTGTTAAGATAAATTATAACGTTTTCTTTTACTAAACAGCATTGTTTGTCATCCAGAATAAATAAATTTAAATTTAATCAAACTTATCAATTCCAATTATCACAAAATTGATCAAAATCAAACTATGTATATATATATATATATATATATATCGCTGTCAAAGAAACGATAGCCAAGTCTATATAGTATTGTTGATAATTTATTTTTTGCTAGTTTTTATTTACTTACGTTTTTAATTAAATTATTTGGTAGTTCAAGTAGTATTTGTATTTTCTTAATTTTTTTAATACTATCATCATTCCCGGTTGTCGCGGTATTACTAGTAGATTCCAAATCTTATTTAATAAATAAAAAATCATTTTTATTTTGTTATATTTGTTGTTGCACGTTGGTAAACATTTAATAATATCCAAATATAAAGCATTTTACAAACGTTTCATATTCAAATTTTTACATTGCCAAATGTATGTATATCGTATAATATATATATAATATATAAATATTTTATAAATCGCTTAAGAAACTAAAACAAAAAAATACATAGTATATATGTATGTATATGTAATCGTATATAATGTATGTGTGTTACGTTACTTAAAATCTAATTGTTTGATGTCACGTGACGCAATTTGCGTCACATAATGAATGAATAGTGGGGGCATGGTGAGTTTATTTTTCTTCTTCTTGTTATTGTTGTGTGTGTGGGGAGAAGTTGTGTTGAGTTTATGCTGTGTAAACTGTACAGGATCTAAGCGCGGCGCACAAATGTATGCTGCAAATATGTTGAGAGCCACATTGTGCGCCGCCATATTGTTTTTTTTTAGATTTTATTTTTTTTCTTTTATTACTTTTTAATCATTTTTTCTTTTTTTATTTTAAATGTATTTTTGCAATTGCTTAAAGATATATATTGTATTAAAGTTGATTTAATATGTATATGTATGTGTATGTGTTTAGACTGCGCTTATAGCAAAAAGAAAACAAAAATCGTATTTGCATTAATTATTTTTTTTTTTTGTGTACCTACTACAACATAATAATATATATAATATAATAGGTTTTTCTTTTTATATAATATGATAATGCATAGATAATAATAATAATAATAATAATATTTATAATAATAATAATAAAAAACAACAAATTGTTAATAAGTCTTTTCGAATTTCACAGTGTGTCTCTCTCTCTGTCAATATACAAAAAAATAAATACAATTTTGTATTTTCTTTCATATATTGTAGCTCAAGTTGCAACAGCAAATGAACAAAAATGTGTGTGTACGTGTGTGTGAGTGTGTGTGTGTGTGGGCAAGTTTTTTTTATTTTTTGTTTTATAAAATTTAATTGTAATACTGCCAATTGAAATAAAGAAACCAATTTTTAAAGACGGCTCTCTCTCTCTCTCTTTCTTTCTCTCTCGATCTCACATTTTTTGTCACTGTCTTTTGCATGCTGTTGTCATTCTAAAAAATGTTTCCCATAATGCAGCGCTGCGTTTTTACGATATTCATATATCGTATATGAATCGTTTTAACGGAATATATTGCTAATAATATTGTTAATTTCGTTTTTAACAATAAATAAATATAGTTTATGCATTTGATGTTGTCGCTGAATTTTTTTTGTTTGTTTAACATGATTTTTTTTTATCTTATCACAAGTGTTGCTTTGGATTTTGTGTTTTCTTTTTCAACTTTCAGATCAGAATTAGAAGCAAAATGTACATATGTATGGTGTGTATATAGATAGATATATGAAGAAATGTTCTCAAAACAACGAAAACACTATAGAGAGTGTTCTTGTATTGTATGTATGTATATATTTTGAATGTTTTTTTGGTTAGTTACTTTGAGTGGGAATAGCATTTTTGCCTATTATTGAGCACCAGCAACATGCCCGCATTCATGCCAACGCTGCCCCATTTCACGCACTCCGACATCTGCAAGATAGGATTACTTGTAAAATTTGCAAATTTTGTGATTTTGTGAATTTGTTTTTTTTAAATAACAACAGCAACAATATCAATTTGATGATGGATCAAAATGAGAGTGTGGAAAGAAGTGGAAAAAATTGGATGGTTGGAATTTTGCACACAAATTTTGATTAGGAAAAACAAACATAATATCGTAATGAATGAATTTAAAATAAATTAAATTAAAAAAAAAAAACAGTGCAAACGTATGTAACAGACAAAAGATGTTTTCTACTTCGCGTTCCTCAAGTATATAATTATATATATTCTTGAACAGCATAAAAAGTCGACTTTCATTGCAGTCCTGTCCGCTTGTTTTTATATAGATTTCGAGTTTCGATACATTGCCGCCCTCAAATCGATAAAAAAAAACAATTTGAAATGCCATTTTGAAATGCTTTGCTTTGTTTGCACTGCTTGAAATGCGAGTACTGCACTGCTTGATTTGAATGTGTGTGTGTAGTTGTGTTTTGTCGTATCTCGGACTGTACCGTAGGTAGTCGGGTATACTCGACTTATTAGCACTTCTTTTTTTTTGTTGGTTGTTCATTTTTACAATTGGCCAAAACTAGAGTTTTATGTGAATTTGTATATGTGTGTGTGTGTGTGTGTGTGTTCTCTTTAAAGTCCTTGCTGTTGCAACTACAACAATGTGTGTGTGTGTGTTTGTATGTGTGCGTTGAAGGGATACAATTTTGCGTGTGTGTGTGTGTGTGTGTGTGTGTGTTTTGCTTTTGGAATATAGTTCGGTATGATAATTTATAACCTATATACAACTTAATATAGCAGTATATAGGTGCTGGCTTATCAGTTAATCAAATGCAGCAGGACATGATTTGCACTCGTTGTTACCTGTCGCTTGCGCACATCCTGCTGACGACTTCCATAACGACACCAATACACAAAATGCTTATTATTGTTCCACAGACTTTGTTTGGCCTTGCGCGCCAGCGACAACTGTAATTTAAATTGAATTTATTAAAAAAAAATATATTTAAATATATATAATGTATTAGAGAGTGTCAGAAATAGCTTCTTCAATATCTAGAGTTGTCAAAGATTTCGTTTCAATTTGAATTGAAAATTCTTCTTTTAAATCTTTAACATTTTTTCAGACACTTTTCGAAATTTTTTTTTCGAAATTTACCTGATTGCGTATGTCCTTTTCATTGTGTGGCATTTTCTCTTTATCGGCAAAATTATTAATGCGTAACTCCCAGCCATGGCTCCAAATGTCGGCCAATGACATTTTAATCAATTTGTATGTACCATTTTCACGTATTTTCACAGAAAATATTTCAATGGTTTCCGGTTTTGGTTTATTGTCTGTTGGAAAAAAATAGAAAATAGTTTTTTTTTTTTATTTATTTACATCATTAATTTTGATTTAAAACAATTAACAACAATTTAAAATGTTCAATTTTTATACATATATATGAGAATTTCAATTAAATTTCAATACAGGTGCATTTCAATTGATTGTTTTTTTAATGAAAAAATGGAAAATTGATTTCACTTTGAGATCAATTTAAATTTTCAAATAACTAAAATATAAATTAATTTTTATATTGAAAATCATTTTGTATTCAATTTCAATTCAATTTCAATGCAGGTGCATTTCAATTGATTTTTTTTTTAATGAAAAAATGGAAAATTGATTTCACTTTGAGATCAATTTAAATTTTCAAATAACTAAAATATAAAATATTTTTTAAATTGCAATTAATTTTGTTTTCAATTTCAATTCAATTTTAATACAGGTGCATTTCAATTGATTATTTTTTTTATACCCTTTAAAATTGATTTCACTTTGAGATCAATTTAAATTTTCAAATAACTTTAAAATATAAAATATTTTTTTAGTGCAAATAATTTTGTATTAAAAAAGTTGAGTAAAAAATTTATTTAAATTTAATATGCAATTGACAAATTTTTCTTTCATACCTTCATTTTAGTCACAAAAATAAATATATCAAACTAAAATATATATATAAATAGAAAATAAAAAATACTGTTAATTGAAGAAACTGTATTCTTTATTATCTGATCTGTCGTGTGATTTTGCAGATTGAGCAGCTTTAAATGAGATTAGAATATGGCACAAGTCTATTATAATTTGATCACAAGCTAAAAGTGAGGATTAACTTTAACGTAAACATGATAATTTGCTATAATTATAATCATGTTTATTTTCGAAACCATTTGCCACCAACTTTTTTTTATATTTTCGTACTTAAATTTGTTTTGTTGTTGTACCTATAATTAGGGGTCTTGCATAAAGTGCATATTATATCATTGGAATGTGCATTATAAGGTTTATTTACAAAAAATATATATATATTTTTTTTTATGTGTTTTTGTTACGCTAATGTATTTTCTAGTTTGTTTTATGGCGGACATGGGTTTTTTTTTAATCATATATAATTAACTTTGTTGATATTTCACACTTTGCTGATTTAAAAAAAAAAAAATGTCTTTTCTTTTTTCCTTGTGGAATTAATTTGCACGCATTTTAAAATAGCTTAAAGCTTGTGATGTGATGTGCATTTTATTTTGATTTATATAAGTATTTATTATATTTGGATTTTGTACTTTTTCTAATAATTGTAAACCCAATCCTAATCTCAACTGGCGTATTTTTGTATATCACGGCGTTTGTGAGTACAAATATGACTAATTGAAATGCAATGAGCTCATTCTATAGTCATAAGCTAAGTACTAAAGTAGTTTAATCTTACTTAATAAATGATTTAGTTTCTCCTCTACTTTAGTTCATTGAACGCATATTACAAATGTGGCAACGGCGGCACCTGTTGAATCTCACGCTCTTTGTGTTTCGTATTGCGATAGGTTGTCTCATTTCAAAACCAGGCGAAACTTAACTGATAACTGAGTACAGTATTTTTTTTATGACGTCACTTGAGCGGATAAAGTTATCAGTAATGAACGGTAAACGCTTAAATGCAACCGTTAAATTACAGCATAGACATTTTATTGTAGTATTTGTGAGAGTGCAAGGTTTTTTTTTATCTCCTTTTATATTATATATACTAGAAATGTGTGTAAACACAGTAGAATATTAGATGAGTTTCGTACAATGTAAATATAGAATTTGTTGTTTTATTAAGCGTTTGTATATGATAATCATATTTCTATATACAAATATAATAACTGTAATAATAGAGCTTGTCATTTAATAGGGCTGTTGTTTATTTAGTTTTACTAAATTCGCTGATTTTATATATGATATTAAATTCGCGATATTGAATATTATTAAAACTGTTTGAATTGAAGTAATAGGTTTTAATATCAATCTTATGCTTTGTTTGTTGTGTAAGTATTTCTTTTGTTGATTTATGGCCCAAATGTTTATAATTCGTTTTGTTTATTTTCTATATTCGTCAAATTCAAATGATAACAACTTTGCCTAAATAAAATATGTACATACATATGTATGCATGTACTACATATATACTACATACATAGTACGACAATCAGGGAGAGGATCGTATTTGTTCAGTTTAATGAGTCGCTTGATCGAACTTATTTCTAAGCGATTAAATACATTTGTATTTGTGTGTTTGTGTATGTGTGTGTGTTTGTGGGGGTGTTGATAGCATGTTAAAGCAATTTGTTTTGTCATGTCAACTGCAGCGTTGCAGATAATAAGCGCGTCAGGCCTGCAATTAAATGCAAAAGCTTTAGCTATTGATTGTCATATCACACACACATACATACACAGACACGTCAGCTACACCCACCGCACGTGTGGTGAGTTATTAGCTGCACGAGATGCAACAGTCGCAACAGTGGTGGCAATGGTGAACATCTCTATACTAAGTAAGCTTTCAAAAGAGAGCATAAGCAGACAGGCCACACAAAAAGTTCACCACGCACCATACTACAACAACTAATACGACAGAATGACTGGAGGCAGAGTAACGAACGAAAAGAAAAAAATAAAATAAAAGCTGCATGCGTGACTCAAAGCACATGATGCTGGTGCTCGCCACAGTGTGCCTATGGCGGGGTGCGCATTGTTAGCGTTATTTAAATTTTTGTTTTGTTTACATTTTATATTTCGTTTTGACTTTTGCTGTTGTCGCATCGTTGTTTTTGCTGTAGTTGGTTGTATGCGCACGCATACAAATGGAATGTTCTGGCAGCTGTCAGCGCAACATTGTGAATGGTCATGTCACCAGCTAGTGCGAGCGAGCTAAAAGCATTTGTATGCATGTGTGTGCGAAGCGTTACGCTGTGACGTTTCGCTGCTGCTACTGCGCTGCTGGCGCTTTGTTTTGCGGCTCTTCAAAATTGAAAAGTGCCATTGTTCTTGTGGGCCACACTTGTGTTGTTGTTGTTTTTGTATTCTTCGATTAGATAAAAAAGTGCCTATATGTATGTACATACGTTATATATAGTATGTACCTCATAAATACATGTACGCTATGTATGTATGTACATTACAATTTTATTTACTTTTTTTTTGCTAATGTCATTTTGAAATATCAGCATTTGCCGAACTTGGAAGATTAGCTTAATTGTTTTGACGTCTGCAGTTTGATTAATCATCATCAACAGACAAAAAGTGCTATGCAAAAGCATTTAATTTTGGGTCAAGTACATGAGAAAATTGCCAATTAAATGGATTATATTAAAGAAAATATAATTTTGAATTATTAGCCTCTGATAATTTTTTTTATAATATATTTTAAAAATTAGTACCATGATTAATAAATGTGATAAGCTTATTTTTGGAGATTATTAATATAATTAATTGTATCAAGTTTTTAATAGTTATTCAAATATTACCATATAATATCACGATAAACTGATTTTTTAGCTGATTTTTACACGCTATAAAATCCTAATACGAGCTTTTCTCTCCATAAGTATGAGCTTTTCTTGTTGTGACAAGAGAGCTTTTCTCTCGCTTATCGCTTTTACTATTTATGCATTTGTTTGAAACTCACCTTTGGCCACCTTGCACAGTACGATGCCATACCAAGACGCCACCGGCGTCTCATTCTCATCCTGCGCCTCTAGGAAGCTTATTTTGCTGCTGCCATTATGGGATATAATGAGGGGTGGCGCCAGTGTCAAAGCTGGACAATCGATGTCTAGTGAATCGGCATCGCTGGCAGCGGCCGCTGCGGCGGCGGCTGCTGCTGCCACTGCGGCTGCTTCGGCTGCAGCGCTGCTGCGCACCTCCACAATAAAACCGCACTCGACGACGGCGCAGAAAATGCGCTGCTCCTCGGGCTTGAACCATTTTGATTCGCGCAACTTTTGTACGGCGACGCTGCTGCCAAATGTTGCGTTCACATTGGCGCCGACGCTCAGTTTGTGCTGCTGCATTGATGGCGGCCAATTAGATGTGGGAGAACTGGGCGCTGACTGTGAATAGCCGGCACTAGTGGCAGTGGCGCCGCCAGAGGGCGCTGCTGTGGCTGGCGCTGCCTGATTGTTGTTATGGCCCTGCAGTGGCCACCATTTAAGTGAGCTGACAAAACTGTTTGATCGGTTCATTCTTTGGGCGTGTGGTGGGCGCGGCCTCTGTTGTTGCACACGCGCGCTTAACTTTCACTAATTTACACTTGCAGTGCGCGCGCTTTTTCCCCCTTTTCTTTAGTTAAGTTAGTTAGTTTTTACTTAATGCGTTTCTTTTGTCCGCTTATCGCTTGTCTTAGGCCCGTCCTATTTAGGCTGTGGTAGGCTCTGTAGCTTCAATTGAAATCTTTGCTTTGTTTTTGCCTTGCGACACGCGTATTTTGCACTAATTAATAAATAATATATGCTGCTTGCAGCCAAAATAAACAACAACAAAAAAGCGCTGCGTTTCAATAACAATAATTTAAAAAATTTAAATAAAATGTCTACTGTGACGAGTGCGAGTGTAAAATTTTCTTGTTTGTGTTTTTGTTTGGTCTGGTCTCTTTCTGCTTTTTTTTTTTTGTTTTCTTTTCACAACGGTTTCGTTTCGGTATGTTCGTGCTTTTCGCCTGAACGCCGTTTGTTATTTATTTATTTTTTTGCTCGCTGCTGCTGTTGCTTCTACTGCACCGCAAGAGACTCGAAAGCCAAATACCAGCATGGCAAAGGTTTATTTATAACCAAAGCCGGTTTCGGTTTGTCAGCCAGTCGACGAGTCGTCGTCGGCTACTTCGTCGTCGTTGTCGTTGTCGTTTTCGTTGTCGTCGTTCTTGTTGTTGCTGTATTTGCTCGCTTTGTTGTTGTCGCCTTTGTGCTCTCTTTCTCACTCTCTTTGCTGTGGTGAGTTACGATGCTGTCGTTGTACCCCTGTTACGGTTACGGGCTTGTTGCACGTTCCGTTAGGCATTGCGCCTTATGCTTATTGTATTTGTAATTTATTATCGCTTTAATTGTTGGATATCAATTTAATTATGTGCTTGTCGCATATGCAGTTACTAAATCGCTCACCTGGCGGCGGGCGGTGGCGGCTACGACAACGTCCACCATCGACTGCGACGTCGACTGTGACGTTGACTGCGACAGCGACGACAACATTGCTGGCTGCCTGACCTTCTTTTTATTCTTATAAGAAATTTGTATCGTTGATTTTTTGTTAACGGCGTAGTTTTTGTTTTTATTATTGTCATTTGCCTCTGTATGCTGTCTGTGTGCCCTTCATACACAAAATGTTTAATATGCATGTGTATGTACATATGCATGTACGTACATACATACATACATATGTACATACTTCATCACATGTCAGTCTGCCACAAAATAAACGTAAAAATGATTGATTTTTATTATTATGAGAAATATGATGATCGTATTGTGTTGTATTGTCGATTGTTGATAATTTTGATTACAAATATTTATTGATTCATATAAAATGTATATATGTATGTATTATGTACTTATGGATTATAAAATTCATGCTTTAGAACTTTTATTAATTTGATTTTATTAAGACAATTTATTTAATAAATATCATATAATATGTGTATGTACATATGTATGTATGTGTATTTAACAAATAAATCCAAATAGCTTAGCAATATTATTTTTTGCAAAATTTTTAACAAAATCAACAATACTAAAAATTCACGGAGTGCTAAAAGTTTCACAAGTGCAATCCGATAATAAATAAAAAAAAAAACATTATCACCATGTGTCTCTACTTTTAAAAAACAACAATAATTTTAAATTTAAAAAAAATGTACATATATATAAATTGCAGACGAAGTGTACAATAATGTACAAAAGCCGATAAACCATGAACTGACATTAATAAAAATGCATTTCGATAGTCGAAAAACTTCGATAGTAGCTCTTAAAAATACCGACTATCGATAGCGCCTTTGCTTGCTTTTCCCAATTTCAATTTATGATAACTAGTTTAGTACAGTAAACGCTCAATAGTTAGAACACGCACTATAAGAACTATCCAGTAATTAAAACAAGATAAAAACGATTATCTTCGACACACCGAAGCTATATACTCTTGCAATGGTCTTCTAAGAAAATTTTGAATACTCGACCGATTATTCCTATGGCAGCCATATGATATAGTGACCCGATTTTATTCAAACTTTATCAGATAGTACACAACAAATTTCTATATCGATATATGGTGAGTTTGGTTTTGAAATCTTAAAAATCACTTTTGCATAGAAGAACTCATTTTTCACCCAATTGTTTCTAGTGGAGTTATAAGATATAGGGTCAGATTTTAATGAAACTTGATCGGATTGGTCAAGTCGTAATACTATGTACATAGATATGCCAAGTTTAGTTTTGATATCTTAAAAAACAATTTTTTAGACTGATTGTTGATTTTTATTAAAATAGCTTAAGAACTGAGAGACTAGTTTGCATTAAAACAGACAGACGGACATGGCTATATCGACTTAGCTCGTCATGCTGATCAAGAATATATATACTTTATGGGGTCGGAGACGTCTTCTTTTATGCATTACATATTTCGTGACAAAATTATAATAGTTTTGCAAGAGTATAACAACTATTTCGAAAGTATTGAGTGGTTTAAAAGTTAAAATATTTTTTTTTCTGTATTTCTAAATAATTACAAATGTTTTAAAAAAAATATATACCGTATTCTAAGTGCCAATTCATAATTTTTAAACAATTCCTTATTAATATGGCTGATATACCACGTCCTTTAACAGGAACTTATCGATAATTGTCATCGGAACCAAGAAGTTTTTATTTATCAAGCGTATAAAAAAAACTATCGATAAAAATTATATTTGATAATTTCCACTATCTATCTTTTTATATTATTAAAATTTAAATTTTAAATCTAATATATTTACATAATGCCTATAAAAAATACAAATAAAATTTATATTTAATACGACAATTTGTATCAATGTTTTGTTATACTGATATTGTTCAGCACGTTTAATAAACAACCGATAGTAACAGATAATATCGATAGCCATCTATTTGTCATCTCTAATACATATATACGATACATACTTAAGCAGCCCTACCTTATAGGCTGGCCCAATGGCCATTGGTCATTGGTTAATCTAAGTATAATCACATTATAAGGAGGCCATACAATATACGATTCTATGCCCTATTCCCCCTCTAGAGACAGATCAATACTGTCGCCAAACCTTAAAGGTCGAGTGGTTCTTCAATGCAGAGAGACAGAGAGAGAGATAGAGAATGAAAGAGATAGAGAGAGAGAGACCCTATGTCTGGGGTTTAATTAACCAAACGACTTATACGCGGCACGTAAGCTTTTCATGGTGACGTCGTAGATTTTTTTTGTTGTGCGTGTTTTGTGTGTGTAAAATGGGTGTGTGTGTGCGTGTGTAAGTTGCGTTTATTTTGGGACATCGTACTACACGACAATTAATTTGACCTATTAAGTTGCCAAAGCTTAAAACTGGGCCAAGTAACGACGCCAGCTGCAATTTTGTTTGCCACGTTTTATTATATTTATTTTACTTTATTTTTTTAATTTTTTAAATACCATTTTTATGTACTAAAAGTTAAATTACTCTTTGCCCAAAACCATATTAGCTGTCGCAAAATGTGGGTAACGACTATTTCGTATATTATTTATAAATATATTTTTTTTTAAAGCTATAGAATATGAATAGTTAACATTTAGCTGGCTCGACGT
This sequence comes from Hirtodrosophila alboralis, assembly GCA_035043045.1. Lineage (NCBI taxonomy): Eukaryota > Metazoa > Arthropoda > Insecta > Diptera > Drosophilidae > Hirtodrosophila > Hirtodrosophila alboralis. Next base: position 319,955 of record JAWNNH010000002.1, read on the forward strand.
CATTTAAAAAAATTTAAAAAATCTTCGCCATGATCAGAATTGCAATGGCTTGTGAAAAATACGAATTTATGTAATTTACCAAAAGTAAAATAAATTCTATATATTTTTATATATAAAACTTGATTATACATACATAGAAAAATATATCGAGAAAAGATATATTCGAGCAAAAGCCATTATATCTATAAAGATCATAATCGAGTTGAAAATTAAAAATTTATATGATCACAAGAGTAACTAACCTTAAAAATAAAATAAAATGTATCTGCATATGGTTTACAAAAATCCACAATCAAATTTTCGACAGACAGATACTGATCAAGAATATATATGTATGAATGTATATATAAATAATTTACATGATCAGAGATTCTTTCTTCTGCCTGTTACCTCAATTTGCACTGTTTTTAGACACTTTTTTTTTATTAATTTTTGAATGGGTACAGAATATTAAGCTTTATTATTTAATTTCTAGTTATTAAAATTTAAGCAAATATATTTTAAAATAACAAGATCTGTTTCTATTTTCTATCAGCCTCAGATATACCCTTATGTAATTGTTATACTAATACAGTAGTTGCTCGACAACACTATGCAACAGCATTATTCATTCCAAACAAAAAAGTCTCTTCCAAAAAAAAATATTTGAAACAATTTTTTGCGTACCATTTTATTTATCAAATTTGTCATTGTTCAACGACTTTACTTTTTTTTTTATTTCTAAAAAACTTGAAAAAAAAATGAATTTAAAGTCATCAGTTTAACTCCTGAATCGTTTATTAAAATCTATGAGTAAACAAATCAGTTATAGTCCTTTATCCAACCCAGCTAAAGCATACGCAAAATCGTTTTTTATACTCAAAACGAAATTAAAATAAAAAAAAAATATTTTTAAAATTCTTATTTTATTTATTTTGTGCTTTAATAAAAGATTTTCCCACAAATTTGTATTTGAGTATATTATTTGTAATTATATTTTGTAAAAAAAAAAAAAATTTTGATCTAAAAACTAAAATACATTCAATACGTTTGAAATTATAAAAATTATTCATATTTCTCGAGGTTCAATTAGTGTGCGTACACTTAAATATATAGAATTCAAGGGTATATCAAGTTCGGTGCATTAAACGAAAGCTTTTGTTGTTTCTTAATATTGTCTCAAGTTTTTCCATTTATTCGAGTATTTTACAGTCGTCGTTGTTTTTGTTGTTGTTGTTGTAGCTATAAATACCCGAAGCTCTGCAACTTGTTGTTGTATTTATATTTGTTGTATTTGTATTTGTTGCTGTTGTTGTTGTTGTTGATGTTTTTGTTGTTTGCAATGTTATTCTCCATATCTATTTTTAGTTTAACCTTGTCGGTAGTTTGGTGAGCATGTCTAGGGGCTTGGGGCCAGAGGCGGGTAGGGGCATTCATGATGATGATTATGCCGTGTCGCATTTTAGCTGCCAATTGAATGTTGTTTCGTTTCGCTGCTCAGTTGAACTGCGTTTTATTAGTAGAACCCATTCTCCAGCACCCCTTCAGCTAGCACCCCTCTCTGTGCCAAGGAACTAACTCTCAGTTGTTTTTTCTAATTAGAAGCAATGCATAATATTGTACCCTTGCAATAGGGTATTATAATTTGGTCACGACGTGTGTAACGCATAGCACGAAACATCTCCAACCCCATATAAGGTATATGGGCATTTCCACAGAATGGTAAATCACGACCGAAAACTGAAAAGTTCAAAAATATAATATTTTTTGCATATAGTTTTACAAAAATGACAAAAATTTTATAAAATAATGGCTTTCAAAAATTTAAGTCAATTATTTTTATACAAAATCTGGCCGAGAACCTTAAAAAATTTATTTTTTGCTTACTTTTATCTGGTTTTACAGACATTTTTTCTTTAAGTTTATTTTATGTATACAACATATGTTATGGTTGCACTTTTGCTATATAATCACTCTATTAATATTAAATAAGAAGAGAAAAATGTAACGAGATCGATTAAAGAAAAATTTTTATTGTAGAAAATTTTGTACGTTCGCGACCGGTACTTAAGCTCATAAAAAAAAACCAAAAGAAGATATTTCGAATTGCAATTAATTAAGAGAAAGCTATATAATTTCGCTTTAATATAGAAAAAATCGCTTTGGAATATTCTGTACCATTTCGCTAAACTTTGGGGTTTTCTAGTTGCAACCAAAAACGACTTACATTTTTCGTACGTTCGCGACCGCATGTTTTTTACTAACATATTTAAAACATAAAATCAAAAGAACCTAGATTTTAAACCAAATATAGACATTGCAAAATGCTATCGAAACATAAAAAACATAAAATAAAACGAAATTTTAGTTTTCCTTGTATTTTTAACTTTAAAAGCGTACGAAATGCCCATATGACAACTATTTTCAAGATATCAAAATTAAGCTCAACAGATCAATGCAGTATTATGACCTGAATCATTTGACCAAGTTCTATTAAAATCGGACTACTATATAGGAACAATCGGTCAAAAAAGTTGAGCTTATATGAAAAACTTTGTTGTTTTTAAAGATATCGAAACAAAACCCAGTAGATCGATGTTTTATTATGATGTTAACAATCTAACCAATTTTTTTCCAAAATCCGACCACTATGTCTTATGCGTCCCATAGGAATAATCGTACAAAACGCTAAATTTTTTTAAAGACCATTGTAAGGGTATAAACGAACCTATATAAAATGTCAAATTTTATTACACATATAATAAATTCCACGTTTTTTATGGCTAAATGACTAGGCTAAATGTGGCAATCAAATAAACGATAGAGTACAGAGTATACTTGAGTCGTTCATATGTTTTTAAATTCGTTAAACTATTATATGCAATCAAATTGAAAGCAGCGCAGGATTTTAAACGCACAAAACGTAGGTCAGTGTTCAAAAATGGCAAAAGCAGTGTAAATTTGACCTCAATAAATATTTTATAAAAACTATGTACTCGTACATATGTATGTAACTATTCAAAAGAACAAAAAATGAGATTGTTTTACACTGGTAAAGAGTATTATGACTTTGTTACAAAATGTGTAACCGGATAATATATAGTTATATGAATAAATTTGTATATTTTTCTTTTTCTATGCTAACTATTCTCTCAGTTTTTAAACCCTTTTTTTTTGAATAAAATTGCTTATTTTTACATTTGTCGGACTCGGTTGGATCGGTTAACTTTAGCACCCAATGAAATCGATCTTTAGATCTTGTTTTTATAAGCATTTTATGTTTTTTACAATATCTCAATCAAACTAACCAGCTCATTCTGATCAGGCTTCATCAAAATCTGTAGAAAAACCTCAATAAAAGTTACAAATTTTAAGTTTAATTATACTATATACACTTCCAAACGACTTTATCATATAGCTGTCAAAGGAACTATCGAAAATAAATACCAGATCCTAGATTTATATACATTCTATAAGATGAGTAATTTTTTGAAAATCGGATGACTTTATTATATAGCTTCCTTAAGGAACTATCAGTCAAAAATTAGATTTTCTATATAAAACTTTTTTACAAGAGTATATAAAAATCTTTATCAAGCCGAAAATAGCTTTTGTATTTATTTTTTGTGTCTTTTATTATTTTTAATATATTTTTTTTTTTACGTAGCATGTTTTCCATTTACGATTGTGTATTGTTTATCGTTTGTTATTTTGTTTTTTTGTGCTGCTTCTTTTTTAAATTGTGTGCGCTCTATGGTGGCCCTTTGTTATTTGTATATGTGTATAGTGTATGTGTATGAGGTTTTTTCAATAGACCACCTGAGCCACCTGTATCTACTGTTGTGCCTGGTTCAACCTGGCATGTGGCATGTCTCAGTTGCATGAATAATTAACAATCAACGAACTACAAATCAGAAATAGAGCCAAATGCCTTTTGACTAATGAATGAGGCGTAAGATATTAGGCTAGCTACTATAGTATCAAACGAAACAAGTGAAAGCGCTCCACTCAAGTATACCCGACTACGAGACACCCTGTACAGCCAGTTCGAGATCTTTAAAAACAAATATAATCTCACAAATACATACACATTTGAATCAAGCAGTACAATACTTGTACATAAAGCAGTTCAGATGCCATGCAAGCAGGCAGAGCATTTTAGATTGGAGAGATTGGAGTATCTTAGTACTGTTTTACAGATGAAAAATAACTTATCTTAAATTATATTATGCAATCTCTTACGATAGTGATAAGAATCCAATGCATACTATAAATTAAAACTTTAAAAAATATATCTGTAAATCGTTTTTATCGATTAACGGAGCTAGAACTATCGGATATCTAAAATAAATGAGATCTGTATGGCTCGATCGACTGGAATGATTGCTGACTTTTAAGAATATATATACCCTATATGGACGGATTCATTTTAAATGGGTACAGGGTGTCAAAAAATAATATCTATCTATTTACATATTATGCATATATATTTATAAGTACATAAACAAATATACTCTATACGTGTGGGCATATCTAGTTTTTGTTTGCGCCATTTTGTTGTTGTTGCTGTGATTTTGTAAGCCAATTTTACTTAAAGGCTTCGTTTACCGCATTACGCCGACAAATGCCGTCGATATCTGGCAATAACCGGACTTTGGTCTCATGTCAGAACTTAAGGCTATTTCCGTTCTGCTTTGTTTCGTTTCGTTTTTTCTTCACTCTTTGCTACACTTTGTTCAATTTTGTATAGAAGGGAGGGCTGGCAAACATTGGGGGTGGTTTTTATTTTCTGCCAGGTTCAAGTAAACACAACCGTAAAGTAGGAGTAAAAGTATTATGCACATAGTACATAAATGTAACTAGTTGAGAATGGATGGGCTTTTTTACAATAATTGAGTGTCTAGTCAAGGCATGCCTTGAACAATGAAATTGACAATGGGCCGGGTCGGGGTCTGGGTCTGGGTGTGTGTCCGGGTCTGGGTCTTGGACCCTGCGACAATTCTGATTGACGTGATAAATAAAAATGGTATCGTTTTAGATATACACTGAAAGCTCTTTAAAGCTTTGTTCTTGACACGTACAGTCACAAAAGCTCCATATAAATACTTAATAAGGACACGCGACCTTTAAGAGCTAAATAAAGTACAAAAAGCTGCTTACAAAAGCTTTGTTTGGATCTTAAAAACTTAATAAGCTTTCTGTAGCATAGATTTCTGCGAAAGTCCATCAGATCTGTTAGAGAACGAGAAAGAGAGAGATAGAGATTTGTGTAAGCTAGACTTTGACGTACACCTGTCGCCTTGTTTTTTGTGTTTGTAATCCTAAACCACCACAGTCTGTCGTCGTCGATGTTAACGTTAACGTTAACGCTGATGTCGACGTCGACGTCGACGTCGACGTTAGCTTCAGCTGTGCGTGTCATGTGCCTTGCTCTCAGCTATTTTTAGATAATCATAAAACGCGCGCAACATTGCGAGACAAAACAGCGACAACAACAAAAAAACCACAAACAACAACGGCAAAACGCAGGAAAATAATTTTAAATAAGCTAAATAATAAAAATTCTTGTGTTTTCACAGCCGTCGCAATGGCGGCGACTTTCTTCCTGGTGTATCACAGGGGGGAAGGTTATTGGGTAGAGATTCGATATCGGTATATTATCGATATAATTTGGGAATGATACTCACATGGCGGAAGGAAGAACCCGCTGTATAGCCGCTGCGTGTTGTAACATGTATATTGTTGTTATCGATAGGCCCAAAGAAACTAAAAATTGAATTTAGTCGATGGTGTGCCTGACTACAAAATATCCTGAATGAATTTCTTAATTTTTTTACAGTTTTAATTGGCCTACTGAAATACCTTCAAGCGTGAAATAAAAATAAATAAATCAAGGCTATATTTCTTAAATGTGTTGTGGTGGTCGTAAGCAAACAAACGCAAGTTTATCCTCTTTTACTCATGCTTAATGGCTACAGGGTATACAAAGCTGCTGGGTTGAAAGATGGACAACTTGAGCTGCAAGCTTCCTACCGCCTGCCGTCTCAACAGTGACACTCTTTCAGTCACACTTTCGTTTAACCTCTTTCGCTCTGTCTCTCTCTCTTTCTGTGTCTGTGCCATTCTCTCTCTTTCTTTTGGGCGGCTGGGTGTTATTCACCTTCGGCATCGGCATCTGGTGCTTGAAGAGCTCATAACTCGTTTTGCGGCTTTATTGTTTGCCTTTGCCCGTTTGTTCTGCCTTGCAAATGTGCGGATAAAAACAAAATATGCAAAAAAAAATAAATATAAAAAAAAACCAAACCAAAAAAACAAAAATTAAAGATACGTCGACTATTGCTTGTTATTGTTATTTCGGTTTGCCATGGTTGTTTTTATTTTATTTATTTATTTTTAATTTACATATTTTGCATTGCGAATTTTTGCATTTTTGCTTTTGTTGTTGGCTCGTGATTTTGCTCGTGTCTTTCTTATGTACATACATGTATATATCTATATATATATTTTTGGCTTTTATTGTGTGTGTGTTTTGTTTACAACTTGTTGTTGGTAGTTTATGCCAAAAAAAAATTGTTGTTTTTATCGCTGATACGTCACAGCAATAATGCCACACCTCCAAACAGCAACGTTTAAAACTCACCACAGCTGCTCTGCTGCCTTGAATCTTTTTCGCTCTCCCGCTCCCGCTCTCTTACAACTCTGAGCTCTGGGCACTTCGTTGCAAAAAAGCTACTTGCTAGTTTTGAGCCTCCACCGAGATGTTATAAGAATGCTTTTGTTGCTTTTGTATGCAATACCCGCTTCCCACTCAGTTCATCAGTCTCATGCAAAAGCTTTACCCACTCCACCCATTCCGACATTTTGCAATGCAAATGCACTGGAAATTGCATGCGGACATCAATTATATACATATATATATACATCTATATGTACATGCATATCTACATACATACATATGTGTACGGCCAGACATATCGCATAGATTCGCTGAATGGCGCCTGGCGAACAACAACAAATACAATTCACCAACGTTATCAGAACGAAAATTAAATACTCTAGCAGTATTACAGACAACATTTCTTTAAAATATTTTTTATTTAAAAGTGATACTTTTCAGGATAGGAATAGATTAACAAATTTTAAACTTGATTCAGACAATCGCGAATGAATTATCTTTAACGATTCCGGTCGTACCTCTGATTTACATCATTGTGTTTTAACATTTTTTTATATTAGTTTTGATATTGGCAATAAAAAAAAATAGTATATAATATTTACATAAAAATATAATTTAAAAAAAGTCTCAGATTATACAAATTCAAGAAAAAACGACTTACACACACGTACATACTTTATAATCAAATTTAAAAACCCTCTCTTGCAAAGGGTATAAAAAGAAAATATATCACATTGACTTTGACTTTTTGAGGTTGTTTGCCATATTTCTGGGTTGAATTGATAAATTTACATACTTGGATAATATATACATATACGTATACATTGTAGTATACTCGTATTAAATTTCTATTACATTTTTAATTAGTTATTTTAATAACTTTTATTTGTCTATAAATACATCACTTTATTTATATATTTAGCTGCTTTTTTATGCACATTACGTATGTGTGTAATTTCGTATTGCATAAATTATACATTTAATTACTTTCGTTTGTCTGGGTTTATTCTCATTGTTAAATATGAGGGTATTAAATCAAGAAGTCGCAAACCGGCAATTACGAGCAAACAAACTCACAACGATTAAAAAATAAAATATTTAAGAGCACCATTACGTTCTATGGAAAAAATCAAAACAAATAAAAATGTCAAAAAAGTTTATACAACCCATACATTATTTACATAATATAAATGTACTATTTCCGATTGTTCTATTTAGGAAAACTATGGTCTAACTAACAAATAAATAGATAAGCATTTCTAAGTACAAACATATCATTATACTAGGTTCTAAGTGACCCACTTAAAAATTGTTGTATACCCTTCAATCACAATAGACTGTCATAATTTGTCAGATAAATATATATATCGATATACAGTATGTATGTACTTATGTATATTTATATTTATTTTGATTTATTTTGATTTCTTGTTTTATTTGCAAGACCCAATGCCATTATATATATATGCATATATATAGTGATATCTAGAGCTATCTATCTTTGTATTTATATCATAACCCATAGTATGCATATAATTTTGTTGCTCCGATTCTTGTCATCTAAGAAATTTGTTGGCTCGTTGCCCATTAAATTCAGCAAATGACAACAAAAAATTGTTTTGTGTATTTTTTTTCTTTTTTTTTTCCTTTTATTTATTTTTATTTATTCTTTGGGAATTGTGAATTTTTTTTTTTTTTTGATTACCAGAGAGCTGCATGCAATTTCCTGCTAGATATGATGCATACTTATATGGAGTAAACACAAATAAATAACATTTATTATTTATGTATATATTGATATTGATTTTTGCATTTAAATAAATGTATATAATGTATATATTATTTTTATAATATATACATTATCTGTTGATTAAAAGCCAGCCGCCTCCCAAAGGGCATTATCTACGCTTAATTTTTGAATACAATTATCGCTTCCTATTTCCAAATATAGACTTTGTTTGCTTTTTTTTTTTGCTGAGAATCACTGTAATAAAGATCTGATCAATATCAAATTACATTTACATAAATATACTATTCTATGTACACATAAATATGTATGTATTTCTAATTCGATCAAAGTCACAACAACACTGAGCTCAAGTGGCTCAATGGTCGCGTTATCGCAATCAAGATTGATATACTACTACATTCCAACTTATAAACAAAAAAAAGAATAGAAAAGAAAAGAAAATGAAACCAAAAGACAAATACACCTTAGTACGTAGAAATTAATGTATATTCAATAATACATATTGGAAAAAAAAAAAAAAGAAGAAAAATTAAGTACACACAAACGCTCTGGTTATATGACTTTAATCGAATTAGGCTATTATCAGTTAAATGTGATTACAAACATATTTATATATAGTATAGTTAAGGTTAAGTGAAGAGGGTGTGACTTTTTATAGCTCGTAATTTGTCTTAGTCAGTGTTTAGTCACAGCTTATCCAGCTGATGAAATAGTTGTGTAATAAAAGAATTACTTAAAATTCAGTAAGAAATATATATCATTTAAGATCTAATCAAATAAAAAACCTTTAGACAGGCGGTAAACCTGATTTTTCACTAGACCTTGACTCATAAATTGTAAAACAGAAAAAATAATGAAATTCAAATAAATGTAATCCAAGGAACTCGAATATATTTAAAAATGAATAAGCTTAATAGTCTGGTATATGGTATATATATATATATATATAGACAATCTACTTTGACTTAAAAAAAAAAACTTGGTACGGACAAATTATCTAAAAAGGCTATATGACTCAATTCAAAATTAGGTTTACGAGGTAATTTTAATCAAGGGAGGCTCGACTCACTATTAAAATCACCCATAATATATTAAATTTCATATCTGACCATTTAAAATAATTTTTCATAAGACAAAAATAAATTTCTGTAGATTTTCAGTAATAAATAGTAATAGCACATACAAAATCAAGTAAAAAAGAATTAAACAGTATTTTTTATAGTATTTTTGTATAAACACTTAACTTTTTAATTGTGCTAAAGAGATTAAAATAATTTGAATTTTGTTTTACAGACAATTAATTGTTTTCTTAATATAGATTAAAAACTTTTCATTACCTGTTATGGATTTAAAGATATGATATAAAGTTCTTGGGGTGTGCTATTCATGAAACGCAGTGTACACTGATAGTTGCTATTTGATTAAGATTGAAATTGAGTTGGATTTTTTTTTATAGCTATAATAAGATTCATTATTTACCTAATTTAAATCAAAATCTGTAAAAAAAATCGGTTTTTATATGCCAGTTTTTTTTGTTTTGTAAAGCCTTCAACGACTTCAATTTAAATGATCAGTTTTGAAAGTTTATTAAATCTTCGGAATATCGAAAATACTAGCGGTGTTCTAAATATTTCTGTAATGACCACCTCCCCCATTAACCAAACTTTGGTAATGTGTTTAGGAATCTATAAATATGTATGTATCCACCAATATTTCAGTCACATCTATATGATAGTTATCGTTTAACAATCGATTAACCAAGTCGATATTAGGCTTTTGTCAGAGTCGAAAAAGTGGAAAAACGAGATGGACGTTATGAGGACTTTTCCCCATAATTTGCAACTAAACGCGGACGTATGAGATTAAAAGATGATAGGCATCCAGGACACCGAAAAACTGTAATCACAATCGATAACATTGTCAAAATTCACCGAATGAAATTAAGAGAGATATCTTAGATCCCCAAGTTGTCTAAAAACCGTGTTTGCCACATTATATCGTATATACTTGCTTTCAACATTAGCATGAGTTGCCGTACACTGTGGTATCAGTTAGTAATTTTTTTTTTAGTGATTTGTATTTGTATATATTTCTATTTAGACGCCGTTTTGAATCGTATTGCGTGCGATTTTTTTATATTTCAGCTTTATGATATGATTATAAAAAATTTCACAAATATATATGAGCTCTGCGTAATATTATAACGTAGTTAAATCTATATGCACGTAGCTAATTAGTCATTGGAAGATCTTTATAAAAATCATTGAATTGACTATGATCGCCATTTCATAAATTTGTTTAGTAAAAATTAATATTTAAGAACTGCATATTGGCTTTCAGTTGTGTAATTACCATTTTACATGTCAATACATATATTACGATATTATAATATTTATAAATGTTAATTTATTGGTATTTTTCCTATGTATTTTTTCATGAATTATATTCAATACATTATATTGTAAGTACAATATATACAATGTATTTTTTGCATTTTTATGGCAGTTTCTATTCTATGTTTTTATACAAAATCAAAAAAAAAATAGAAAATGAAATGGGGATGGCGATTAGATAAATTAATTTGCACTTGATACTTGTCTTTGCCGTTCCCACGATTTTTCAAGGGTTTTTTAAGCTATTCCGCGTATCCTTTAGATATCCATATTAATTAAACTGAAATATTTTTCCAATATTTTTTTTACCATCTTCATAAACAAAAAAATTTTAAAAATATTCATGCAATCATTGATGGGCACGAAAAAATAGCTCGTGAGTCATAACAAGATTTTTTTTAGGTCGAATCGCAGCCTGATCCCTAAAAAACCCTTCAATGTATTTTATTTTTGTGTCCTCGCTTACGATCGACGCTTGTGCGCTCGACTGCTTGTGTGCGACAGTCTATGTACATATGTACTACATATGTATGTAAGTATGAAAGTATTTCACTTCCTTCAAACTAGTATTAGCATAGCCAATTATTTAATTGCTCTCTATTTGTTTTAACTCTCAGATTCGCAACGTTATCTTTCATTCTTATAAATCCATGTACTACAAATTGTTCATACATATGTTTGTACATATGTCTGCAATTGTGTGTATGTACGACTACGATATAACTGTCATATATCGAAACGCTATCGTAATTGCCGTGGACGGGATATTGTTTAACGTCATTTAACGCTTGGCTCGAGAGAGATAAAATTGAATCAATGCGCGTTTGGCGTTGACAATCGTGTTGGAAAACTGAAGCTTTACGAGTATAATAATAAATACTTTACCCTATATGCTCATATCTACATACATGCATATGTATGTAAGTACATATGTACGTGATATTTGTGTAGATATACGTACATACATTCCACATACTTGTATATTGCATATCTTCTCGATAAGCCAAACAGCTAAGCCTTATGCATGTACATGTGTGCATCTATTAGGTATGCATATACATATGTACATGTGTATATTAAACACTTGTCTCACCTCTAACCGCAATGTAATCTAATGCGCAATTCGCTTGTTAAAACGAATCGTCGCTGCTGCAGGTGCTGCAAGAGAATTTCTTTAACGGTGCTTTAAGCTCTCATTTAGTTTTGCGTAAGTATGCATCACGTACACGCACACACACAGTGCAAAGGATCTGCTACGCAGATTCATCTCTTTACAAGTGTGGGTGGGTTTGAAGGGGATACGTTGCGTACGTGAGCCTCAGCATGTTTTCCTTTTGTAGCATGGTATATAATCAGGGGTTGGGAGGCGGGCTGTTCACAGCCAAATACTCTGTCGTGTGTGCCGACAAATGTGTTACCAAATCGGTTAAATCGTTCGAGTTGCAGTCGACAAACTGCTCTCTCTCGCTCTCTCTGTTTTGTCTTACTCTCCCTCTCTCAATTTTGACAAGCCTGATGTGTTGAGTTTCTTGGCCATTTTCAACACACTTGACGAGCTTACAGTCCCAGGATATGTTGCATGGATTTTAATGACTTTGACTTGATACGTTTGCCCAACTCAGGGCCGGTGGTCGGGATTTGGGTCATGCTCGGTGTGACTAAACTCATTTTATTGGCTAACTGTAACTACACAGCTTGGTGTGTTGAGCGAGAGGGGTTGGGTGGGTTACTGTTGGATTGGGAGAATATTTTATGCTGCACCAAGGCCACAGAAACAAGTAGCCCTAAGTAGAATGCTCTAGAATGCGTAACAAGTGCAACATTATAAATAGTTAATTTTTAGTGTTTCTTTTAACTGTTCCAATTAACTGAAAACTAGATAAGTTAACTTTTTAATCTGTATTGAAACCATGACATTGTTAAAGTATTAACTTTTGTGTTTGATTTGTAAGAATTGTCAGAATTTAATTTTTAATCCTGGTTCTAACTCCTTGATTTAATTGGGTTCTTGAATTGCATCATTCTTGATTTTTAAATCGCTTAGAATACAAGATTGTTTTTTGAGATTTATAAATTGAATTTTCAACAAAAGTTCAATAAAATTTTTATAATTTCAAAATTCTTCAATCTTTTCGAAGTTTCTTAAAACTTAACCAAATTTTGCCTTTTCATACCCTTGCAACTCGAGGATATTATAATTTTGTCACGAATGACATTTACGACACCATAAAGTATATGGACATTACCATTGTGGCGTTACGTGACAGTCGTACGCCTAAACGTAAAAGCTAGAAAAAAGTAAAAATTAAAAAAAAAAAAAAATTTTATATCAGAGTATTTAGCTGGACTATATTTGTTAAAAGAGATGAAAACATTATTACTATCCGAATAAGAGATATTAGCAAAAAACAGGTGTGGCGTTACGCGACATATTTGTCTATAATAATTAAAGTTAATAAAAAGTGTTGGATCACTGGTGGACCTTTCTGTGGAAATGCCCTATATATATTTTCCTGACCAGGGCAACGACCTGGCTTTATACCTTTGTGTGTATGTTTCTATCCAAGCTAGTTTCTTAATTTTTGAGCTATTTTAATTAAAATTTAAATTTTATATGTTGATCTTTAATTTTTGGATTATGTTGAATTCCAGTTCATAAAGAGTACACTTTGATTAATCATGGCATTTTATTATGAGCATATGTTTTCCTTCAATTTAAACTATTTTTTTGCAATTAAATTAAATAATTTTGTAATTAATTTCATTAATTTGATTTATTTATAGATTGTAGCGCGTCGTCATGATCTGAAACTGATTGTTACATCTGCCACAATGGATTCGACCAAGTTTGCGACTTTCTTTGGAAATGTACCAACATTTACCATACCAGGACGCACATTTCCGGTGGATGTGATGTTTAGTAAGAATGCATGCGAGGATTATGTGGAATCAGCGGTGAAGCAGGCGCTGCAGGTTCATTTGACGCCAAATGAGGGTGATATGCTTATATTTATGCCCGGCCAGGAGGATATTGAGGTCACCTGTGAGATATTGGAGGAACGTCTCAGTGAAATTGACAATGCACCCGAATTAAGCATATTACCAATTTACTCGCAGTTGCCATCCGATTTGCAGGCAAAAATCTTTCAAAAGTCTCCGGATGGTGTAAGGAAATGTGTGGTGGCAACGAATATAGCAGAGACATCCTTAACAGTTGATGGCATCATCTATGTAATTGATTCCGGGTATTGCAAACTGAAGGTTTATAATCCTCGCATCGGCATGGATGCCTTGCAAATCTATCCCATCTCGCAGGCAAATGCCAATCAGCGTTCGGGACGTGCTGGTCGTACGGGACCTGGCCAGGCGTTTCGTCTGTATACACAACGCCAGTACAAGGATGAGCTGTTGGCGTTGACAGTGCCTGAAATACAGCGCACCAATTTGGCCAATACGGTGTTGCTATTAAAATCGTTGGGCGTTGTCGATTTGTTGCAATTTCACTTTATGGATCCACCGCCACAGGATAATATACTGAACTCACTGTATCAGCTATGGATATTGGGCGCACTGGATCATACTGGTGCATTGACCACACTGGGCAGACAAATGGCCGAATTTCCACTGGATCCGCCGCAGTGTCAAATGCTCATCGTTGCCTGCCAAATGGAGTGCAGCTCCGAGGTGCTCATCATAGGTAAGTGAACTGCAAAATGATTTAAAACTAAATATGTTGTAATTGGGGAGATAAATCAACAGGAATTGCATTCATAAGATGCTTAAAAAGTTTAATTTTATATAATACTTGATCTCCGGACGTGCGTTGCTATGTTCCACCCTCAAAAAAAAATAAATAAAAGAAAACTAACCATATCTTACACCAGTGATGGGCACGTAGTACCGGACTCACGCTGCTCACACCTTTTTTTTTTTTTCAAAACTGGCGCCAGACTGTCGCACACAAGCAGTCGAGCGCACAAGTGTCGATCTCGAGCGAGCTGACAAAAACAAAATACATTGGGTTGTGGGTTTTTCCAACCGCACACGAGAAATTTTTCGGGATCGACCCAAATATGGCTTGTTGTAAATGTTGTTGCGACTCACGAGTTAATTTTTTTGTGCCCAAGACTGTTCTACACTATTAAACTATTATTGTAGCCTGTTTGTGCCAACTGATATTCTCCAATTGATATGCCTGAGCTGACATTTTTTCATACACTGTCTAATATATTATGGATAAAATTATTTCAAAGTACCAACTTACGATATAATAGGAAACTACATCAAAAATTGCAGGTTTCTAGCTTCTACCGTTTGGCCTGCTTGTGAGTTGTTAATCGGACAGTCAGTCAGTCAGGTAGACCATTTATGTTTTTTGTACCTACCAGAAGTTCAAGGCTTTTAATAGCTATTTAAAAATCTAACCCAATATTTTTTTTTAAAGTTCTCTTGTCCAGAGTGTAGCTGAGTCTAACTCTTCTAGCTTTATCTGACATTTAGTATAGGTTAGGTTAGGTTATACCGGTTGATCACCAAATGATGATCTCACATAGACCATAATTGGTCCTTAGTGTTAAGGTCGTTATTGATGAGTTTGCTCCTGCAGAGTTTTAATACATTTGGCAAACGCCAGTAGTGCGTTGGGAGAGTGTTCAGCCACTTCTTTTAGTGAAGTGAACCAATGTGAATTGAGATTTCGTGCTCTTTGTGCTGCGAGTGCTGGGCAGCTGCATACAAGATGTTCCAGTGTTTCAGCAACTCCTGGAACTTTGCACTTTCGACAGCTATCCTCTGTAGTAATGCCTAGTCTTTTGGCATGGACTGCCGCCAGGCAATGTCCCGTTAGTGCTCCTATCAGTAGTCTGCAGTCCTTCCTGGGAAGTTGCAGTAGAAAGTGAGACATTTAGTATAATAGTATAAATCTTTTGGGATGGCTGAGTCTAAAATTAACTCTCTTCAGGATCTATTCCGACGAAACTATCGGCATGTCCAGAGATTTATCAATGTGCTACGATTATAATTTATAAGCAAATAGTTTAAATCAATATATTTCAATCTGTAATATCTAATATAAATCAATCTAAATAAATATACATTTTACAGTATCCATGCTGTCAGTGCCATCAATATTCTATCGACCCAAAGGACGCGAGGAGGAGGCGGATGGTGTTCGTGAAAAGTTTCAAGTGCCTGAATCGGATCATCTAACTTATCTCAATGTGTACTTACAGTGGAAGCAGAACAGGTACGTCATCTATTAGTCCTACATCATATATACATATATGTATATTAACTCTCCTGCTTTGTATTGTCTTTAACTCTGCAGTTATAGCTCCACATGGTGCAATGAGCATTTTATACACATCAAGGCAATGCGAAAAGTGCGCGAAGTACGGCAACAGTTGAAGGATATTATGACGCAACAAAAGATGAATGTTAAGTCCTGTGGCACAGATTGGGATATTGTGCGCAAATGCATTTGCTCCGCCTATTTCTATCAGGCGGCACGATTGAAAGGCATCGGCGAGTATGTGAATCTACGTACTGGCATGCCCTGCCATTTGCATCCAACATCGGCGCTATATGGCTTGGGCACCACACCGGACTATGTTGTTTACCATGAGTTGATTATGACCGCCAAGGAGTATATGCAGTGTGCCACCGCTGTTGATGGCTATTGGTTGGCCGAGCTGGGACCCATGTTCTTTTCAGTGAAGGAAACCGGACGCAGCGGTCGTGATAAGAAGAAACTAGCAGCGGAGCATCTTAAGGAAATGGAGGAGCAAATGTTGCAGGCACAGCACGAGATGGAGGAGCGCAAACAGATTGCCGCACAGCGCGAGGAACAATTGGCCGCCAAACAGGAAATTGCCACACCCGGTAATGCAACCCCACGTCGCACACCCGGACGTATTGGCCTCTAGGATCAATGTCATCATAATTATCAATAATGCCAGAACATACATATATATATATATATTTGTATAATCATGTGTGTATTATTATGTATTTAATCTTTTTATGTATGTATATTTTGTAATACTAAACACATTTTTGATTTCTTTGCTATATCAATGTTTGTTCTTTGGGCTGCGCTACTTAACCCCTAACATACAAAACATTTAAAAATTTAGAGATAAACCAAAGCATTGTGGACACAAGAATAACTTGTGGCAGAAAGCCATGCAGTTGATTGGCTGCTCCAGTTTTAGTTGAAGGTCTTGGTACGCATCTCTCATTGTTCAAAAGTTGATGATCGTCAGTGCAACGACACTCGCCCCACTCACACTGCATGCTCGGTGACTTTCTATGTTCCATTTCTGATTCCGATACCAACATCTGATGCTGCTCTTGACAGTCCACATGGCTGCGACAGTACGCGCCATAGGCAATAGTTGGTGCACAAGTGGTAACGTTTATCAGTTCGGGTTTTAGATTCTGTCTGCTGCTGGCAAAAAACTTGACCCGGCAGACGCATGAATTGTTCTGGCAAATGCCCCCGACGCCAAGCAGCAACTGACACTGGGCGGTGGTTGTACATTTATCGCCATAGGCAACGGCTGGCAGGCAAACGGTCATATTATGATTTTGGACAAGATCAACGGCACATGCGCATTTATTGTACGTTGGCAGGCAATCTGATGAGGAGCCAGTTTGAGTGCAATTCGAATCATTGCTACATTCTACATCTGATGAATGAAATGATCATATCTTTTTACATATATGTACATATAACTTTATTATATTAGTACTTACCTAAGATCGCCCGACAGTGTCCCATATGCGGCTCAAAGTGATCTCTGCAAAGACAACGACGCTCATATGAGTGGCACACAGCAAATGTGTTATCCTTCTGACATTGACGCGACACCTCACAGCGCTCATTCAGCGCGACCGCCTGCAAGACGCAGCGTCGTCGATCTTCGCTGGGCACATAGCCGCTGGCACAGTAGCATTGTTGCATTTTTACATTACATTCGGCATTTTGTTGAGTGCACGGACAGTGTCCGCCAATAATGTTCGTCAATTTTTCATCTATGAGTTTGCATTCCACACGTCTGTTGCTGTCAAGTGCCATGCAAATGCATTCCGAGTTGCGGCAATAGCCGCGCAGAAGCATTGAACATTGCGTATCGTTGGTGCAGCCTAGCTCGAAAATTTCCTCAACCACTGCTGCACTCAGCGAGCACATACCAAACAGTAAAATTATTACTAATTTCATAGTTAACCTCTTTTTTCTTATTTTAGGTTAGGCTAACACGGCAAGATGAATTATAGTTAACCTCTTTTCTATGATCGTCAAGTTGAAATAATTCAAGAGGGCGCCATTAACCGTTGTGTATCGAAATATATATAGCCATATCGATACGGTATTGCTGTTCAACGGGGCGTCATTAACCGTTATGTGTATCGATACATAGCCATATCGATATGGTATTGGCTTAATTAATTTGGCAGCACTGGCCTTAGCAACACTAGCCAGCACTACGACTATCGAAAGCACAAAGCTTTGCTGCTTATTTTAAACGATGGTTGCCAGATAATTGATAAGGAACAATTAGCGCTGTACAATTGCAGGGCTGTCTGCTGCAGAAATAATTCGCAGCCAACCTGTGAAATAAAGATTATATATATATGTTGTTTCATACGTCATTTACTGATGAATTATGTATTATGGCGCCAGTTTCGAAAAATAAGCTTAATATGGTTATTTTCTATTTTGTAACTAAATTTTGCCTGCATTAAATTTAAAAAAAAATCGAATAAGTTAAGTCGAATTGTTATGACAACGATGTATCGTGTGGTATCGAGTTTTTTTCTATGCATCAATACTTTCTTACATCCCTAGCTGTGCACAACAGTTTATAAAGCAAAGCAAGCAGCAGTAGTCACACAGTAAAATTCTCGTAAATAACTTAACTTGTTTCGATTTCAAATAAATCTATTTAAATAAATCAATACAAAATGGTACGCCGTGGACGTTCTGCAAGTCCCCCACCATCAGTCAGACGGTAAGTTCACAACCAGCATAAACAAATATAATCCAATTGGACAAAGGCAAATTTGATTAAAAGACGTAAGAAGACACGACAAATGACAATTTCGCCCGTGTGTGCAAATTTCTTTTAAGCAATACTATTTGTTATGGAATATAATATTTCTTGCCGTGCTTAGTGCGGATTTAGCAATGCGGAACCAAATAAGTGAAATCTAATAAAATTTCTGGAAACTTCCGTGCCGCAAAGAGTTACGTAACCTAAAAACAGATAAACACGGCCGATGACGGGGACGGAAAACTGTGCAACGTGCAAAGTTCAAAACAGAGATGGGGATTGGGATGAAAGTTATGCCAAAATAAAAATATCTTTAAACTGGTGGCAATCGCAATAAGTCGCATAAATAGCGTGACTTGGCTATACCGAACATTTTGCCGGTTACCAAAGAGTTTGTGGGTGTAGGAGGTCTTCTTATAAGTCTGAATATAATATTAGAGCTCGCGACTAAAACGGACGGAATTGGAGAAAAGCAATGTTTAGATAAAATTTGATAAAATTTCATTAAAATTTTTAGAAATTATTTTCGTCATTAGGGGTTCCAAATACATCAGAATATGTATGAATAAAAAAACGCTTTTTTTTTTGTTTGCCGGAGTAAACAAGTTAAAGGGTTAAATGCCATGTTGGTTATCACTTCATATATTAAATTGCCATTTCTTATAAAACAAATATATGAGCATGTTTTGATAATTTTCCGGCAGAGACAATAAAAAGGACAGATCTTAAAGTTGGCAGCACTAATTGCCATCGAATTGTCTAGACCCAAATTTATATATAATTTAAACATAATATGTGCATTTGTAATAACAATACAAATTTTTGTACATTACAGCAGCGCACCTGCGCCTGCACCGGCTGCACATGTGCCAGCACGTGCCGCTCCACCGCCACCAGCACCAATGGCCGCCGCACCACCCAGTGCCGTTGGCATGCCGGCTGCACCACAACAGCCATCAATGTTTCAACAAATGGCTGCCACCGCTGGCGGCGTTGCTATTGGCTCAGCCATTGGTCATACTGTTGGCCATGGACTAACATCGATGCTTAGCGGCTCTGGCGATAAGGAGGCAGCAGCACCAGCTGCCGCCGCACCTGTGGCACAACAACAGCAGCCATATTATCCCCAATCCGGAGCGCAGGCAAATGAGCCACAGGGCGCTTGCGCCTGGGAGATCAAACAGTTCCTGCAATGCGCTCAGGGTCAATCGGACTTGTCGCTGTGCGAGGGTTTCAATGAGGCGCTGCGACAGTGCAAAGTGCAGCATCATATGCAGTAAACAACAACAACAACTACTACTACAATAACAATAACAACAAAACAAAAGCACACCAAACAACAACCAAAATAGCTTAACACGATTGATGGCGAAAATGTTGAGCTGATGGCGGCTTTCTTTTTTTTTGTTCTTTCGATTAGTCTTACATATATAAATCAATTAATTTGTTAATGAGACAGCAAATTGTTTAATTTAGTGAATTGTTCAAATAGAATTTCAGGCAACGTCCGCTCGGCAACGCAGCAACAAAATTAGCGCTGTCGGCGTCGTTGCAATAAAAAGAAAAAAAAAAAAATAAACTGCATTTGTTTTCTTTTTTGAAGTTATGTAAATTTTTATAAAATTGTGAAATTTACCATCCTGTTGAGTGGTTGCCAAAAAATATATGAATTACATTATATTAAGATCACGAGTGCAATGACTATGAACTTGCACTTTGCGACGCAGTGGGTCTTAAAATAGATCACCTGATTCATTTCCGATTGAGTGATTAGTGGGGGAGGTGGGGTGATGATCCGGCGGCAAACAACACGTGTGACGCTTTTTTGTTTTTATTGTTTTCATTTGTTTTGATTTGCTGCGCCAATTGACGCTTGTTTTGACGAAATGATTTCGACCAGGCTAAGTAAACAAAATAGATTATGATAAACATGTTTACAGTCCTTAATATTAGTCACAATTCATTCTTCCTCTCGTATCACTTTCGATTTCAATAGCTTTTGAAACGGTTTCTCATATGGTAGTAGTAGAGTATATTAAAAAATTTTTATGCTAAATTACAATTAAAAATGTTTACTTTTATAATTGTATTTTATTTTGAGAGTTGTTAGAACGTAAACAGAGAGCTGGAAGGGTATTTACATTTTCTCTCACTTGTATTATATTCAAATATGGTCTTAGCGCAATATATCGATTTTTTTATTTTATCGCCATAACTATCGAATATTATCAAGCTACAAAATAAATACACCACTTGCGTGCATCACTGGCGCGCAAATATATTGTTTTATTAGTATGTGCACACTGGCGGCTGAATTTTAGCGCGAAAATATATACATATGAGAATGTGCGTTAAATAGATAAGACAAATTGAGTCGGAGGTGATGGCCTTAGACATATTATTATATTAAAATTTATAATTAAATGTTAGCACAATTAAATAAATATGCAGACATCTAAACGTGTGCTAACACCCAGTAAGGATGACAATTTGCCTGAGGCCAACAAAAAGTACAAAAAGGAAATCAGTTTTAATTGTGAGTTTCTGTTGGATGACGACAATGATTTTGATTTGAGTGCACTTGATGCGGCCGCTACGGCCATAAAGCTTGATTTAAGCAACTGGCAGCGCTGTGTTGTACGGAGCGTGGAGCGTGCATCCAAAACATACGATCTGGTGCTGCACTTGTGCGGCGAAAACAAGAACGATGCGACTACGACGGAAGCGACAGCTGTTTGCTATCTGCAGGCACCTTGGCATCAGACACCTGTTCAACCAGGAGATTTACTGTCGATACAAGCCAAGTGGGAGACTGTTTTGTCCAGCTATGTGGTTAATAAGGACCACGGCTTTTGTGTGATATATCCGGATTTTCTAATACCATGCACTACAGTGACCGGCTCGCTTTTCTGCCGACGCAAAGCTGTGCTGCAGGATCGTTTTCGTGGCGTCGATGCCACAAACGCTGTGGTAAGTTGTCACGTTTTTAATCAGTTTAAATATACATACCCTATAATTACAGATGATCGTAGGCACACTTGTGCATGAACTGCTGCAAACTGTGTTGTTGCAGCGCCTGCAAAGTCACGCCCAGGTACTGGAGGCGTTGCAGCAAATGTTGCACAGCCCCAAACTCGCCCAAATGCTTTATGCCGGGCAACTTAGTCATGCTGAGATCAAGTTACAACTGCATAAATTTGTGGAGCCCATTGTCGCATTTATTGCACAATATGTGCAGGGTGTTCAGCCGTCGGTGCAGCCGCCAGAGATGTATATGGGTCGCATTGAGGAAATACACGATATTGAGGAAAATCTATGGGTACCTCAACTGGGACTTAAAGGCAAAGTGGATGTCTCTGTGCGCGTGCGCAACAAAAAGCAGCCCATACCGCTGGAGCTTAAGACCGGACGTGCTAGCTTTTCCATGGAACACAAAGGTCAACTGCTGCTTTATCAATTAATGCATTCAGCCTTGGGCCAAGAGACGCACTCTGGCCTGCTGCTTTATTTGCGTGAGGGCATTGTACGTGAGGTGGGTGATGGTCATAACAAGCAACGTGATCTTGTCCTACTGCGCAACGAGCTTGCATATTTTCTGACCCGCGAAGCACAGCTTCCGGCGGCCAATGAAACGCTCACAGTGCTGCCCGATCAGCCTGACAAGCTCTTGCAACCCTTTCAGCTGCCTGAACCCATTTCGCATCATAGTGCTTGCGGTAACTGCGCCTATGCAACGCTTTGCTGCACCTTTGCTAGCACCGATGCCCAACTGCAGTTAAGCGATTCCCATCCACTGCGTCGTCTAATGCCGCAAGTACTGGAGCATTTAAGTCAGCCGGATTTTGAATATGTACTGCATTGGTGTGGCCTGCTGGCCCTTGAGGAACAACATGCACGCCAGTCGCATCAGCTGCGCACACTCTGGACCGAATCGTCCGCAAAGCGACAACAGCAGGGACGCGCCATCTGTCAATTGCAGCTGCCCCCTGGACACCAGACCAGCTGCCAAGACGGACGCTTCGAACACAAACTGGTGCTGTCAACACAGGCGGATGACGACATTAACTTGACTCTAAGTGGCGTAAGTCCATAAATCATATAAAAACGTCAATAACAATCGTAACGATTATAAGTTTTCTTTTAAAAAATTACGTCAATGATTATTTTTGAGTTTGTTTTTTTGCATATAATTTGGGATGCATATAACTAATATTCAGTGAATAATTGAAAAGAATAATTATTTTTGATAAGTACAAAAAACTCAAATACATATAATTGATTTTTATTTTTTTTTGCTAAAAAAAAGAAAACTTAAAATCTTCCAGTGACGTTTTCATAGCTAAATATTAAAAGTTTCATCTCTCTTCTCAATAGAAAAAAACCAAGAGGAAACTATAGTAAATATTTTTAAACTTTATAGAAAAATTTTGTTTCTTTTCAAACATTTTTTTTGCTAAAAAATTAATCTCAAAATCATCTAGTGACGTTTTTATAGCTTAAAATGTGAAAAGTTTCATCGCTTTTCTTAATAGAAAAAAAAACAAAAGGAAACTATAGTAAATATTTTTAAACTTTTTAGAAAAATGTTGTTTCTTTTCAAACATTTTTTTTAATAAATATTTTCTTGTTTCATTTTGGCTTTTTATTTTAGAGCAAATAAATCCAACTCAATAAATAACGATTATTTTTAAGTTTACTTTTTTTACTTCAACATATTATTATTTATGATTGATTTATTTTAAATTTCAAATTGAAGTAAAGCGTAAAAATTTAAAAATTTACAAATTAAATTAATGCGTGTATTTTTTTCATAAACAAAATAATCGTTACTTACGTTTCTTGTTAACAATTTATAACTAATAATAAATATTTTTATTTTAGTTTGAGTTGGGCGAATATGTCATCGTTAGCTGCAGCACACGTATATCCATTGCCGCTGGCTATATAACAGCATTGGGTACACGGAGCCTGTCCATACAGCTCGAGCGGGATCTTGGCCAACGTTATGCACAGGAGAGCTTCATTGTGGACAAACACGAATCGCAAAGTTTTGCTAGCTTTAATTATACAAATCTGGCGTTATTGTTGGCGTCCAGCGAACGGGCCGCTCAGCTTCGCTCGATTGTGGTGGCCAGGACGCCGCCCAAGCAGCATAAGGTATTGCCCAGCATTATTGGCAACAAGGGCGGACCCATGCTACGTCCACTTAACAAGGTGCAGCAAGTGGCAGCACTGCGCGCCCTCACCACCAACACGCATTTGCTTATCAAGGGCCTGCCCGGCACAGGCAAAACCCAGACACTGGTGGCAATTGTGCGGCTGTTGCATTTAATGCAGCGCAGTGTACTCATCACAGCCCAGACGCATTCCGCCGTAGATAATCTACTGTTGCGACTGTTGCCGCACGATCTACCGCTGATGCGGCTGGGTAACAAAGCCAGAATACATCCGCAGCTGCTGGAGATCAGCGAGGAGCAGCTGACGGCTAATTGCGAGACAGTGGAACAGCTAACGGAGGCGCTGCTTAAACCTAGCATTGTGGGCGTCACCTGTTTGGGTGCCGGCCATGCGTTGTTCCAGCAGCGTCAGTTTGATTATTGCATTGTGGATGAGGCCACGCAGGTGCTGCAACCGACGGTGTTGCGTGCTTTAAGCCATTGTAGCAAGTTCATTTTGGTTGGCGACCCGGAGCAGCTGCCGCCATTGCTGCGTAGTCGTGATGCACGTCAGCGAGGCGCCGATGAGACGCTGTTCCAGCGTTTGGATAGTGATGAAGCCACAGCAGTGCTCACATTGCAGTATCGCATGAACCGAAGCATTACACGACTTGCCAACAAGTTGACCTATGGCGAGGCGCTGCAGTGTGCCAATGAGCAGGTGCAGAACGCCAAACTGCAGCTGGAACCGATGGAGAACGCTTGTCGCTGGGCACAGCGTGCCTTGCAAACGCATCTGGAACAGGCCGTGCTATTGTTGGACACATCAGACTGTTCGCAGCGATGCCAGGACTTTGCGGCACGCTCCAAACATCTAGGCGACACCAGTGCCGCCATTGAGCAGCACTATGGTGAATCTGAGGCACAAGCAACGCAACCAGTAAAGCAGCATCCACGCTCTCGTCGTGTACCCAAGTACAGCAACTATTGTGAGGCTGCCATTGTGCTGCATTTGCTCCGTCAACTTATTGATGCAGGCTACGACTCATCGCGCATTGGTGTCATTGCACCATATCGCGCTCAGGTGGAGCTGTTGCGTAAGCTGGCCAACGGGCTTGCCGAGGTTGAGTTCAACACGGTGGACCAGTATCAGGGTCGCGATAAAGATCTTATCATCTACAGCTGTACCAAAACGGGCGGCTCATCTACCGGCGAGACTATGGAACGATCACGCGAGTCTGAAATCTTGGAGGATCAGCGTCGTCTAACTGTTGCCATTACACGTGCCAAGCACAAGTTGATACTGCTTGGTGATGCCAATTGTTTGCAGCAATATGGCCCCTTCAAGCGGCTCTTTCAACATATTCCCGAGCGCTGCCGGTTACAGCTGACCGATGGCCGCATGGGATTCAGCTGGCAAACGCTGCTCGATGAACTGAGTCAGCTTTTAGGCAGCACTTAAGCTTAGAAATTTACTTAATAGGATTTTATTTATAATATTTATTTAACATTTTTTTAAAACTATTAAAAGTATTCACTTAATGTTTTAAATGCACGTAAACTTAAGGTTGCGACTCGATTGTAGATTCAGTTTAAACATTTTCTTAAACTGATTTTGTATGAACATTTTTAACAGCTGATTTACCGTCTGTTATAAATATCACGTTCAACAGTTTAAAAGGCATTTAAGACATTGCGTGAATATTCTCAATATTTATTAAAATTTTTTTTTAAATAATAAATTTAAAGCTTTTCTGCAGCGCGTTTCATTTAGTTTTTTTTAACTGTGCTGGAAGGATGAACCAGTTGTCGATCAGCCGAGATTGAAGGCGCGGGTAGAGTTTTTTGGTAATTGATAATTTTGATCAATTTTTTGCTGCAACATCCATTTGTTCGTTTGCTTTGTTATCTTTATGACTAAAATATGCAACCTAGCAAATTAAAGTCATATCGACTTTATATATAGCCGAGTATGAATCTATAAAATCTGTTAAACATGCAATCATTTGCTATATATGTGTGTGCTATATATTTATATGAGTTTTGATTTTTTAATGCATTTTGTGCACTTATTTTTTTAATAAAATTTATAGGAAAAGTCTTAATATGTCAATTTATAAATAAACACTTGTATCACAATTTAAAATACCTTTCTGTAAATAAAAGTAATTGAGTTATAACTTTGACTCTATTTTTTTTTTAAATAAACATACTCACAATTTTTGTTGTTGCCTCCTATATTATGTCTTTGAGCCTCCCCAACAGTAAGTTTAACTTCTTTGTTAGTTTCCTTTTATTTTTTTCTCTATCTGTGGACTCGGTAGCATTGTAAGCGTTCCACGTTTCGATGAAGGTTGAGGATGATGTACTGGGTTTTTAATGAACGTTGGAATGTCAAGCTGTTTCTCGAATTTTGCCTTATGCAGATAACTGCGACGTTCAACGCTATTTGTAACGACCTGATATAGAGGTGATATTTTTACGTAGGTAGTTTTCTGATTAAAATTATGTTTAGGTAGTAGATCTTCCAACAAGCAATTTAATTCTTCTTTCTCAGCTTTTTTGGTTAGTTTATTGGTGACTGGCTTGGCTGATAAAGCCAATTCTTTCTTCGGTTTCAGTTTGCTAATTGCCACCTGTGTAGCAGTTGATTTAATTTTGGGCATCTTAGTTGTCTTAATAGGCTTCTTCTCAGTTTTGCCCTTGCCTATTCCATATTTTTTGGCCATTGTTGATGTTTTATATTTGGGTACCTTATGTTTTGGCTTTGGTCGATGTTGCGATATTTCAGGATTGTTGGATGGTGGTATTTCCCGTTTTTGTGGACACGCTGCACTCGATGCTTTTATTTTTGATTCAAATGATCCTTCGACTTTTTTCATATTGAATTCCCCGAATGAACATTTTTTTGCAGTGGCACTCTTAGGTAAGAATACTTTACGCAACTCTTGTTGTAATGGCGTATTAGATTTATGATCTAAATATAATTTTGGTACCTTCCTTCGCTTAACTGCCTCCTTGGGCTTTTTTTCAATTTTCATTTCAAACTTTTTGCTCAACGGAGTGATGGAAAAATATCGGTTAAAGCTTCGATTCATATCTAAGCCAAATGGAGCAGTGAATAGGTTGGGGAAATGTGACATTTTTACAGCCAACCTCGGATGCCCAACATTAGTTAGTTTCGGTCTTTGTCCAAAAACAGAATGCGTTGATTTGAAACGTGCAAACTTTTGTGGCAATGTGGTATTTGACTTGAATATCGTTTGAGTTTCGGTAAACAACATTTCAGCAATTGCTGGACAGCGGTTCAAAGCTGTTTTGAATTATAAATAAAAATATATATAAATATAAATAGACATTGTACTCACTTGGTACATTACTCATGTTGAACTTGTTAATTAAACTGTAGGCTCGCTTTAAGGAATGTCGAAGGACTTTGTATGTTTCGTTAGCACTATTATATAAAAGTTTCAAAATGCGTTAATTTGTTTAAAAAATGATTTTTATATCTATATTATTAATTGACTAAAAGGCACTAGTAATTTTGGTCTGTGTACGAATTTGAATTGATAACCCAAAAAAAAAAATAATAATTTTGGGAGTGCGTGTTTATCTGTTAACTGGTAAAACTAAAATGAAACTAAAAATTTTGAATAGTCTAACAAATTTAACAAGTTTGGCTACGATAACTTGAAAAACAATAAAGTTTTTCATACCAGCACATTTTTCGGGAGCTTTCAGATATATCGGTCCGATTTTGATAAAATATAATCGGAGTATGAAAAGCGAAAAATTAAAGAAAAAAGTCTGAGCAAAAATATTGCTGATTTCTTCATGTTTGTTAATTAATTTCACATTACAACTAATGTAATGTGAAACTAAATTCACCAGATTTCAAGTTTTATTATATATTAAATGTTATTTATTATATTTAATTAGTTGCTATAGGTGAGAGTGCCGGAAAATATTCTAAAATTATGTCTCTAAACAAAACAGTTAAAAAACAATTGCCATTTTTGGGTAAATATTTGGAGGTCTCAGCATTTTTGGTGATTCTGTGCAATTGATTAATAACAATCAGGTGTTTGATCCTTACCAGCTTAAAGTCATAATTGAAGTCGATGAGAAATTGAATGGACTATATGGACTATAATGTTCAGCTGATGTTAGATAAAAAAAAATTAAGTTGCAATTTTTAGAATATAAAACAGTAAACGCTGCAACCAACCGAGGTAAGTACCAAAAAAATGTGAATCCATAAAATTCACTTTAATTTTTACATTACCTTTGCAGAGATTAATTTAATTAAGAGGCGGTTGTTCCAAAAATATATCGTTAATGACAATTGCACTGGGGTTGACAAAGCACAATGGAGAATTGACATTATTAAGTGTACACTTAATGCTGTATATATTATTATTTTTTCATCTTTCACTAATCAATCATAAAATCAATTTAAAATTGTTTTTCTTGATAAGGATACATAAATATTGTAAATGATCTTCGTAAAGAAAATCTTGAATTGGCAAAAAAGGTAGTTTTAGTTTCATTAATTTAACTGAGAATTTATTTTCTATTATAATCAATAGATTGTGTTGCTTGAAGATCCTTCCTAGATTTAGAGTCATCTAGAAGCCAGACAAGCAAACAAAAGTTTTGGGATCACAAACAACCTCCAAATGACCCATAACACATAACTCAGCCTATTCGAGATGTTGAGCAGCCCGAGGATTTTAATAGAGCCAATAATTTAGACTAACAGGATAATCATTAGTGGGATGAAAATGAATAAATTGCGAAGGAGAACACATGCAAAATAAATCCAAATATGATCAGTATTTGTAATTCAATTGAGTTAAATTTAGAATAAGGCATTTATTCTCTTGAAAAATATATTTCAATTTAAATTTAGATTTTCTGTTTTAATAAAATTAAATTCAATACTGTTTAAGTTAAAATCAAATTATTGGTTAGGTCTTGGTAATAGCACATGTGACTGTTTCAACCATTCAGTAGTTATTTAATATTGGCAGCATATTTAAAAAAAAGTTGGCTTATAATCATTATATCAATTATGGTCAGGACTGTAAGGATTATTTTGTTTTTTTTTTTCTATATTATTTGGGATATAACTTATTTTCTTATTTTTAAATAAAACTTGAACAATAATATTTATTTTTGAGTAATAATAAATTAAACTCTAAAACAATCATATTGATCTATATTTTTTTTTTACTCAAAAATAAAATATTCGAAAAACAATAAAGTTTTATTTTTCTCAATAAAAGGACCAAGACGAACCTAAAAAAAATATTGTGAATATGACAAAAATGTTGAAACAAATGTTATATTTGACCCCTGATCCTTAATTAATTAAAAGCAGTTTTATTTACCATACTATGTTTATTCACAATAACAGCTTGAAATTTTATAATTTTTGAATAAAGAAATATAAATACTAAACTAATACACTTATAAAAATTTCTTGACACGTTGCAGCGTTTGAAGACGTCGTTGTTCATTCGATTGGCTAACGTCGATCAGGCGCTCGGTGCGATCCAGCAGGGCATCGCATTCATCCGTTGGAGAAGATAGACGCTGACGTTTGGAAGCTCGCATTGTTGGTTGATTTTCAGTTTGATGTTGTTGCTGTCGATGTTGCTGCTCCTCATGCAACATGTGTGTGGCATTGCGATCGAATTGTTGCATGCTGAGCTCGAGTTGGTCCAGTGGTTCGTTTAGATCTTTTAAAGTTCTACGCTCAATGCGCTCCTGCTGGTACTTGTCCAATACGTTCTGGGCGTGGGCAAGCACTTGCTCAAAGCTAAGGTCCTCTGGCTCCTGTTGTTGCTGCTCCTGTTGCTGCATGGTTAAGTCCTGCTCCAGCTCGTCAACTTTAGCTGCCTCTGGTGGCTGCCATTCATAGTACCAATGCGTTTCATAACAACTTTGCATTGTGCTGGCTCTATAGACAATCGCAGCGGGAAGCGTTTTCCTATTGCGATTCAGCAAAAACTGCAAACGTTCCCTGGCAAAGATCTCAATTATATCTAAATAGTTAATGTCATTCGATCGTAGCTGTAGCTCCAGTGTTTGTATAGCCCGCAGTGCGATCGTTTCCACCTGAGTCTCCTCCTGACTTAGCTGCGCATAATTCAAGAGCCATTCGCAAATCTCACTTTGATGATTTTTGTAATTCTCGAACGTCCCTGGCATTGGTGACATTTCCGGCAGCTTGGCCTGCTCTAATAGCTCCACAATTTTAGCACGAATATGTTGTGATTGCCAGTCTTTTACAAAGTATTCCAGACGATTAGGCAGCGACGCTTGCAGAGCCAGCTGTTCAACATAGGCGTGCAGCTCCTTTGGCAACTGTGGGCGATTATCCAGCGACTCGCTGGCCACCAACTGCAGACGACGCACTGCCTCATTGTATAGGCTGGCACATAGCTGTGGCGACTGAC
This sequence comes from Hirtodrosophila alboralis, assembly GCA_035043045.1. Taxonomy (NCBI): domain Eukaryota; kingdom Metazoa; phylum Arthropoda; class Insecta; order Diptera; family Drosophilidae; genus Hirtodrosophila; species Hirtodrosophila alboralis. The sequence continues at coordinate 350,427 of JAWNNH010000002.1, forward strand.
GACAGTGTCCAAGGGCTGTATCATGTTGCACTGCATGATGCAAGCGCAGAAACAGCATGTCGCCTAGATGACTCAGCAGCCATTCGCTTAGCTCGCTCTGTTGCAGTATGCCACGACTGCGGTGCGGCTGCTTGGCCAGAAATTGAACGGCGCACTGCAGCAGTGCCACCAGCTGTAGCTTATGTTCACCCAGTGCCAGGGAACGGCAATTGAATATACGATAGGCCTTTAACGCTTTCAATTGCAGCTGCTTTGTCAGCCGCTCCTGTTGCAGCTGCATCTCATGGTGCTGCACAATGAGCGCCACATAGTTGCAACCGCTGTTGCGGCATAAAAACTGTAGTCGATTGTGCGCCTCTTCAGTTTCTTTGGCATCCATATAGCAAACGATGCCATCTGCATTGGCCAGTTGCTTTATGCTCTGCTCTGGCATGCCCTTCAATTTGATCACACATAATGCCACATTATGCGCCAATCCAATGATGTAGCTGTTATGTTTGCTGGGAATATCTTGTTTCTGTCCCTCGGGCTGCTGCAGCAGTCCACGATCCAGTGCATGCTCCATAATCAGACCTGCAGAACTGTCAGGCAGCGACAACACTAGCTTGTAGTAACGACGTGCCCCTGGTGTTGCCTCCTGATGTTCCAACGAACGGGCAAGCAGCTCCCATAAATCCAGCTTAAGCCAGCAATGATCCTCCATACCGGATAGCACCTGGCGATAATCGCAGGCTTCACCCTGACGATATCGACGCATCAGACGCAATGGCTGCTCTGCTGTACGCATATCCATCAGCTGATTGATCGGTTCAGCACAAAAGTTAAGCGGCAAGGATGCAAATAACCTTCTCTTTTCCTGCTGATTGCGGTAATAGCTGCGCCAACGTTGCCAATAATGACGCATAAGACTTAGTTCATAATCGGCGCTCAATAGTTGCTTCTTAACCAGATTGCCAATCAATTGATCTAGCATCGACTGGTAAATGTCCAAGGATATATGATGCAGCCGATTTTCATCTTTACAAATTTTCTCCACCTGCTGGTCAATCAAATCGACCAGCAACTGTTTCCCTTGCAACGCACGTTGTGCCTCTTCGCGTTCAAGACGTTTGCGTTCCGCCTCAGCTGCAGCAGCAGCTGCTGCAGCTGCTTTAGCCAATGCTGCCTGTTTTTCACGTTCCTGCTCCTCTTTGACCAGCTGCTGGTGCTCCAGTTCTTGTTGCTCCTCCAATTGCCGTTGTTGACGTGCACGTGCGGCCTGTTCCGTCCTGGCCTTTTGCAACTCCAGCAGTTCCATTTCACGCTGCCTTGCCGCTGCAATTGCCTGCTGCAGTGCGGCCAGTTTGGCTTCCTGCGGCGTCTTTTGTTGCTCCAATGCTGTTTTGAAACTATAATTATTGTAAACAGAGCTGTGGCTGCTTGTTGTGTGCGTATCAATACTGTTGCCACTAAAATTAGAAATCGCTGCCTGTGGTGGCGCCTCAAAGGCGAAAGGCTTGCTGGGCATTTGTGGCGGTTGCTGTTGTGGTGGCGCTGGCGCCTCCAAGCCAAAGGAGAAAGGCGTTCGGTTCACCTGTTGCGGCTGCTGTTGTGGTGGCGCCTCCAATCCAAACGAGAAAGGCGTTCTGTTCACCTGTTGCGGCTGCTGTGGCATTGTTTTAACCTTGGGTGAAACTGGCGCCGAGACTTGCGGCACCTTAAACAAATTATCAATTGTTGTTGGCATTTCTGTGCTTGCTGCATTTGCTGCTGTATTTGTTGTGTCCTCCTCTTCCCCTGTTTTACCGCTATGGGGCAACTGATCCCTGGCCGTCCAGGCGCTGTTCAATAGATATCCCTGCTCATTGAAACTGTTATGTGGCCGATGATTCTTGTACAGCGATTTGGGTGGCAGCGACTCGCCGCAGATGCATTCGCCAACGCTCTGCTGAAGCTTGGACTCCACCAGCTGAACCAGAAATAAACATAGAGCGAGAGAGAATGTCATAAATAAAATCAATTAGAGTAAGAGCCAAAGGCATATAAATAACAAAAAGATAACAAGAAATTAACGGTTATCTTCGGCACGCCGAAGTTATATACCCTTGCAATGGTCTGCCAAGAAAATTTTGAATACTCGACCGATTATTCCTAAGGCAGCTATATGGTACAGTTGTCCGATTTCAGTCAAACTTTATCAGAAAGTCGAGAACGTGTTTCTATATCGATATGGCGAGTTTGGTTCTGATATCAGGAAAATCAAAAATGTTTTGCATAGAGAAACTAATTTGTTACCTAATTATTTCTATGGCAGCTATATGATATAGTGATCCGATTCTGATTAAACTTGGTCAGATTGTACAAATCATAATCCTAAATCGAAATATTGAATTTGATTTCGACATCTTAAGAAACAAAAAAGTTTTTCATACAAGCACTTTTCGACCGATTGTTCCTATGGGAGCTATAAGATATAATGGTTCGATTTGGATGAAACTTAGTCGGACTGGTCAGATATTAATGCTACATCGATATGCCAAGTTTGGTTTTTATAATTAAAAAAAAAATTATTTAGACCGATCGTTCCTACGGCAGCTATATGTATAGTTATTTAGATCGAACCGATTTTTACATACAAAGTACATACATCAACACAATGCATCCGTGCCAAGTTTCATCAAGATAGCTCAAAGATAAAGCAAAAAAGTAAACACAGACGGACATGGCTATATCGATTTAACTTGTCGTCCTATTCATGAATATATATGCTTTATGGGGTCGGAGACGTCTCCTTCACTGCATTACACATTTCGAAACAAAATTATAATACCATTTTGCAAGGGTATAAAAAAAACTTAAACATGGTTAATAAAATCAAGAAACCTGCGCCAATAAAATGCTTCAATTATTTGTTAGTTTTATTATTGTTATATCCCTGCAAAAAGGGTATTAAATCTTGGTTTCGAAATGTGTAATGCATAGGACATGTTTTCGACTTCATAAAGGATATATATATATTCTTGATCATGACGACGAGCTAACTCATGTTCGTCTGTCCTTTTTTTATTCAAACAAGTTTCAGTCTTTTAACTATCTTGATGAAATTTGTCACAAATGCGATCCAGCTGATTTGTACAAACAAATTGTCTGTATGCCGAAACTATATACCCTTGCAATGGTCTATTAAGAACAAGGCAACTTATAGTCGTAGATATACTCGTCAGATTTAAATCAAATTTAACCAGATTATCATAATTGAAACGTTTGGTCTAATAAACAAAAATGTTTTCCATAGAACTCATTATCCACCCGATTGTTAATTTGATAGCTTTAAGATATAGTGGTTCGATTTTGATGAAACTTGGTTACGTTTGTCAGATCATAGTAATAGTTCGGTCTTGGTAAATTTTTTTCATTTCAATGCCATGCGTCTGAGAAAGAAGCTTTTCTGCCAAATTTTATCAAGTTAGCTCAAAAACTGGGAGACAGTTGTCTCAGTTGGATCTATATCGACACAGCTCAGTCGTCCTTATCAAGAATATATATATAGTGCATTACGCACTTCGTGACAATCATCTACTACAGCTTTGCAAGCTTATAAAAATGATAATGAAATCTAAAATGAAACAAAAGTTGTTATTATTTGAATATACACGCTTAGCACTTACATCAAATTGTCTGGGTAGTTTGTATTGTTCCGGCGAATGATGACGCACAAGTTCAACGCGCTCCGAATCAGTCACAATTAAGCCGCAACATTCAAGAAATTCAGCCGCCTCCGAGTCGGTTGTAAAGTGTAGCATTTGCCGTATATAATGGACGGGTAATGAGGAGGCTTCGAATTTGCGTGGTGCTCGATAGGCCTGAATCAAGCGATTCAAGGCTAGAACACGTAGACGTGGTATATAGGTGAGTAGAATGCAGGCATCCAGATATGTCGTCTCTGGTTCGCGTAGAAGTTTAAAGAATCGAACAAAATTTGTATCCTGCAGTGCCAAATAGAATTTTATGGCCCGACGAACTTCAGGACAATTTTGCAGCTCCACCGGCAATTGGCCAATGTCCCACAGGAAATTGGCATCCGCTAAATTGAGCAGCACAATATAGCCACGAAATTCAGCCTCTCGGGGGCATTGTATACCCTTCAAACGCAAATCATGATACATATACTTGAGTGTTTGAAAACATTTTGTTAAATTCTCTGCATTGATTTTATTATCAAAAACGCTTGGATCCTCGGCGATCAAACGGGCAGCGCAGTGTATATGAAAGCGTGCGCATTGCTCCACCAATTTAACAGCGCCCAGTGAGCATAATTCCTGTTGTGTAATCTCCTTGCGTATGGAGCGTGTACGGTCCCAAATAAAATGAAACCAATCTCCTAAATGTGCATCTGTATAATTGCTGACATCCATTATTTCGTGCATTAAATAGCACATGGTCATGTGCAGTGCCGACTCGGAGCGCAGTTCGTGTGGCAGCGGTGTTTCCTGATCCGCACTGCTGCGTGAATATTGTTTGACGGCCAGCTCGTGGGCGATAAGCTCATCCGAGTTTGGTTGCAGCTCATAAATAGCTACCTGACGTTGAAATTCGCGCAATACACGCTCTTTCTCCGGACACATATCCGGACAGTGACCCTCCAGTCGGTTGTCATCTGCGGCGCCACGTCGCTGGCCCAAAAAGCGCATTAATTTATCGCGGGCATCCAGCACACGATACTTCTCCTCGCTGGTGTGTGCCGCCTTGCGCATCAGGGACTCTAGCTCCTGCTTTAAAGCCTTAACACCGGCTCCGACAACGGCAACGGGTGCACGTTGTCGCTCACGGTCTCGTTCTCGTTCCCGCTCCCGTTCAACATTGACATTAGAGTTGGCTCTACTGTTGCCATATGTGCCTGCTGCTGGTTTAAATGCGCTTGGGAAAGTATTTGCTTTGCTGGCTGAATATTCGGTGCGCCAGGCAGCGCCACTTAGAACACTGAGCTCAGCCTGCACATCAGGATCAACCCATTCCTCAGTCTTTTGGGCGGGCGCGCTCTCATTGTCCGCATAGCACATTTCAAACTCGTGTCCATTGTATACTTTGCCTTCGCGCAGAGCCAATGCTGCCTCCTCCTCACTGGCATAGCTTACCGTGCAGGTCATGCGACGCGGACGCAGCACAAAATTCACCAGGCTGCCAAATCGACCAAAATGTGTGCGTGCTACATATTTGTCGAGGAACAGCTCTGGAATATTGGTGCAGCTGCAAGTGACAGTTGATAATTCAGAAATTAAATGGAACAGATATTCTCGTTGTACTTACAGTAATGTTTTGTAATTGTAAGCACCGCTTCCACGTGATTCTGTCATTTTAAATTAAGTTATAATATAATGTATAATTTTGTTTGAATGTTCATTAATATTTTTATATCTTTTAGTAATTTGTTTTATTGAAATCATTGGCACTAATATTTGTTAGTATTTATATGACACAAAGCCCGCGAGAATAAGGTCACAGCAAGCAAGTGCAGCTGTTTTGCATGTTTCACGTATTGCGGCTGCCATTTCGATTATTAGCATGTTGCAAATATACACGGTCTTCTTTTTTTGACAATTTATTCAATTTTATAACTCAGCCATATTCAACATAATGTTATTTTTAAAATTGAAATTTAAACGCAAATGTTTGTATATAGAATAAAAATGCAATTATTGTGCTCAACTTGATTGAGACCGGCCGCACTAAGCATTTGTGTTTGCTTTCAATGTATATCGTAAGAGCTATCGTATTGTAAACCGATACCATTGCAGATATAGTTATTTTCTTCAGTTCCAAAGCTGGTCACACCATATAAAACTGGTTCTGCATAAGATTACACCATGAAAGAGAAAATGCGGGAAAATGTGTTCTGCGTTTGCTAGACATTTTTCTTTTAATATTTACATATTAATATTTAATTTTAAAATAACATCAAAATAAATAGGAATGCATGCGTTTGTATACAATTTTATTTAAAATAAATGCAGATAAATTTCTATTATGGCGTTTTGTATATATGGTATGTGGTATATGGATTATTCAGCATTTCTAGCTTTAAACTGATTGACACCAAAATAATCAAGTGATTATGTTTTTTAACGTACGTTGAGTTAACAATTGGCCAACTTCTTCAAAATATTTCGATGTATCGATTAAGGTATCGCAACAGCAAACTATCGCAGTGAATATCGAATTTAAAAAAAGCAAACTGCTTTGTACATCGATATCTCTATCCATCGTTAGTTGTTGTTGGCATTTGACGCGAAGACGGCGTTCGCAGCGCAGCGCGATGTTCAACGCTAATAAAAATGTTTTTTTTTTTGCTTTTTGTTTTTGAATTAACACGTTAAGACCCAATTGTGTAGATTCGTGAACGAATCAAGTGCAAAAACAAACACACATAGCAGTTTACTGTACGAAGTGCAAGCATAACTAAAACAAAAAATAAAAGCAAAACGACGCTAACATACAAAAAAAAAAAAAGATAACCACGAAACGACGTTGCGATCGACGAAAAATGATCGAACGGAATATGTGTGCCAACAACAGTTGGTAAAAAGAGACAATTTAACATAAAATTTAAGGCTAAAAGCTGCGAAAAACGCGAATCAAGCGAACAATTTTATAACAACAAAATTTGTAATTGCAATTGCAGTTGCAGTTTTCGGGGTGCAGCCAGTGTTGTTATTGTTGTTGTCTAACGTGTTTTTTTTATTTTGTTGCGTTTGGTTACGACGTTTCCGATGATCTTGGCCTGTTGTTTGCCTTTTTTTATATTTTGTCTGTTGTTGTAACTCGTTTTGTATGACAACTGCGCGCGTGTGATTCATACAACAACAACAACAACAAATGCAGTGAAATATGCTAAATAAATAAACATAGCAAAAGCAAATAGCAGTTAAAAGAGCGAGACGAGTGCGTTGACGAGTGCATCCTGCATTGAGAGCGCGAGAGATAAAAACTCGATAACAAAATAAAACAATACAGAACGGCGCTCACAACACACACACAGACACACACACGCACGCGCGCACGCACACGCGATCGTTCTTTCTGTTCTGGTGGTAGGTGAAAAAAAAACCGTTTTTTTTTCGTCTTGTGTACAGCTGCTGTCAAGTGCGCAGTCGCAGCCGCCGTCGCAGCCACCACAGAGAGAGAGTCCTTTAAACGTGAGTAGTGCACAGGCCATCTCGCTTGCACACACGTTAGCAGCGCCAGGCTAGACGAATAGCAACAACGAAAGTAACACACGCACACACATACACCCAAACATCGCATACCACACACATATGCAAACGTATGCAGCTGCTGCTGGGATACCTTGAGGAGCAGCGAGCAGCGCGAAGATGATGCCAAAGACAAAAGGCAGTAACAGACAAAAGCAACAACAACAACAACAGCGACAACAAGCATAAAATGTACGAATATCAACAATAATAACAACGACAACAACAATACATTCCCATCAAGTGCATTATTAATATAATTAATTAAATTAAATTGTGCTGCTTAATAGAAAGTGTAAAATACAACAACAAAAAAAAAGCCCAAATATAAAATTAATAAAAAAAACAACTATGAAGGTTACCGTTTGTTTTGGCGATCTTCGCATTTTGGTGCCGTGCGGCTCCGGTGAGCTATTTGTCCGGGATTTGATCATTGAGGCCACGCGACGCTACAAAAAGGCAGCCGGCAAGGTAAGTGTACATTTTTTGTCCCCTACCCCCACAAACACTACAGTACACACCCTACACATTGTACTGTTCCCATCCCTTTTACCTCAGTTCTTTGAAATGCGAGCGGAAATGCTCTGCACTTGAAGCGTCAGTTGTTTGTAATTATAATGAAAAATACAAAAAAAAAACTGAACCCAAAAGAAGTAGTTGTAATTGTTATCGGCTTTTAGAAAGATGATAGAGCAGATCGGAATGCCTGTGTGTGTGTGTAGGTAAAATATTTGAATAATGATAAGCGTCGGCCCAATAAAAAAGACGCTCCAAAAAACCCAAAGCAAACAAACCAAAAATTCAAATATGTACATTTATACATATATAAACAAGGGAGAAAGGTTATCTTCCGTACAGAAGATTTTATGCTCTTCTCTTAGTAGCATAATACGATACAAATCAATTTTTAAACAAGTGAAACATGCATAAGTCGACTACCGAATACTGTACCGAACTCAAAGATCGTTCAAATCAAGCAGTGCAAATGAAAAAATTGAACAGCAAGCAGTTTAATAAATTCGATAATTTTTATTCGATATTTATGAAATTTGCATAACATATTCAGATGAGTAATAGAACTAAGTATGCGGAAAATAAAATATTAAAATATTCTTAAATTGGTGCGGATACAATAAATATTACAGTAAATATTTTAATAATTTTTAACCGAACTTATCATAGGTTTTTTGATAATTAAAGAGCATTTTTTCAATGAAGTTATATCAAAATTCTAATCGCTGGTTAGGGTATAATAAATGAAGATAGAATAGTATATTCAAATACTCAAAAAATGTAACAACAACAAACAAAATTCAAAAAGTCAAACTAAAAGACAGACAAGCCAAGAACACACATGCAAAGACCACAGAATACGAATAATAATAATAAAAAAAAAATAAAAAAAAAAAACGTAAATAAATACCTTTAAAACCAAAGACGGGGGCCCACAGCGCATTTTGAACTCATTTGAACTCGAGAAGAGCAGCTCTAACGTCAGGGGCAACAAATTAAGGGCCCAACCTTATGCCAGAGAGACGACAGGTACAACGCTGTAATGCAGATGATCATGATGATGATGATGATCATGATGACCATGATTAAGAAGAAGAAGAAGAACAAGAAGCTCAATGGTATGGGATCAGATTGGAGTAAGGGTTACGGCCGGTTGAATGCAGTCCAGCGCCTTGTAATTAATCAAAAAAAAAAAACAAAAATACAAAAAAAAAAAACATAAATAAATACAAAATTCCAGACCAAGTCGTAAACAAAATATGTTCTGCTCTCAAGAAAAAAAATTAAATCAATTTCGTTACAATAAACCCAAATGATGATAATGATTTTTGAGCTTTGATTAAGTCATTATAAAGAATTTGATGTTTGGCATTTCCGGCCTAGAAACTTGGTAAATAAATAATAAGCAGCAAGTGCATATGTATCTATGTGCAACGTGTGAATTTCAAATCTCTAACTTGCCACACTCTCAATTGTTTCAGAGTAGTGATAGCTTGTAGAAACTGTGTCAACTGTGCAAGCTTCTAAAAAAAAGATAAGACAACGCTTTCCATTTCGCGATCACGTGTGTGTGTGTGTGTGTGTGTGCTGGCCAGAAAGATACATACCCAGACCGAGACCCAGACAAATGCCCATTGCTATATAGTTGTATATCTTGAACAACTTCACATTCAACTTGCTAATTATGCAATTTAATGCTTCAACAACGGCACACACAAATTGCAACATCAACAAAAAAATAGATGAATTAAAAAAAAAAAGAAAAAGAAAATATACTACTATAACAAACAACAATAAAAACCTGGCTCTGATTTCAAATTCTCGCACATGGTATAATGATAGCCGCCGCTAGCAACAATTCTTCTCTTTCCTCACCTCACTTCTGCATATACTATAATTCATCAGCGGATTCGCTTTCGCGGCAAAAAAAAAAAAAAAAGAAAGAACAGATTTTGGAATTTTGGATGTACAACTGATTAAACTATTCTATAACTAGGCCAATTGTGCAGCATGGCAATTTAATTTTGTATAAACTCAACTCATCAGTATTAGAAAATTTAGAACTGACTTAATGTGAATAGAATATCGTTTTATCACATCTATAAACTTGCCAACATAGACATGACACTTAATTGTGGCTCCCAAAAGTTTAATTTTTCTAAAAATCGATTCCAATTTGGTTTTTAAAATCCACTAAGTCATCTGTTCAATATTCTGCAGAGTTTTTAAAAAATTTATGAGAATACAAAATATAAAACGAATAGCAAAAAAATTTTATTTAATTTTTTTCAATAAGAATTTCAGCGTTAAATAGTATTTTAGTTATACAAAAGTAGCTTTTTGCACTGCGTGTTAAATAGTTTTGAAAATAACTTATTGATTCTTTAGTAAATTTGGAGATTATGTCGCTATGCCATATATTTTTCAAGAAATTTTTTTAATTTCAATAAACTCTACTGCAAATAATAAATATGAAATATCCTTCGTAATGTCTGCAATAGACACTTTGTACTCAATTATTTATTTTTGATAATAAAATGATAGAAATCTTTATTCAATGCAATTTGTAAGTAGTATTTAGTTAAAAAAAAATCTATATATCACTGTTGGTTAGATTTTAGGTAATTAAAGCCAGGAATTTAAGCAAATAAACAAATAATAAATATTTAGTTAAAAAAAAAATAAAATCTATAAACCACTGTAGGTACGATTTTAAGTAATTATAGCCAGGAATTTAAACAAATAATAAATAATTGTCATGATTTTTTCTGACCAATATTTTTTTTAGGAGATTTGATTAGTCGGCTCGCGGCGAAAATATTTTTGTAAATAAAACAATAGTTTTTGTTCTTCAATCCGATATATTTTAAACTTCTTCGAACTCCAAAAACTAGTTTTGATATAGAGCTGATAAGCCAAATCTCCAATCAATAAATATTGAAAATATTTTTTGTGGGTATAAATATATTGACAAGTTAGGACCTATGCCCTAATGCGATTTATAAGTATTATAAGTAGTATCTGATATTTTCTTATGTGCTTAAACGTAACGTTCGCAATTCATAAATTTTTTAAAATATTATATGTACTAATCACATCTTTTTAAGCCTATTGATTAAATAAATAAATGCATTGAAATGTTTAATCAATTCTTCTTTGTCTGCTCAGTTAGGAGTGTCTGTCTCTGTGGTTTAGTGGGCGTTTTTATCGCCTTATCGCCATAGCACTCAACGGAGCAACTGAGCCAAATGGGCAACTGGGCAAATGGGCAACTGGTAACTCTGGGCGTGCCATTTAACTCATTTGTTTTGTTTGTTTTCATTTTGGATGCCCGGTCTGGGAAACAGCTTTTGGAGATACTGACCGACGGAATGACCAACCGACAATCCGACGATTCGACCGGCAGCCAAAAGATTCATTGAGCATTCTGGTGCTGCTGCTGTTGTTTGTTGAATTCTTTTGGCCATTGGCAACAACTGAAAACTGGTTTTTTGCGCAATTTGTAATATGTTTTTTTTTTGTTTTTGTTTTTGTCATTTTGCAGTCATAAAGAAAAAAAATAAAATAAAAACGAAAATATTCAATGGTGTAGCGTTCCGATGCTGGCGCAAAAATATTTTCGCAGTTAAATATTTAAAAATTTGCGCACGCTAATTGTGTAGCGTACATTTATTTGTATTTTTATTTAAGTGTTGCTCTAATTGGCCTCATACTTAATAATTAGAATGGAAACAAAACTCAACACCTCAGACAGCGTTCTAAATAATAATAAAAAACAAACATGACACTGACGACAAGACACCTTTTAACAAATAATCCAATTAAACATATGTACATACACAGAGTCAAGGTATTCCACTAAGATTTATACTTTTGCAGAAAACAAAAATAATTTATGCATACTATAGATTTTGGCCAAATATTTGAAAATGCATAAACACCATTAGACCTGCTCTCATTTTCACTTACGGCAAGTGAATATCATTCAAATGTTTTCATTTTCATTTTAGACAATATTTTGCGGATTAAAATCACTTGACTTGTGTTCGAGAAATTTGCTTGACAATGCGATATTTATTTGGCAATTGCGAAAATTACAACACGTCTGCCGAGTCTCGATTTTCCTAAAAAAAAGGTTAAAAAATAAAGATAAAAATTAATAAAATTCTTTTAGTTCAGAATTCTAAACTAGCAATTTTTGTTTAACTTTTTAAAGCTATTAACTTGGCTTTTCATTGTTACAAATCTCAAAACATTGATGAATTGTTATTTCTAATTGTTTACAAATTGGTTTCGTATGTTCTAATTGAATTGAGCATTTAAAACAAAAAATTTGCGGATTGAAATCACTTGATTTCTGATCAATGAATTTGCTTGCTAATGCGATATTTATTTGACAATTGCGAAAACCAGAACACGTCTGAGAAATGCCGAGTCTCGATTTTCCTAAAATAAAAGGTTAAAAAATATAGTTAAGAACCAATAAAATTCTTTTAGTTCAAAATAACAACTTTTGTTTAACTTTTTAAAGCTATTAACTTAGCTTTTCGTTGTTATAAATCTCAAAACATTGATGAATTGTTATTTCTAATTGTTTACAAATTGGTTTCGTATGTTCTAATTGAATTAAGCATTTAAAACAACAAAATATTGCATTAAAACTTGAGATATAATACTAGTATAATTATTGTTCAACGTTTACTTTAATATTTTATTGAATTATGAACGGAAATCTAAACAGGTTTCACTCAGTGCCGCAGCGCATTTAATTGTCAATTGGATAGCCTTAAGAACCAAGTACAAAACAAAATAAACATTGAATACAATTTTATATATAAAATTTGTAAAAATTTATATGTTAACTTAATACCAGTTTGAATTTAATCGTTTTATTCGAATTTATTTTCCTTATAATATGCATTATAGTTCAATAATTGAATCTATAAATATATACAAATATTTCATTGTTTGCAATACCATTTTTTTCTTCTAAGTTCTCTTCAAGGCTTTCTTTGCTGTTAACCTCAAAAATGCCGTTGCTACTCAAATAGCATTTGGCTTAGAATGCAAGCCAATTATAACTATGGGGTCTAATGCCATAATGGTTTACCATTTAAGACCTCTCCACTCTCAGTGCAATGCAACAAAATGGGAACACAACAAGAATGAATATGTAAATTAATATAATATACTTATATATAAAATATAAATGGAACTTGGTGCGACTTTGAAACACTCTAAAAAATGAATATATGTTTTTGTAAAAATAATAAAAATATATATATTATTATGCAAACTCTTTTTATAATGATATTCTGATTTATTATATATTTATATGTATGATAAATATTTTGTTTTTAAAGTATTCCTATTCTTATTTATATTTAGTATATAATATAATATTTATTTATTTATTTTTTTTATATATATTATATTTCTTTATTTTAAAGCTTTCTTCAACTAAATAAAAATTTCGCTAGCTTATCAGTATTATTATTAGAAACTTATGATTTTTTTATTTTTTATTTTTTTTTAGACATTTTTCTATTCCTTCAGTTAGCTTAAAAATTATATATATATATATGATAAATATTTTGTTTTTAAAGTTCCCTAATATTAATAGTATATAATATTAATTTATAAATTTTATTTTATAGATTATATTTGTTTTCTTTAAAGCTTTCTTCAACTAAATAAAAATTTCCCTAGCTTCTCAGTATTATTATTTTTTTTAGACATTTTCTATTCCTTCAGTTAGCTTAAAATTTATATATTTTTATTGATTTGATAAATAAATATTCTTTGACAAAAATAATATAAATTTCAGTTGTTAAAATGTCTAGAGCTTCTTTATATAAATAATAATATAAATAATATATATACTATAAATAAATGTAATAGTTTATTCTAAATAAACTCTATCTATGGTTAATATAATCATATAAATGCTGATTCTTTATATCCCGACAATTTTGTTGAATGTTTATTAATGTTATGTAATTTTACTTTATAATGTGTCCAGAATTTGTTGTACCCTACCTTTATGTGTAGGGTATAAAAATCAATTGCGTTTTAATATTTTTGCGCCCACCTTGACTAGAGTAGTAGTTCGTATAGTCAAGTTTTGGTTAGTTGGTAAAACAACTCATGAGGGTTGGCTGCGTTTCTTTTTTGTGTGTTGTGTTGTGTTGTCGTTGTTGTCATGACAACAAGCATAGCATATGGCATATATATATTATATTATACTATATATATATATATATATATATATATCGAGTATTTGTGAGAGTTGAGACTCTGCGTCATTGGCATTTTAAGGCGTTCAATACTCGCAATTGTCGTCTAATGTCTACATAGATATATATACTCATATACTTGGTATTTATATTTATCTATCCTATATAATGATTGCATTGTGCTTGGGTTTTGTATCGGGTTGATTCATTCGCTTGACCAAATTAGGCGCGAAATTCAATTGAATTATTGTCTCAGTCTCCGACTCAAGCTAAAAAGTTGCCTTTATTTTTTTTATTATTTCTTATTTTTCGGGTACTTTGTAATTGAAAATAATTTCCAACAGCCCACGTCGACACAATTGAATGCCCGTCAAAAAACACCTACACAGACTATACAGAAGACAATATAACTTTGACTTGAGTCTTCACTGTACTGCATTTTAAATGCAACAATATAGTTAATAATTTATAAATGAATTGTTAGTTTATTATAAATATATATGTGCTGCTACAAATCAATAGTTTAATCAAACAATTTAATTTGTTTTGAATTTAAATTATTTATAGATTTTTTGTTGTAAAGTTGTAAATTTTATATCTTATTTAAAGGTTAGTTCAACTGATTTAATAAGGTTTTAGGTTCGAAAGAATTGCTCAATAATATTAATAAATTTAATTAGAAAAAAAACATACTTTTAATAAGAAAACATTTCGTATTGTTTGGAAACTTTCCAATTGGAGTTTTCCTATTCAATAAGCTAATATTTTTTTATATTTTACATTTTAAAGTTTGCTTATTGAACCAACTTAAAATCTATTAACAAAACTTCTCTGATTTGTAAAAATTAATAGAGTTTAATATTTCAACTTTAATTATATTTATTTTGTTGATGAAACTATAAAAAAAATATATTTGATTTCAAAGTTAAACACTTTTCCTTCTCTATTAAAAATTCTATTAAAATATGATCAGATAGACATAATTTTTCTTTATGTAATATATAAAGGATTTTACTCATTTTTATATACTAATTAAATGCTTTAATTTTAGCTTTTTTATAATATTTAAAAATTTGACTAAATCTTTACTGAAAATTGATTTACAAGCTAATAAATTTATTAAACAAATTTGAATAAAATTAAAATAATTTATTATATAACTTTGAGTTTTAGTATGACGATGATTTCATTTTTTGTTTCCTTGTAACAAACTGAGCCCCTAATGTGTATATAGAGTATTTGAACTACTGAAATTCCCAACCCCAATAAAGTATTATTTATTTGGTTGCATTTTGGGCTTGCCTCTTGCTCTCCCTTCCCAAAAGGGGGGCAAGTTTTCTATTTGCATGCCACGCTAGCGACACGATTGCACGATGTTTTGTTGCATTTGTGGTGGCTTGGAATGAAAAGGGGAACATAAGAAAAAAAACCAAAATTCTTGGGTTTCTTGGGCTACACAGTTGCAGAGTTCCAGAGTCTTTCAATCTTTTGGTATCTTCTACAATTACAATACTTTTATTGCCACACTAATTGAGTATCTATTTTGGTCACGCACGTGTGTCGCTTGTCTACCTATTTGACTTTGTGTGTTTGGTTTTGTTTGTTTGCATTGTTGCAACGCGCTGTGGCAATGTTGGATATGGTGCAGGATACGTATTGGGGTATAGTGGAGTGCCTGACACATTAATTAAAACGAATTTCCTGCATTGAAACTGCACCCAAAATGCCCTTTGCGTGCCAAGCGGCGTTATAGTTTTATCTTTTTTGATTGTTGCTGTTGCAGCTCAAATAACAATGCGTTGCCCTGACAATATATCATTAAAGTGTATAACAAAAAGAGAGAAAAAACTATGTTTTTGGTAATATTTACCTGCCTAATGACAATCAAAATGCAACGGAACCGTCACGCCACAAAAACTCATCCCTCCTTCTCGGCTCTCATCCCTGCGTCAGACAGACGCACCCATTATATTAATAATTTAATAATAATAAGGCTAAAACAGCAAAACTGCATTATTATTAATCATCATTCTAATTAATTTGTTCACTTTGTGTTTGCTCTTTAGTCAATTGAGTTATGAGTTATTTTACCTTTGCCCAAAAGTTCAAGGTGAATATCAAATGAACTCTTTCTCTCCCCATCTTGCCCCAGCTACATAAATGCCACGCATCGTTGGCTAAGATCCCAATGGGGGGTTTTTCCCCATATAGGATAGTTATGCTCCATTGGCGTGTACTTTGGGTCAAGTGCATCAAGCAAAGTGATTGTCATTTGTAAGTGAAGGTGAAGTTAATGATTTTTAATATTTACTTACATTTTTATACAATTTTAAGAAAGCTCTGTAATTGTCTTGAACTCGATTAAACCAATTAAAGGTTATATATTGAGAATTTCTTATATATTAAAGTTTATAAAAATATAGCTCAAAACATGCTTTAAATAAATATCGATTAATCGATCTAAAAATGAAATACTTTAATCGTTGATTTTAGAAATGCTACGATTGATCGGTTATCGATTTAGTTAGCTAACTATCAAATTTAATATTTTTTAAAATTACTATTTAAATATTTAAAGACATTATTTCTGGTCAAGAAAATCGGGTTATATTATAAAATAAGTAAAAAATGTTATTTTAAAAATGATTTTATTCAAACTAATTTTGAAAAATTTATTAATCGATTTTTCAGAAATATTTACATTCTTAAAAAAATTTACAATCTTAACTAATCAATTTCTCGATTTATTTCATCGGGTTTTATTATAAAATAAATAAAAAATGATATATTAAATATGATTTTAATAAAACTAATTTTGAAAAATCGATTAATTGATTTTTTCAACCTAGTCAATTATATCAGAAATATTTACATTCCTAGAGCAATCTTAACTAATCAATTTCTCGATTTATTTCATCGGGTTCTATTATAAAATAAGTACAAAATGTTATCGGTTATCGATTTTAGCTAATCTAATTCTGAAAAATCGATTAATGATTTTCTTAACCAGTTAACTATTCAAAATATTTACATTCCTAGACACTATTTCTGGTCAAGAAAACCTATTTATGGGTTTTATTATAAAATAAATAAAAAATGTTTAAATATGATTTTAATGAAACTAATTTTGAAATAATCGATTAATTGATTTTTTCAACCCAGTCAACTATATCAGAAATATTTACATTCCTAGAGCAATCTTAATCAATTTCCCGATTTATTCCATAAATTTACGCAACAGAATCAGAATATATCATCATATAAAGCTATAGATCGCATAATGTTGAACACTTTGAATTAAAATGCTATAATATAAAGAATACGTTTCGGAAGTTTATTAATTTTTAGTTCTTCTTCAGCTAGATATATGTATAAAATAATTAATTATAAAAAAGAAAAGATTAAAATGAAGTTTGTGATTCTGCTTTAACTAGATATACCCGTATATAATAATATAATATAATTAATTTCAATCTCTCATCTCTTCTTGCCTCATACAGCCATGATTCATAATGTATGCGGATGATTGCTTAGTCATGCAAAACTTGTGAGGCTTCAAAGATTATAAAGTTATATAAACTTTGTTTAAATCATAATGATAATGATAATAATATTTAATAAATTGCTACACACAGAATGTTTCATTTCCTTTAAATATATTTTTACCCAATGCTAATATACCAAAAAAAAAAAAAAAAAAAATAGAAAACAAAAACTTTTGCATATCTGAAATTGTCGTTATAATAATTTTGTTTTGCCGTTTTATTGTTCTGTTTTTTTTTTTTTTTGCTTTTTGTTTTTATTGTTGAAACGTGCACGATGTTGCGACTGAATTGCTCCAGCTTCGATATATATATATATATATGTATATATATTGCAACTGAGGTTTTGAGTTTCGTTAAAAATGTTGTTATTTTTATTTATTATTATTATTTTTTTTTTCTTTTTTTTGATTTGTTTCGCTGCAATGCAATGCAATATTGTGTGGAATGCATTGGCTTGAAAATGTTAGTGGGGAATGTATGGATGTATGGATGGTTGGATGTATGGATGGTTGGATGGTTTCATACTGCATAGCTTGCCATGGCTTTTGGAGTTGGTCCAAATGAACAACAACAGTTAATGTGCTTATGACGTTGACGTTGATCGTGATGATGATGATGATGATGATGATGTTTGTTGGTTGACGGTATGTTGACCCAGCCAACCCTTTCATCATATCTGGCAAATGCGATCGGGCGGTAAGGCTTTATAGCGCGTACCATAATATATATATATATAATATATATAAAATAACACTCGTAGCGTGCCAATTTCGCGCTTACTCATGCTGCCTGCTTTGTACGTGTCTGAAAACCAACAAAACTCAACTAAACTATACAGGTGACCGCAGAAAGAAAGACAGAGAGAGAGAAAGAGACAGATTGAGAGAGAGAGAGAGAGAGAAGGGAAAAGATGCACGCCCACTGCACTTTTGTCAGCGCATTTCAAAGGGGGAAGTTAGTAGCAGTAGGAAGTACATTTTTGACCTGTCGAACTGTTAAAACAAGCGTACTTATACTCTGTTTTTTAAATGCGATAAAGTGTATAGAAAGTGTGTGCAAAGACTACAACACAAAACCTTAAAACTAAGCTATAAATATCTGTTAAAATTTAAAAACTAAATTCAGCAAATATTTCTTAAAAATATTATCAAAGAATTTCCTATAAGTTTGATATATATATATATATATATATTTTTTTTTTTGTTAGTGTTTTTCATATTTGGAAATTGTATTGTGTTTAAATTATCGAACATTAGCTTAGATGAGAAGCGCCCAGCGCTTATACACTTTTGTCTTTGGCATTATGCGAACACTTTTCTCTCTTTTTGTCGACCGATCGCTGCAAATGCAGCTGCAAAAAAAAAATATCGATATATCTAAGACCATCAAATTATTCCTAAAATAAAATGCAGGAACAAATAATTTCTTAGCTAACTAGAACTGCAAAAAATGCGAACACTTCTCTTTCTTTTTGTCGACCGAACGACTGCGTCAAGTACTTTTCGTCGACCGATCAAATCGAATCACATGCTTCATTTATATATTAATGTTTGTACTTTCAATTGAAATATTTGTCTTAGATAATTTAAAGCAAAGCTCAGTTGGGCTCTCCAGGGATTATTCACGTGACGAGCTCACAAAATAAGCATACTTATACTCTATTTTAAAAAAGGTAGTTTTGTCCCTCAAACTTAACCACAAAACAGTAAGAAAACCCTCTCTCTAAATCTATAAATTTCACATTTTTAAATCGTCAATTTAAAAGTTATTTATGCATTTTTTACAGCGTATATTTTAGTTGAGCTTTAAATTTGTACATGTTTTTTTCATTATTTTGCTTACTAAGCAAATTGTTTGCTTTATAAAATGTATTTTAATTTATTTTGTTGTTGTTGGTTTTTGCATAAAACGTTTAAAATACAATAAACAACAAAAAGCTATAAAGTGTGTCAACTTCAATTTATAAATAAAAGTAGTTAAAAGTATTTTTTTTTTATTTTTATTATGTGCAAAAGACAATCCGGAAATGCTAAAGCTGAAAATGTAAAAACAAAAGTTCAAAGAGTTCAAATGTATGCGAAATGAAATGTTTTATATATGAGGTAATTTTGTATATACATATATATGTATATTTATATAGTATGTACATATTTATAACTTGTATTTATGTATATACATTTATGCTGACAAACAGCATCCAGAATTTTAGTTTTATTTATTTATATATTTTTTTTTAGGGTACATTGACTCACAATTCCACATAATAAGCAATTTCTTTGATATGAAGTACGATCGTATGTGTATATATTTATCCAGGTGTTTCCTCTAAAACGTGAAATTTAATGCATGAATCATACGGTTAAAACTCAAACAATAGCAACAACAACAGCAACAACAATAGCGAATTCGTTGCGCATGAGAATGGAATTGAAGAGAGCAAACTATAGCGAAAGAGAAATAGAGGAACAGAGAGAGAGAGAGGGAGTGAGAGAGTGAGCTTAAGAATGAGAGCGAGCGCATTCGCCAGTATTGCCAAACGATTCGTTTGCAAAGAATGTTGAAGGCCACGTAAGGTCGTAAAATGTTCGAATTTTTTGTTGTTGTTTTCTTCATTTTATTTTTTCTCCCCTCTGATTTCATGTTGCGAATGTTAAAGCCAACGGCAACTTTGACGTCGACTTTAACTTTGTTTTACAACAAATTTTAAATACCCTTTCGAAACTGGAAGGATGAAAACTGAAGGATGGTTTTTTTTTTATTTTATTTTATTTTATATATATTTTATTTTTTATTTTTTTTTGTGTAATAATATGAGGTATACATAATTTAAGCTATTTCGCATTAATGTAACTTAAGATTTATTGACTTATTTATTTATTGATTTATTGAATTTTTAAAAATATTAACAATCTATCGAGCTATTTAATATTTATTTCAAATAGACATTTCAAATCAAACATATGCCCAAACAATTGTTTAATGAAATTAAATACTAACGCTTGTGTATTTACAAAGAGAATAAACGATATTTAGTAACAAGAATTAAATAACAAAGTTTTAGTTGAAAAAGGCAACTTAAATTTCATATAGGACTTAAGGTATCAATTGTATCAATTCCGTATAAAAAAAATTGATAAAGTTGTTTAATGTGATAACACTTGTAAATAATATGAAAAATAAACAAGTTTTTCCTTAGAAGTTTGAGTTGAATTGATTTTTCAAGCAGCTTACTTTAAATAAAATTTATCTAAATTGTTTTTTCTTATTAAATGTTTATAATATAAACTATAAACTATACTATAAACTTTACAGCAAAGTATTATTTTTCAATTATATTTATTTTTAGTTTTCTATATAATTTTAGAATCAAATTGTGAAAGGGTATTTAATTAACTTCAAGTTTTATATATTTATTTGCTTTATATTTGTTTTAACTGTCTGCGTTTTGCAGTGTTTTCTTTTTTTATTTGAGATTTGTTTTTATTTTATTTTGTTATTTTTTTTATTAATTTATTTATTTTTGCGTTTATGCTTTGAATTTTTTGTTTGTTGTTGTTGCGTAGGCGCTGCACGTGCGCTAAGCTAGCGAAACGACAACAAGAACAACAAGGGAATGGGAACCCAACTGAGAACGCGGTTTGGGGCACGCCCAGGCAAAAGCTATGGATAATTGCGCATATTTGTACATACATATAAATTACCTAGCTAGTTGTTGTTGTTGTCTGTGCATGCTTAATTAATTAAACAATACGTATGTACATAAATAAATAAATAATTGACATTTTTGTGGCATGCGCAGAACGAAAGACTTAGGCGACAAACTTGACGCGGCACCCAAAATTGTTGGGCCAACGAGGGCGTGGCCAAGTTTCGTTCCAATTGAGTGCCGCTGAACTTTGCTATGCAATCATATATATACACACACACACACACGCACACGCACACCTGCAAAAGACACCCACATAAGCGACGCCTTTGCGTTTTGGCCTTGAAATTTGCTGTGCAGCGATAACAACAATTAAAGCAAGTAAAACAACAACAACAACAACATCAGCAAATACAATAACAATAACAATTGTGCGCTTGCCTCACAATTTTACCTTGTAATATGAATTTTTAATATTTTTAACATTTTTATTAATACTACACACCAAAAAAGTAATTCAGTTCCTTAAAAAAAGTTGTGAAGCTGCAAAAAAAAATATCGATATATCCATCATCATTGAATTAATGATAAAATAAAATAAAATGCAAAGAATTTTGTAGCTAACTAGAGCTGCAAAAATATCAATATATCGATATATTTTAAAGAAGTAAATAACATGAAATAAAATAAAATTTAGGAACATTTTTTTCGTGTATTTCTTAGCTAACTAGAGCTGCAAAAATATCGATATATCGATATATTTTAAAGAAATAAATAACATTAAATAAAATAAAATTTAGAAACATTTTTTTCGTGTATTTCTTAGCTTAGCTGCAAAACAATATCAATACATCGATATTATAACGCTCGTTATGTAAATACTAAAATAAATAAATTAAAATTATTTATCGAATTATTTATAAAATAAAATAAAATAAAATGCAGCAACAAATAATTTTTTAGCTAACTAGAACTGCAAAAAATAACAAAATATCTATATAATTTAAAGGAATAAATAGCATTAAATAAAAGAAAATAAATTAAAATGTAGTAACATTATTTTCGTGTATTTCTTAGCTAACTAGAGCTGCAAAAAATATCGATACAACGATATTATTACGCTTGCTATGTAAATACCAAAATAAATAAAACAAAATCATTTGCAAAAAGTAGAGAAATTCTTCTAGTAATTTAACAGACAGCAACGTTTTGATAAGTTAATAAAAAAATTAAATAAAACTATATTAAACACAGGCAAGCTTTTTAATCGATAGTTTATTTGCAATTGTTGTGCAACTCTGCAGACAATCAAAATATTATACTTTATTAAATCAATTAAAATTTTTACTTTTAAAAGGATTTGGCTTTAAAGTTGAGTATTTCTAAGTACAGTCGTCTCTTAGAAAATAGAACCACTTTATTAAATAAACATTAAGGACACTGGTTCCATAGATATTTACATTCAATTTTATTTTGTCAATTTTTAAAATATAAATTGAAAAATAATTTTTATTTTTGATTTTAATTATAAAAATTAAAAATAATTTTGTTTTCTGATATTTATAGTAAAAATTGAATAAAAATTTTTATTTTTAATTTTTTTTATATAAGATAAAATTTAAGATTTATTTTTACATTTTTTCATAACAATCCTGTTTCCCGGATACTGCATCCTGAATTAGTATATGTAAGATTTTTCCATTTATCTAGATAATTTTTTCGGGTTTTGATTTTTTTGAGCACATAAATTTTTATATTTATTAAAGCAGAGTGACCTTATTTTAAAGATAATTATAATTTCTGACGTTTTTTCTATATCAATAAAAAAATGGAGTAATGTTTACAAAGCTTCAATAAAACAATTTTTTTTTTTTGTTAATTTTATTAATAAAAGCAAGAAAACTAAAGGTAACAATCCAGTGCAATAAATAAGTTATTTTTTTAATTAAAAATTTATTCATACATTAAATAAAAAAAGTATATTTAAAACCCTAATTTCAAAATATGGAAATTCTATTTACTGCAGATTCTAATTTGTAAGCGTCGACAAAAGTATTTAAAATTTTTTTTTTTATTTTAATTTAAATTTTACTCACCTTTTGCATGTTTTTCTAATTGAAATTTGTTTTCAATCGGTTAATTTCTATTTTGTCTTTTAAAACTCTTAAAAAAAAAAATAAAAATTAAATCAACACACAATCTATTATGGTTTTTGTTTAAATATAAACACAAAACTTTTATATAATTGTAACTTTTGAAAACAGTTGACAATAAAGAAAATAACGTGTTAGAAAATCATTAAAAAATGCAATTACCAACTGCGATATACTCTGTAGCTTTAAGTGTGATTTACGAGCCAAACAACTCTCATAATTTCCGTAATATAAAATAAATTAAAATAAAATAAAATAAAACTGTGTTCCAAGCGTTATACTTAAATGATTAAATAAATCAATTAAATACTTTTTAAATGTCTTTTTTTGATTTTAATATAACTTTATTGATTTGCCAACAAACTCTTGTTTTTTTTTTGCTGCTTCGAAAACAGAGTATACAAATGCTTTGGAAATATTGTAGGCATTTAGCCCGCTGACCCCGTCTTTTGGCAGCTTTTAGTTTCACTTCCACACAATAAAAAAAAAAGAAAAAATTAAAAATGTATCATAAATAAAAGTAAAATTAATTGCTTATATAGAAATTGTGTGTGAGTAAGCTTTTTTTTTTGTTTTTTATATAAATGCGAAGAGACAACACCATAAAATGAAACAATTGTCAACATTGTTGTTGTTGTTGTTGCACGATTTTGGGTGTTTTTTAATTTTCGGTTTTCATGTAGTTTCTTTTAATTTTGACCGTCTGCTTTGCGTTTATGTTTATTGCTATTTATGTTTTTTGTCAGTCATACCTAAACAGACATTTGAACTTTTTCATGCTAAGTTGCTCTGGTTCAGGGTTGCATTTTGTTAGTAATCTTTAAGCTTAATATCAATCTGAAACTTTAGCTATAGTACTTGATAGACATATTTTTATTTTTTATTAATTTGCATTTAAGTTTTATATAAACTTGTTTAACAAAACTTTGAACTTTGTCAGTTCTACGAAGTTGTCTTTTATGTGATTTTTTTTTTTTTTTTATAAATCTTTTGTTGTCATGAACCTTTCTGTCGAAGTTCCTGTGGGTCACAATTGAGTCACACCCCTTGTTTGGGGCAGCATCATCATCATCAACAACATCAACAACATTCGAGGGTTTCAATTTGTGGTTAAGGTACATTTTTGCCTGGCTTCGTTTGTACATTTTTAATTTTTATGAGCTTACCTTCCTTTTGAGTACCTGTACCTCGCTATACCCTACTATTCCTGTCCCTCTCTGTTCTATCTATACATTTTACCTCTAATTTATTTTTAATGAACTGTCGCCCGTCATTCAGAGACTCTTTTATGTGCGCGGTTTCTTAGAATGAGCCCAAAACGGTTTCATCTCTTTATAAAAAAATGATCAATGATTGGCATTACATGGGCTCGTAATCTTATTTGTGTACTCACAGCATATATTTCCCTTTTTTTTTTCATTTGTCAAATGTTGTTGGCGTTGTCATTTTTTCACTTACGAGATTTAATTGTTCTGTAAAAAAATGCTATTGAAATTGAAGTGGCACTGGCCATCCTTTGTTATGTCTGTGAAAGGTTTTTCTGCTTTAAGTTTAAATTTAAACCAAGACATTTAGCATTTAACGCTTTCTACAATACAGTAAATACTAGAGATAGAAGAAAATTTCTAAGAAAAATAAATTATCTACTGCAAGAAATATATATTAAACAAGGTTTCTAATTGTAAATAAAATTGTGTGTCTAGTTAGTTAAAAAGTTAGTCTAATTTATAGTCTATTAGTTTGTTTATATTCAGAATTATTTAAGTACAAAATAAATGCTCTTATCGTTTAATTTTTATCCAAAAATCTAACATTTTATCTAAATTCTTAATTTTTTAAATAATTTAAAAATGCTGATCAAATAAATCTTGTTTTTTGTTGTATAAAAAATGAATTTCTTTATAGTTTGAGTATTCTTTTTTTTTTTCAATTTAAATAATACTTGTTTGATTTCTTGATAAAAAATAAAAATAAAAATTTGATTGAGTTTTTTAGAATTAATTTATTACTTAATTCCGTATTATTTACATACCTATTAATTTGTACTTATTCTCTTAAATGTGCTATGCAGCTTTTTATTGAAAATTTAATAATATTTACAAGCTGTAAATACACTTTAATATATAGCGAATGTGAACTTTAGTCTTGGGTATATTCAATTACAAAGAGACTTTGTAGTTCCACCCAGATTTCTTTTTTATTTAATTTTTTTTTTTTGTTTTTGCGCACTTTTGTCATACGTTTAAATATCATTTACTCATCTTATGGTTTAAAGCGTTCTTAAGACGCCTTTTTGTTGTTGTTTTTCCCTTTAATTCAGCATAAGGTAAACAATAAATTATATTGTTTTGGATGTTGCAGTGGCGCTCTATGCCCGAGACAACAAAAAGGTATTCGCTTTGTTCTGGTTGTGTCTGGTGTGTGTGTGTTGTGTATAAAGAAAGAATCTGAAACTGATTTCGAATCCGGTTACCAGCATTTAATACCTCTACATAATATATAAATGCACACACATATATTAATAATAATAATTATTTTCTTTCGAATGTTGGTTTTTTTTTTTTTTTTTGAGGTTTGCATTTCACAAACGGATGACAAACTTGGCATGATGAAGTTGTAAGCTAACCTTTGTTGTTGTTATTGCTTGATTGATTGATTGATAGATAGATCGATCGTTCGATCGCTTGATTGATTGATTGACTAACTGAGCTGGTTTGCCTTGAAAACGCAAAACGCGTTTCCGTTGTCTTCGTCACCTGTTGCCATCACTTTCACTCGCCGAACATCCGAATCTTTTGCATAACATTCCATCTCCCATTTCCCAGCTCCCAACTGAACTTTGCTGACCCGCCGGCGAGGTTGAAGCTGGAGTTGAAACTGATGTTACGGAAACTCACAGATGCGGCGCCGACAAATAAAAAAAATAAACTCCGATTGCGCAATATCCGATTGGTTGCTCATTGTTGTTGTCTTGAAGATTTAATAGTATTAACTAGTTGTTGCTTTAATAGCATTTAAAGCTGCTTAACAATTTCAAGTACTTAAAACTTAACTTAGTTGTCTCTGGGTCAGCAGCACAATTTTAAGAGAATGACTTGCTGGACTCTCTGTGAATGGTTTGCTGAGTCATGTTCAACAGGATATTCTTAGAGAACTATACTTGAGCAGAAGAATTGAATGTTTTGATAGCTTACAATTGTTGTATTATATATATTTAATATTGCAAATGTTTGCCATCAATTAAACTTTACGGTAAAGTGTTCTTTTGTAAATTATTAAGAAATTATCGAATAAAAATATTCTATAATATTTTTGTTTTTAAAAGCAATTTTTTACATAGTTGAGGGTAAAATTTAATTCTCCCTGTCATCAGTATTAATTTTTTTTAATATATAGTATGAAGAAATCCATGATATATTGACACACATGTGCCATACACGTGGCACACAACGTGCACTTTTGTTGCAAAAAAGAAACGACACCATTTTTTCTTAAATATATCGATATAATATTGATTTTCATAAAGATATTATATATGTTTAACTAAAAATATTTAATTAATTAATTAAAATCAATTCTTACAGTATAGTCCAGTAAAAACTTTAAATTCTTTCTCTAATTATAATAACTTTCTTAAAATTTGATATAAATCCATTATATATTGACACATATACGTGGCACACAACGTGCACTTTTGTTGCATATGAATGATATTGAATTTTTCCCTAAATACATCTAAATAATATTTATTTCCATGCGAAAATATTTTATAATATTTATGTTTCAATAAAAATGTTTAAATAATTAATTAAAATAAATTCGTTTACTATAGTCCATTATAAAGTTTAAGTTAGAATAACTTTCTTAAAATATGGTATTAAAAAAATTCATGATTTTCAAGAGAAATTGGCACATATACATGGCACACATCTTTCGATTTTGTGACATACAATTGACAAAATTCACTTTAAATATGATTAAATAATATTGATTTTCATAAATAATTATGCCTTATTGCTTAGATGAATATATATTGACATTAATATTAAATTCATTTGAAAATTATACGTGGCACACAAAACACTAATTAAAATTACTTTCTTAAATTTGGTATAAAGAAATCCATGATATACCGATACATTTGTAGCATATATGTGGCACTTTTGTGGCATATAAATGATTTTGAATTTTCCCCGAAATAATTCTAAATAATATTGATTTTCATAAGAAAATATTTTATATTTATGTGTAAATAAAAATGTTTAAATAATTAATTAAAATCAATTCGTTCACTATAGTCCATTATAAATTTTAGGTTGGAATAGTTTTCAGAAAATATGAAATTAAAAAATCCATGATTTTCAAGAGAAATTGGCACATATACGTGGCACACATCTTTCGATATTGTGACATACAATTGACAAAATTCACTTTAAATATGATTAAATAATATTGATTTTCATAAGTAATTATGCCTTATTGCTTAGATTAATTTGACATTAATATTAAATTCATTTGATAATTATACGTGGCACACAAAACTAATCAAAATACATGAGAAAAATATTTTTGTCTTGCTAAAATACAAACAAAAAATTGTTGATTTTAATATTCTTGTCAACATAGTGTCATAATACATATAACATATTTATATTATTTAAAATACTTTTTTTTTTTTTTTGGTTAGACAATATAGAAATAGGCTTAAAGCAAGTCCTTGACATATTTTAGACCTTTTTCTTGTGCCATTTGCTGACAAATTTTGTTGGTTTTTAATATTTACTAAGACGACTTCATATAATTATACGGACAGCCAACTAATAAGCAATAATAATTATAATATAAAAATAATTAATAATATGAATAAGCTTATGAATATTTGTTTTTTTGAAAGATAAAACCCAACAGCAATTTGTTATTTTGTTGTTATTAGCCAGTTAATTCAATCCCAAGCCCATTGCCATATCCCATATCCATTCCATTTTTACAATTTTCCATTTGCACACCCACCGCCACCGCCACCGCCACTTGGATTTCGACTTGGAGTTGGAGTTGGACTCTTGACTCCCAAGTTGGCAACTGCCGCCTGTTGCTGTCCACGTCTCATTTCACTCGACTCGACGCGACTCGACGCGCTCTTGGATAGATGCCTTGTTTGGCTTCCTCCTCCTGCTGCACGCCTAAGTGGATTTGTTGTCGCTGCGTGCGTTCGCCTTCCATGCGCTTTATTAGCCACCGTGCACCAGTTGGCGGCGTCTCTTGGCGTGTTTCGCGTTACATTTTCATGGCAACCAAATAGACAGATAGACAGACAGACAGACAGACAGACAAACATACAGACCAAGTTAGACAGACAGACAACGAAAATGTTTTCTAATGTCAAAGACACGATCAATTACAAGCGGTTTAGTCGACGGCTCGTGACTTTATTGCCATTGCTTCGTCGTCTTCTGGGTGGAGTTTCGGGGGAGTATAATGCACATTTTGGGGTTGGGGAACTTGAGCCGCCTAGCCCCCAAAATGACGAGTCATACCTCTGAAGGTATGACAGACAGGCTCAACAAACGTACAAACGTGATAAGCATATTGCAGTTAGTAAGGGTTTGGTATGTAAATTTTATGATTAATCTAAATAGAATGTTCATTAATTCTACAATAATGTGCTCTGAATATTGTGAACAAATTTTAATATACATGAAATGAATAAAACTCTTCAAATGCTTATCTATAAAATTGTTTCGGATTATAGAAATATGTACTAAAAGGCTTAACAATTTCAAATCAATTTATTGTTTAATTATAATTGTAGTAAATATATAGGTATATATCTATCGATTAATGAGGAATTAATGTAGGAATATATTTCGGAAATAATCGATTTCATAAACTCATTAATGTTTCAACATAAAAACACTTAAATTTTGAAGTAAATCATTAAAGAAATGGTTTTTATTTATTTTTTTTTTATTTTTTATTTTTTATTGCAGAAAACATGCACAAAAACACGAAACTAGATATTTCTTGATCCGAAATAGTCTCTTTCAATATTAAAAAAACTGAGGAATTATTAAATTATATAGATTGTTTGTTATTTTATGAAAAAAAGTTGATCGATAAATCGATAAATTAACGATTAGAGTAAATATCTTGAACTAAATTTTTTAATCAATTAAATAGTTTAATCAATATTTATTTAAATACCTACCAGGTAATTCGTTAATTATTTCCCTTTCAATTCAGTGTTAGCATTAATTTAATAATGTTGTTAATTTATATTATTTTAGAATATTTACTTTAATATTTAATTAAAATTTTAAGCCAGTTTTATCTCTCTATAGACCTTAGTTGTATTTTTATAAAAGCTTAAATTGTTTTTTTATTGCATGAACTAGTTGCGAATTATAAGTAAATATGCGCAAACAATGTGAAAATTCTTTTTTAATGTTGTCTCTTTTGTGACTCTTTTGTTGATTGTTTTGAGTCATTTGCTTGTTGCAACATTTTTTTAATCTGCTTTGTGTTCCAAATTTTTCCGTTTTTTTCCATTGTTTTGTTGTGTTTCACTCCAAATTCTAGGCTTAAATTTTTTTGTGTTTTTTATTTTTATTTTAAAATACATGAAATATAGGTTTATAGTTTTTTTTTTTAATTTTCTGAATTTAGTTTTATGCTAAGAGGAATTTTTTGTGCTCTGTTCCTAATCCAGTAAGTTTTTTTTTTGTTTTATTATAATAATATTTGCTGTTTCTTATTGCATAAATAATATTTAAGCTATCGAACCTTTTTTTAAGTATTATTTTCTATTATTTGTTTTTTTATTTTATTTTTTTTTTATTATTAAATTTCCTTTGAGATTGTCGTACTTTTATTTGTACAATATTTTTTGTTTGTCCCCATTTTGTTTAGACATAGATAAGCATTATTTGTCGGAACCCAATCAACCTATCTACCTACCCCAATAATCAACAAATTTCTATATTATTTTTATGAACTCAATTTTGACATAATTCTTTTCTCTCTGTTATCATTTCAGGTAAGCAACAATATTTGGTGATTGTGAAAAATGGAAAATTCGGGAAAATTAGAAAACAGCTATTGATTGAGCTAATTGGATAACCTGATTCCACCTGATAGATAATAAATAATTCTTATGAAGTGTGAAATAATTTACAAATGCATGTTGAAGATGATTAATGGAATGCCGAAGCCTGCCAAAGCTGCCACATGCCACAGATGCAGTGAGTCGTAAGGTGGTCACAAGGCAGATATAATTTTTTTTTTTGGTTTTGTGGAATTCCAATAGCAGGTTACAGTCACTCCAAAAAGTATTTATCACTTATGCATTTGGTTTGATTTACTTTGGGCTGGTTCCCTTGGTGTCGTCAATTTGTTTGTTTGCTTTTTATGCGCGTATCTTATCGCTGTTAGCTGGCAACTGCATGTTGCAAGTACAACACATACACATACGAACAAATATGGGTAAACAAATATTTGGGTAAATGGGCCAAACAGCAACAACAATAACAAAAATCTAATAAATAATTTATATGATTTTTTCGATTGTTGCAGCTTTTTTTTTTTTTTTAGTTTACACCACGTACAGCAACCAGAGGCACAATGTGGTCTTAGTCAAGACACAAACCTTTTAACTTTGTAAGTTGCTGCCGACGGTTGGTAGATGGCGCTAGCTGTAGCTGCTCTAAGTTAGTTTTGTTTATTTTGATCGAGTTTAAAGATTATATGCATTTCCGTAATCGTGATGAAAATTGGCTTACGTGATTAGAATATACACATTTTTGAATATATTAAAATTCGTGCCATATTAAGTTGCAGGTTTTATTAATACACAATGGGGTTCCATAAAAGTAGAAAAAAATGCAAATAATTATTCAAACTTAGAATTTAAATAGACCCTGAGCATTGGGGTTTTTTATAAAAATCAAGATTAAATGTCTATTCTTGTAATAATATGTCTAAAACTTTTACAACTAATAGAGCGCAAAAGGAAACTGCAAATTGGTGACTTTAATTCAGATACTTTAAAGTTAATAAAGTTTTTCTTTTATTTTTTATTTAATTTTTTCGATGCCATCATTAAGATGTAATTGTTCGATTTTGTTTTAATCAAATTGTTTAGATTATAAAAAAAACTTAGTTCTTAATTTTGTATAAAACTATCGCTATCGATAGCTTTCCCAGCTCTAGTATGTCTATGTTCTCTAATTTCTTTTTGATAAAATTATAATAATATGTATCTAGCTATCATATGCACACGCTCATCCAATTACTGATGGGTATTATCTGAGCCAGACAGTTTCCTTTTTTTTTTTTGTTTGCTTTTATCAAATCTAATGCAACTTTTATCTATTAGATATATATATATTTTTGTTTTATCAATGATGGATAAATGTAATTTGATTAAAATGTGCTGGGAAAAGCCAAATGCGAAATTATTGTTATTCTTTATACATAGTATATTAGATGGCTTTCGGTTTGCCCCTTGAATGTTACCATATTTTGCATTATTCACACGCCGCCAACAAATGCCGCAATGTGTAGAAAATGTAGATTAATGAGGAGACTTCTTCACACGCACATCATTCAATTGAGTTGCACAGTGGGGAAGCCAGCGGCAGGTGGCGACATCTGGCGACAAAAATCTTAAACAACACGCATTCTTGCATTCTTCTCGGCTTAAGAGAGCAGACCATTAAATAAGTTGCGCTCAGCTCAGCGGCAAACACAATAAAAAGCTTGCAACATCATTTTATTTTGACAACTTTAATGTTGTTGTTGTTGTTGCAATGCGACCTTGAGGCCGGATGTCA
The DNA here is from genome assembly GCA_035043045.1 of Hirtodrosophila alboralis. Taxonomy (NCBI): domain Eukaryota; kingdom Metazoa; phylum Arthropoda; class Insecta; order Diptera; family Drosophilidae; genus Hirtodrosophila; species Hirtodrosophila alboralis. The sequence continues at coordinate 382,577 of JAWNNH010000002.1, forward strand.
AAGCGCAGCGAAGCGAGACGTGCACGTGTTGTTGCATATATATGTATATATATGTATGTATATATGTATGTATGTTTGTATATATGAGTGCTGTATGTTGTAGTTCAAATTGAAGTACTAGTAAAAGCTTTTTTATTCCAATTTTTTGCTTAACGAACTAATCATTCGTTCGTTAAGTTCATTTAACTCTTTCGTTTACTACGTTCGTTCAATTAGTTCCTTCGTTCATTTGTTTGTTTAGTTCAAACTTTAAGCGTACTAAAAGTTCGGCTTTTTATTAATTAAGTTTTTTAGTACATTCGTAATGAACTAAATAAGTTTCTTGATTCTTTTATTTGCGTAGTTCGATTTTTTAATGAACTAAAAGTTCGTTCGTTTAGTTCCTTTGCTTGTTTAGTTTACTCATTTATTTATTTTGATTTTTTTTTAGCAAACTAATAGTTTAATTAGTGTATTTTATATACACATTTTTATTTAATTATTATACCATAATATAAGAAACTAAAATCGAAATCAATTAAAAAAATCAAACACTAATCGACACTCAAACAAACAAATTGAAACGAATTAATTGAACGACAATCAGGACTATAGTTCGCTCGATTGCTTAGCTTAATTAAAAGTTTAATGTATTCAATACTCAGTAATTCTCTACTCCACAATGTAGATAAATATGTGTGTATTTCTAAAAGTCTATTGTGACTTGAAAAGCGACTACAATAAGTATGTTGGATATGCTTGTTAGCACAACATTGCAAAACGGAACCCAAATCAAAATAAAAAGCATTCAAAAAATTAGGTGAAATGGTGAATGAACTTGCCCGCCTTTTGTTTTAGTTTAGGCCAACACAGACGGCTTAAACCACCAGCCGCAAAATGGACCAGTCAAACCGCTTGGCCAACGTAAACACGCGACTCCAAAACGAGACCAGATCTGCAAAAATGAAAAAAAAAACAACAAAAACAAAATTAAATCAGCTGAGTGGCAAATAAAGAAGATTGAAGAAGAAGAAGAGAGCAAAGCCAAGATTTGGGCAAAATAAAAAAAAAAACATTTTCATTTACATTTCAATGTTCCAACCAAAGAGGTTATTTTATAGAGTTGTTTGCAATTTTTTGAAATGATCGAATCTTTTAAATAGTTCGCAATTAAATCAAAAATAATTTAAATTTTGTAATTTAATTTTTAGAATATAATTAAATACTTTGAAAAGCTTTTTATTTGCTTGTTGCTAACATCTCAAACAACTTTTATTTGTCAATTTTTATAATTATATAAATAAAAATTATAATTAAAAATTGAAAAAATAATTTTTAATTTTGATTTTTATTATGGAAAATTAAAATTCATTTTTATTTCTGATTTTCATCATCAAAATTGAATAATAATTTTTATTTTTAATTTATTTTATTTAGTTCAAATTTAAGATTTATTTTTTAATCTTTTTATAAAAATCAAAAAAATTTTTTTTTTATTTTATAATTTTATTTTTTGAATTATAAGCGTCTCTGTAATAAATTAAAGAGAACGACAATCGCTTGTTCGTTCATATTTGAGTGTGTGGCTCTTTTGAACTTGTTCTGAACGATTCGATACAACTCTATTATTATTGTATGCACACACACACACACACATACGTATAAATCTATGAAGCTTTGTTTGAGAATTTGCAAACTTATCTTTGGCGTCTGTTTCTCTCTCTCTTTCTACCTTTTTTTTTCAGCTTTTTACTTGCTCATTAGTTGATTGTTGTGTATGCTGCTTTCTGCTGATCGTTCGTTGAGTTGTTTGTGGGTGGTTGGGTGCGTTGAGGGGAGGGGAGGGGCGAGAAAGCTTTATTCGCATTTGGTGGGATGGTGACACGCAGCTTTTGTCTGCTGTTAATTATGTCGAACGGAAGTCTTTTTGTGCTTTTAATGCAAGTCGCGCAATCAAATTAACGGTTGTTTTTTGTTTTTTTTTGTTGCAAAGGCTTGATGAAGTTTCAAGCTGATCAGCTGATCGCAACAGTTTAAGAGGCACTGTGTTTAGGTCAGTAAACTCGTGTGAATTAACAACGATGTAATATACTTAATTATAATAATAATATGCAATGCAAATACACTAAAAATAATAATTTTCTTAAATTTAAACTGAACTTAAAACTCCTTATAACATATGTATATGTTACGAATTCAACATTCTCCTCAATTTTGCTTCCCGTTTCGTTTCAATTATAATTGCATAAACATACACAACTTTTTACTTTTTTTTTTTTTTAATTTTTTTAAATTACAATAACAAATTGTTGTTGCTTTTGCGGTTTTGGGTTTTCTCTCATTAATTATGCCAACGATGCGGAGGCTTTTTCATGGCAAAAAAGGAAGCTTTCCAGTTCGTTTAATTTTCATTACGATTACAGGTTAGAATTCATTTAAAGTTAACAACAAACAAAACAACAACAACAACAGGGCCAATTCATTTTTATGTTGCTGCTGGCCCAAAGAGGAAGGGAGTTGGGCGGGGGTAACGGCAAAAGGAAATGCTTGCCAATGCTTTTGCAACGTTCTTGCCAATTATGCAACAACCCCTCACTCCCGCCTGCATCTCTCTATGCGCTAAACAACTGCCGCCCTCGGCAATCGTCTATTTTATGTGTGTGTGTTAGTGTGTGTTTGTATGTGTCAGTGTGTGTGTGTGTGTAGTTGCCACCTGTCGTCATCCTGTGCTTGTCAGCAGATTTGCATTCTTTTTCTATATCTTCTTCTTTACTTTGTTCTTGTGTTATGGTCTGCAAAGGAAGCAAAGTCAATAGACTTTGCCATTAGCTTTGTCAAAAAATTTGCAGTTTGTTATATAGATTTAAAAAAAATATGAACAATCGTAGAAATAGTGAAATATATTCGGCTACAAGATTTTGTTAAGCAGAATAATAAAAAAAAATATATAAAAAAACTCAAACATTCTTTGAATTAACTATACTCTCAATATAGACACAATTTCTAGAGCGCTGAACCCGTTTGAGAATTATAAGACCTTAAAACTAAAAAAAAAACGTTGTTTTCCTTTGTTGGTCTCCGACGCATAATATATCAAATAAAAATGGAATTGTATATCTTTAAATTATTTAAAAAAGTATTAAAAAATTATTATGAGCACATTGCCAATATTTTTATCGATAAAAAGAAAATAATAAATAAAAGCAAATAAATACAAATTTACAGATTGCTGAAAAGGGAAAATATTTTTTCCATTCAGAACAGATTACCAAAAAGCTCAGAAATAAGATCAAATTGACAGTTTGCAAGAGTTCGGAAAGCAACTGCAAAACTTTTGATTAGAGCATCAATTTGTCGACTTGTTTTAGTTTATTGCGCTCCTTTTGATTGTTGCCTTGTTGTTATTGTTGTTGTTTGTTTGCTGCTTTTGCGTGCTTATTTGCGTTACGCTTGACAAAACGCTGGCATAGGCAGCAGCAGCGGCAGCGCATTTAGCTGTTTTTGCTGGTCAGTTTTTTGTTTTTTTTTTTATATATTGTTCTCTTTGGGTTCTGGTCATTTGCACTTGCTGCAAAAAAACTGTGCATTGCACTTGTTTTGCTTACGCTCTCTCTCTCACGCCGGCGCCAATACGTTCTCTGCCACCGCCCACTCCCCAAGAGCGCACTCTTGCTTGCGCTCTCTCATTGTAACTCTCTCTCTCTCACTCTCAATCGTGTTGCTCACCTGTCGTTGTTTTGTATGATCGGCGACGCCGTTCGCTGACTGTGGCTTTACTTTTGTATCTGACTTTAGTTTTAAAACGAAACGCGAGCGCAGCGCACTTCGCTTCTGCTCGCTCGCTCGCTGCGTCGTCGCCGTCGTTGGTTCGTTATTCGTACTTTTGTTATTGTTATTGCTGTTGTTGTTGTTGCGGTTTGCGGTTACGCAGTTTTTTTGTTTTTTTGTTGACGTTTCGATTCGGTTTTTGGCTGTTGTCAACAACAAGTGCGCCTAATTGTTTTTGCTCTTAATGGTTTCCCTTATTTATTATTATTATTATATTTTTTTTGGTATTTTTTGTAAACATATGTTTGCCCAGACAAATTGTGTGATTTAAGTGTTTAAATAAAATCAAATGCAGTGCAAGTCGGCAAAATACACAAATATTCATACTATAATTTAAAGTGAATTTTTTTATATATTTTTATCTAAACCTGCGGTGTTATCTATGTATATATGTATCTATTCATATGCATACACATTCAAACTTAAATACATAGTGTGACTATGCAGATTAAAAATGCAGATAACGCAAATTCTTTCCTAATTATATACTTATTATATTTTTGTACATGTATGAATGTAGTATGTATGTATGTATGTATGTGTAGAGCTTCCTCCTTTCTTCATACATACAATGCATGTATATTCTTATTATTTCCTCTTGCTTCCTCTTCTTCGTGTACGTCTTCTTCTTATTCTTAGTGTGCTTAGCTTCCCATGACGCGAGCTCCGCCGAATGCAGCAGGAAATGCTCAAAAGACAAAGTGTGGGAGAGACAAAAAGAGAGTGAGATAGAATGAGTAATCGAAAGGAAGAATTTCAAGTGCTCAAAAACATTCCCAGGCATTATTATTATTTCTATAAATTATTTTTTCTTTTCTTTTCACGTTTTCAATGGCTTCTTCTTATCTTCATTTTTGTTTTGTGGTATTTTCTTGGTTCTACCTAACAGGAGCATAAGGATTTTTGACTTTCTCACACACACACACACACACACACGCACATCTAATGCGTTTTCAATTAGAGGCGACAGCTAATAAATCTATTTGGGTCTTTCGGATTACGCAGCTGAGCTGGCCGGGCTAGGCCAGGCCTAGACAGGCCTAGACAAGCCTGTAGAGGAACAGCTTAGCCCACAGCCTTGAAATTTCTTGGTTAAAGCGACTTTCACTAGTCAGGAATGCAACAAGTTACACTAACAACAATAATACATTTATTCATACAACAAGAGTCAATTGTTGTTGTTGTTGTTGTGGCAACAGTTGCAGTTCTTGTTCTAGTTGTTGTTGCTGGCCTTGGTTTTGGCTTTCAATCGATGCTGACCCACTGTGTGTGCAGCCTGCCACATGCCAACAAAGCTCATAACTGAAGTCAAACGAGTTAATAATGTTGGCTTTTCTAGAATCAAATAATTCGACTTTTCGAATACCCTATTGTGGATCTTTCTAATGTTTTATTCAAATTTTTAATGTTAGCCTTGTGACCTATATATACCCAATTTCCTGATTCTGCGAAGAATATTTCATTAGATATCTAAATTTTCTGTTACGATGAGGAACCGTCTCACACACTGTCAAATATTCAGTTTTTTATATAATTATAGTAGAAAATATAACATTAATAAAAATAATGATTTAATTCGCATTTTTTTTTTTTTTTTTTTGTTATATTATTATTATTTCCAAGTTGCATAGAAAATTGCGTTCTAAGGTTGGGAAGAGAAGGTCGAGAAAACTCTTAAATGTCTTAATAACATTCTTATTTTTCAATTTCTTTAAGTTTATAGACATTAGATATTATTTACATCAATATGTTCTTAAAATCTCTTCAAACAATCTAGATTTCAACACAAAAGACGCCAAAGTAATTTTTATTTTTCGTAACTTTGTCGGTATTTACTTAATCTAATCATTTTCAGTTGGGTCCTTCGTAGATAAAATAACTAAAGGTGACTAAAAAAAAAGTTGATAAAAAAAAATATTTTTGGTTTATGTCACAATTATTCTTATGCGTGTGTGTATGTATCTGAGTTTTCTATTTTGTTGGGGTTTTTTTTGTTATTGTTGTGGGTTCTGAACTAAATATTCAAAGTCTTTACGATAATAACAACAAAAAACTGTCAAGTTTTTTAGATTGTGGAGAAAGAAACAGGGTACAAATATTTTACCGATTTATTTGTGAATAATTTGTTAGATCAAATTGTGAATACACCCAATTGATTGTACTATATTAAATCATTAAGATGTATGCTCCATTTAATGTATGTGAATTAAGATATCAATTTTTTTTAATAACTTGCAGTTTTATGAGTAAATAGAACAAGTAATTGAAACTCTTTAAATACACAAAATTTCTTTAATATCTCTAACTCTAATATCTTGAAAAACTAGCATTACCAAGCTTGATATTTGAACTAGTTTCTTTTTTTACTGATCTCTATTCAAAATATCTTAATTAAGAGCTCGAATTTAGCACTCAAGTTGATCTTTAATTCTTCATTAATGTCACGTCTCCAGTGGAGGTTTTAGATAATAGATATCCAAGCTCACTGTCTACATCAAAGGAATCTTAATTTGTATTCCTGATTCTTCATTCGGATTAAAATCATTTAGAAGATCGCTAAGGAAATAATCTTTTCGGCCTGTAGGACTATTTGGGATGCTTTTTCATTTCCTATTCAAATATATTGAACATATTATTATTGAATACTTTAAAATTTAAAGATTAAATAATGATTATTGTTTGAGGACATTTTAAAATCTTAGTTACATTTTTGCATTGAAGAATTTCGAGTGCGTTCAACTCGGTTTGTGTATCTTCATATTGATTATACTTTTAACTAACATTTCCATCTTTAGTCGTTTCTAAATATAAACAAAAGATTAAGTTATTGTCAACTTGGCTAAGAAACTGTTCAAACACTTAAGAAGGAAGAAAAGGAGAAGTTAGATTGTGTCTAGGACTATGTAGATCAAATCCGATAGACCTTGCAAATAGATCAGACTTTTGGATCAAGTTATATAAGTATTATTATTATATTTATTAAGTTTAAGTTTAAGAATAATAAAATGGAATATCAATTGAAACCTGTTATGGGCCTTAGATTGTCTCGAGATTTCAAACATTAAAGATTGTGTAAACAAAACATAAACAGTAAAATAATAAACCAAAACTTCAAAATGCACAGTTAAATACTGAAGCGGTTAAATCACGTCATCTTTAAGTTTCTCCACCTTCCCCCAACTCCCTAACCCCGGAATCCCCGTTGCGTTTTAACTGTAATTCAGTCGGCTGTTGTCCGGCGTATCAAAGCCGCGAATCATCGATTTATGTGGAGGCAAAGTGTCGCCTCATGTTGTCACCAGCTGCTGATCAAAGAGTTAAAAAAATAATATTTATATATAGAGAGACAGAGGAGTAGGCAGTGGTGGGAGGGTGGAGCACTGAGTGAAAGTGACAGTGAACTCAATTGACCCGTTAAGCTATCTTTCCGTATACCCTGTGAACTTAAATATGGTACTTATGCGGCTTGATAGGAGTTAAATCATATAATTTAATGACAAGTGAGATAAACTATAAATCGAGTTATTCTATATAACTTTAAGATATATTTAAAATTCTTAAATCATTTTTGAGGAGCATAAAAATCATATAATTTACTGACAATTCAGAAAAACTATAAATCTAGTTAATAGATTGTATTCTATATAATTTTAAGATATACTTAAAATTAATTTTGAAGGAACATAAAATTTTAATTAAAGTTTACTTAATTTCAATTGAATTTTCGATAAAATTGAGAAAGTTTTCTAGATTTACAAATCATTTAACTTGATCGAAACTATAACTGGCTATAATATCTTCCATTTTTATTTTTGAAAACAAATTTTATATTTCTGAAAATCAAATTATAATTTATTTTTGTTTGCCTCTTGAGTTTTGTTTTGACTTTGACTATATTGAAAAGACAAATGAATCTAAAAAAAATAATTTTTATGGATTTGAAAATTTGACATAGTATTAAAGGTTTTATCTAGATTTTCTTCTATTAAAGTTTTGTCAAAATGTAGACAATTTTATGCAAATTATCATATTGGTCTTGATGTTATTTATTTTTGGGTTGTACACCTAAATAAATTTGTTGCGAATTTTCGTTAAAAATATATACAAAAATATATATAAAAGTATATATAAAAATATATATAAAAATATATATAAAAAAATATATAAAAATATATATAAAAATATATATAAAAATATATATGAAAATATATATAAAACAATAAAAATATATATAAAAAAATAAATGAAAATATATATAAAACAATTAAAATATATATAAAAAAATAAAAATATATATAAAAATATAAAAACTCTCCCGGCGTGCGTTGCTACGCTCTCGCTGCCCAAAAAAAATGTGTAGTAACTCGATATGCTCTAGCTGAGATTTAAATAAAAATTTCCTAACAATTTTCCACCCACTTCCCGATATATTTTTGACAAAATTGTTTTAAAATGCCAACCTACGATATGGTAGGAAGCAACAGTAAAAATTGAAGGCTTTTAGCTTCTGCCGTTTTAGCCTGCTCGCCAATCAGTCAGTCACGTCATGATGAATAGTTTTTTATATATAAATTAATTAATTACAGGGTATTTAAAAATCGAGTGTTATCAGCCTTTGCTCATACGCCAGCTGTTTGCCCAATTGTGCCCAAAAAGGGCGCACATTTGTTTCTTATATTTAAAATGTTTTTTTTTTTCTTTACTTTTTTCTTTACTTTTAATTGTTGTTTTCTTTTCACTTTCGACTTGTGCACAGCATCTGTAATTATAATTGGCCGCCGTTTCTTGCCTGTTTATGGGCAATTAAGCAAAAGTCGCGCATTTAAATCAATTAAATGTGTGTTACTCAATCAACTCAACTCAGCTCTACTCAGCTCAGCTCAACTCTCGGCAGGTTCAATCAACTTTTGGGCGCCCCAAAGTAGCGAACCGGTTCATACATTCTCCAAACATACACAAAAACACACACACAACACACACTTGGTAGCCCCTACCCCTCACAGTACACACACTCTCTTCCTCATTACTTGTTGCCGTTGCTTTTTCGGCAATCGCAATTACGAGTAAAGTTTGTAAGCAGCTTTTTCCTACTGTTGTTGTTTTTAAATTTAATTTAATTTTATTTTTTTTTGTTTGCTTGTAAGTGCACTTTATGTGACTTCATTTAAATGACGACATCGCATAGAAAGTTAATTAGTTTTTCATGAAATGTTGTTTAAACAAAAATACTATAATATTTATATAAAAAATACGACAAAATTTAATGTCAAGTCTTGTCAAAATATTTTGCAAACAACTTTGTTATTTCTATTTGTTAAACATTTAATTTAACTAACAAAATTGTAGCTTTTGACTTGTTTGTTATTTATGTTATATATAAAAATATAAAATCTATTGTGTATCTCCCACAGTTGATAGAGCTCTCCCAAGACTCCAGTTTCTTAAATAAATGCGAGAATTTAACTTGGATTGGGACTATCTTAGTATATTCTACATTTAAAGCAAATGCTTTACCAAAAAGCTATCAGAATGTGCCTTGAAAATTCCTTGTCTAGATAATAAAATCTGCATGATATTTATTTCCCTAACCAGGGGTTAAATTTGTAAAGTGTCAGTTAATTTGTTGACTACAATCGAAATTTAAAATTTAATTTGCTTGTTAGTTAATTGTGTTGTGTTCACGATTAAAGTTTTAAATAACAGTTGATTATTGATCAAATTAATGCTAGAAATAGATAATAATTGTTGTAAAAAACTATAAAATTACATAACTAAAACAGGCTGTTATTAAGTTCAAGAATCGACTTTATAATTCTTAAAAAAAATTGAACATTAAACCTAAAAGTCTGTAAAATATTGACGTATTTTAAAGTAAAAGGGAATCCCATAAGTTATAAGTTAGCAATAAAGGCTCATTTATCGACTCGTTATAAACAGGCAAAATATATAAATTGAATTGTTTATAATAAAAATCTATTTGAAGTAAAAGAAAAAGCATTTTCCACTCAATGAAACTTCTTAAGTATTTTAAGACAGCTAAAGAGAAAGCTTCATTGATTTATTGTTAAACATCATTTATTATATCGTTCAATTACGGAAATCTATCAATGTTGCCACAGACGGACTAATGATGTCTACTAAGTATATTACACTTGACACGAAGACGAGAAGAGAGTAGCAAAGAGGTTTGGGGAGAATTCATTGATCGTTTTATGGTATTTATGTTTGTTTGTTAGAGAAACTTGTTTAGTCATCATCAGACAACTTTATCTTTAGTTTGGCTTAAAAGTTCTTTTAACCTATGTGAAACATGATTTCCCATATATGTGTTAGCTGGTTCCAACGTATCAGTTAGTGTTACCAGGTCTATCCGGTCTACACACAACACACACACATTATAAACCCCAAGTCTTAAGACCCAACATTACTCCATTTAAGCAATTAAGTGCACTTTCATATTAAAACAAATGGGAAAAAAGCAGAGCAAAAGTTGATGAGCCGCTAACTTAACGCTAAGTTTAGTCGCTTCAACTCTGTACTTTATACCTATGTATACTATATATATATACTCTGTATCTGTCTATCTTATGGGAACCCAACAGTCAGTCTTCCCCCAAGCTCATATTTTACATTTTTGCCCTGTGATCGCAATTATGAGTGCGCTTTCTTGTCCATTGCTGCAGTGTTTGTGCCATTTGTTAGATTTTCACCGCTTGTGAAATGTTTGTATACCCTTTTTTGAAAAATACAGTATTACCATTTTGTCATGAAATGTGTAACACATTAAGAGAGAAGCTATAAAATATGTTGTAAGCCAAGTTTATACAATTTTAGGGCGTAGAAACAATAAAGGAATATTCTATGCAAACAAGTCTTTCTTAGTTTTAAAGTTATTTTAATAAAATAAATATTATTAGGAATTTTTAAATAATGCCGATTAATCGATTTTTTTACTACAAAATGTTACGTTCAATCGATAATCGATTTATTTATTTTTAATAAAATTTAAGCAATTTATTAAAAAACGCATTCAATTTTCAAATATATTCTTTGATAGTTATATATTTTTTTTTATTTGAAAGTATATATATTAGAAGCGTACAGATCGAATTCCTATATTATATCATTAAAACAAATGCTCAAATCTTTAGTTAATAAAAGCAATAAAAAGTTACAATAATAATTTTGTAAAAAGTACCAAAAATTTTATTAAAGTCGGAACACTATATCCCACAGCTGCCATAGGTTAAATCGCTATAAAATTTATTTGTTGTAAAAAAAAAACTTAGTAATTTCTAGCATCTTTTGCAAGGGTATTAAATCTTCACTTTTTTTTTTTTTTTTTTTTTTTGTACCTTTAAATATATATATTTTTCTTTTTTCAATGTGTTGCTGTTGTCAATGGCAGCGACCTTCGACGCGTCATTATTTTTTATACTACAATACATATATGAAATAGCTTTAAGGTTTACCCATAACAAATGTCTATTGCGATAAAACCTCTGACTAACCCTGTGAAGCACCCACACAACAAACAACATGCAACAATACCACTCGACTGATAATGAAATATTTTATTGTCATATTATATCTCTGAGTTGAAATTGAAAAAAGACAATGAGACATTGAGACAACAACTTGCATTGGCCATTAGAAAGCATTGATAATGAACAATTTGAAGTAATAAATAAGTTTGTTATTGGTTTTTCTATTTTTCGTAACCTTCCCATTGATAAGAAAGTGTTAGCTAGTAGTAGAGATTAAGCAGGTAATACAAAAGAAATAAAATAAAACTATTTGCAAATTGTTAGTCACATCATTGTTGATTAACGAACAGAATATAATATCAGCTGTTTTAGGTTATTATAAAAAAAAAGAAGAAAAACAATTGCTTTAAAAATTGCCTGATTATTATTTCGGTAAACATAAGTACATATTTATATCTCATTATAAACGTATGCAAATCAACTGGACACGTTCACGTAGCTCACTTAGAGAGTTATTACAGGGTGGGAGAGTTGTTAGAGGCTAGATTGAAGCCCATATATAAGAATGCCTCGCAGCTGTTCCTTTCACTTGGCCTCTCACGTTTTGTGTGTAGCGAAAAATCGAGGGTCGATCAATTTTATACTTCAAATTATCGATTTGCTTTCTTAAGATATTTTCCTCTAGCTAACTACTAATATAATTGCGAATAAATTATACGTTTATTTGGATACCCTATTTCCAAACATAATATGACATCCCTGGTGTATATCGATAAACCCCTGGACAACGATTATTAAATTAATTAAGACTACCTTAAAAGCAATCGATCACGTTATGTAAAAATAAGAACAATCGATATTAACATCGCTTTAATCATTATTATCGATCGTTTAATAGCCAAATCGAGAGTCGATCAATTTTAGACTTCAAATTATCGATTTGCTTTCTTAAGATATTTTTCTTTAGCTATGTACTAATATAATTGCGAATAAATTATACGTTTATTTGGATACCCTATTTTTTATACATAATATGACCTTGGCGTATATCGATAAACCCCTAGACAACGATTATTAAAATTATTAAGACTACCTTAAAAGCAATCGCCTATGTGACTGTACAGAACAAATTCGAAAGTGTTTTTACTATCATAAACTTGGTAAATAAATAAAGAATACGTTATGAAAAAATTTGAACAATCGATATTACCATCGTTTTTATCATTATTATAGATAGTTTAATTATTTTGCTAAATAAACTATTGTTAGCAATACTATCGTTAATTGCTTTCAATGCTTAATGTTATAAATGTGGACTTCAGAGTTATTAAATTGTGGGATAATCAATTATTCAATATTATAAATTTTTTTTAAATATTTGTTTCTTTTATATATAGCTAAATTTTATGTAATTTTACAGATGTAGGGTATATATTGTGTTATATTATATATGAATATTTTAAGAGATATATTAAAATATTATTTTATGTTAAAACATTAAGTCTTCTCAGCTTTATATCATAACATTTTAAAGATATTTTTTTTCGTTTATATCTTAAAATTGTTAGGAGCAACCCTCGTACACGCACACATTCACACTTGTACTCACACACTTACATTCACAGTTACTTGCGTTCATATTTGTACTTGTTGCTTAACAGAGATGCGCAAAAATATTTGTATTTTAATAAATGTGACTGTTAATTTCAAGTAGCAGTGATAAATATCGCTGACTGTGACTCGGCTTAGCCTATAACATATTTAAGCTTGATCAGATATCGACACTGTCTGGTTGCATGAATTACAATTAATCCAAACAGCATAAATATGATTTACTTTTATCAGAAGTTGTCTATTGCCTTAATATACTATTGTATTATTTTTTTTTTATTTTATTAAAACTATATTTAATTCATAATCCATTCTAAATGTTAATTTCAATATTAACAGTTGAAAACATTGAAATTCTTAATGTTAACAACAGAATTGTATGACTGTTAAAGAGACTTTGGCTGTTTAAGGAAATGTTACTGTTATTGTTACTGTTCCTGCTACTGTTAATATAATGTCAATTAACAGTGAACTTGATACTATCGATATTAACACAATATTTGTTAGTTATTTGTTGCTCATGTCTACAGTTTATTTTTATTAAGTTTTTCTCTCTTTTTTTTTGTATCAACAAATAACAAATGTGGTTGTTGCATGCCTTTTGCTACACTTCATTATATATTATATATGTATGTGTGTGTGTGTGTGTGTATATATTTCTCCTGCCCCCTTTTGCATAATGACAACATGTAATTTGGCCTTTCTTTTTGTTGGCTTGCATATTTCTTGGCCGGCGCTGTTTGTTAGTGGATTTCTTTTTTAGATTTTCTTACAGCTTCAGCAACAGCATCGTGGGTTGTTAAGTCTGATTGCAAATTATGGATAGGCTAGACCGACAGACCACCAGAAAGATACCAGAGATATAGATAGAGAGAGAGAGAGATCCGGGGCGGTTCAAAAGGAGTCAAAACTTGTTGCACACACTACTCAGGCAATAGGGCGTGGCCCTTGTTGCATGTTATGATTTCTTTATTTTTATTTTTTTTTTTTATTTTTTTCATATCTCAAAGGTTTATTATACTATGCATTTTATGCTAATTTACAAATGCACACAATATATTATATTTTCTCGACATTACGCTGGCAATTTTTAATTAATTTTTCAGCGTCTCAAGTGAAGTCTATTCACAGTTCATTATAATAGAGTATATACATTTAAATCGTTATTATTTGCATTTGCTTTTTATTGTAATGCCGTAGTTTCTATGCAGAAAGCGTACTTAGTTGACGTATAGAGAGTGGAGGATTTTTTTATTTATTTATCATTCTTTTGGTTCGCATTAATTAATATTTTAAATGCGTAACAACCTTGTTGTTGTTTAAGGATTGCATAAAAATGGAGAACATACATTTACATATAATTATATAAAATATTCAAGAATATTCTAAATATAATATATAACTCTATAAAGTTCTTTTGGGTGAAAACATTCTCATGTCAAAGTTATTATACAGAGATCTTTAACTTCATGTCAACTTAATTAACTTATGCAAGTGTGTGCAATAAATCAAATGTAATATTTAAACACATTTTTCTTTTGGCAGAAACAAAAGAAGTTAAACTTGAACATTGTATTTGGCTTTGCCTGCAAGTAAATCACAAATTTTTGTAAATAAGTTTGCTAATAAATTTTGCAAATGATTTAATTTGTTTGTTGTTTTTGTTGATTTATTTTTATTTTTGATGTGTGAACTAAATCTCAGTTAAAAAAAATTTTTTTTTTATATTGACAATGCAATTATTTGTATTATTATAAGCAATGTATTATTTTAATAATTTTGTCAGTAATGTTGTCACAAATTTATTTAGAGCCTTCATAAGATATTCAACAATATTTATATATTCTATATATGTATCCTAAATATCCTATATAAATATCTTTAATATCCTTAATATCCTATATATCCTATATATCCAATCCCATATAAAAACCGTTATTGCAAAATGAATTTTTATTTTGTTTTCATTGAGCGACAATATAAAAATAATAATTTTATAACTCAAAAAAAAAAAATTTTTTTTTTTTATATTCATTTTTTTTATTTTCATATTCAAAATTAAAAAAAAAATATTTTTTTATCTCAATAAAAAAAAAAAATATTTGGAAATTTGTGATATTTTTTATAAGTTTTTAAAACAATCGTGACTTCAATAAATTAAAAAAAAATGTCAAAAATGTTAAAATTTTGATTAAAATGCAAAGATTACTGTTAAAGGATTCTATTCTCATTCTCATTCTCTCTTCTCATTCTCTGTCTCTCCCTTAAACATATCGAACAGTTTTTAAACCTGAATAATTTTTAATAAAAAACTTGTTTATATTAAGAGAAATTTGTAAAGGATTCGAGAAAGTTAAAACGAAACTAATAAGAATTTTAATAAGATTTTTATATTTTGTTGCAGTTTGTTTGCAAGAGTATTTAAACTTCGCCAAAGTTTTTTTTCTTTTTGTTTTTGAAATCTCGTTAACTTTTTTCTTTACTATAAAGAGCAAATATTTATATGCACGAGTGTGTGTATATGTGTATCTAGGTACTCGCACCTTAATTGGCACCGTTTTTTTATAAACTTTTTTTTTTTTTTTTTTTATTATTTCTTATTACCTGCTGTGTTAACGCCAAAAATTTCTACTTAGCAAATAAATCGCAAATACTTCCATTTTTTCCCCCAGTTTTTTTTTTCGCATCCAGAGATGGGAAGCTTTTAGTTTATGCCTCAGTGCGTCTGCCTACCTTGCCTCGAAATAGGTGTCTTTTGTTATTATTTTTATTGTTGTTGTTGTTGTTGTTATATTTTAGCAGCTGCGTCGACATTAGCTTAATATTACAGGTGTGTCTAAACAAGTGCATAATCAATGTGAATTTGTGTGCGAAATGAGTTCAAGTTGTTGCTACTCTAGCCTCCCCAAGTCTATTGTCAGTTGATCTATATATATATATATATATATAGTTTCTTCACATATTTAATTTAATGCAAACTGTGTACACGAACTGTGTACGTCAATGGATTCATATATGTGAAAATGTGCAACGTTGCAATTGTTGTGGGAAATTAGAAAAGAAAGGGGCCGACAATAGTTTAAAATTCAAACTAATATTAAGCTCGACGAATGTTCACAATTAAAGTTCAAATATTTCGCTATAAGTAATTGATTATAATATAAATGCATTTAATTATAAATTACTTGCAAAAATATTTAAAAATTCGTAGAACTTTCAAATGGTAAAAGTTTAAAATGATTCGCACTTTGTAAGCTTTTACATTTGCATTCAAAGTATTTTAATTTATATAAAAAATAGATCTTTCGAACGCATAAAATATATTTGAATAAAAATCGGCCTGCACTTTGATATTGGGTACGAAAGAGAAATATTCAAGTGACTCGCACTCGTTTCTTCATTTGCAAGCTACTATATTCACTTGAATTGCGGAAATACGCATTTGAAAGTTATTTGCACTCGTTAAAGCTTTAAGCACTTACACTTATGAAAAATCGAATTGAATTTACGTGATAACATAAGAAATTGAAAAAGAATCAATAGAGAAATATACAAGCTGTTTAAGACTCAAGTGATTTGCACTCGTTTACTTGTTTGCATGTGAAACAAATACTTGTTTATCAAAATAATAATTTAAAGCCTAAAACTTATAGAATTTAATGTTGATTTTCATTTTTCCCATAAAAGAAATGATAGTTATCAAGAAAGTTCTTTGCTTTCTGTTTAAATTTCTTATAGATTGTTAATGCAATGACGAAGAATTTCTGTTTGACTGATAAGCTCTCAATTGCATTGATAAGACAACGTTTGTTTGTTGATTTCTCAATGATTCTTTGCATTGCTCGCAATTGCATCATCGATAAGAAAAGAAACGCGTGCGTGACTCTTAAAAAAAGTAAAAAGAAATATATAACTACAACAACCAACAACAACAACAACTACAATAAT
This sequence comes from Hirtodrosophila alboralis, assembly GCA_035043045.1. Classification (NCBI taxonomy): domain Eukaryota; kingdom Metazoa; phylum Arthropoda; class Insecta; order Diptera; family Drosophilidae; genus Hirtodrosophila; species Hirtodrosophila alboralis. The sequence goes on from JAWNNH010000002.1 coordinate 399,430, forward strand.
TATAAAATATAAATAAATAATATAAAATGTGTTCAACTTTATATAGAGTACTAAAACGGTGCAATGTTCCTCAACGTTCTGCGTATAATGCGATTTAAAAACGAGCAACGAATTTTTGACTTTTGCTCAAGTGTAAAAATGTTTATTAACAATAATAACAAATCATATTAATAATAATAACATAATAATTGCACATTTTTGTGTGCTAAAACAAACCAAAGAGACAGACGAGTGTGGTTGGGGTAATAGAATGTTTGACGTGCCCCCCAAGTGTCCAGCACTGGCAAATAAATTGAGCGGTTTATTTGGGTGGCGCCACACCTACAAGGTGGCTGCCAAGCATGAGGGGATTCCCCATGGCAACCTACACAAATCATATTCATTGACGCTGCCCAAGCGGCCACCATCGCCGAGTTATGCATGCGTAAAGGTAAAATACTCTTAGCTCTAACTAATTATACATAAAATTTAAATTTAAATTCAAATTAAAATTCAATTTTCTTGTGCTTATCAGAAATGTATATATGTTAATTTGATAAGATATGTATAAATGTATAAACACACGCCTACACACACTTCATTCCACACACATGCATATATGCAAATTGAAATACAATATAACATACGATAGCTGTCTGCTCATTGACGCATCATTTTCATTGACAAATGACCATAAAGAAACAATCATTGATTGAGATATGCCATAAAAATATAAATAAAAAAAATAAAAAAAAAATACAAAATTGAAAAATGAATGAAAGAAACAAACAAACTCAAATATACAGTGGGCTTAATGTAATAAACTTTGGTTAGAAATTGTTTCATGTATCTAGGCACAATAGATCAACTGGTTGCAGTGCCCGCTCCCCTTCTTATTTGTTGAGAAACTCCCTTTAATTACTCTATGCAACAATTTGAAAAAATTTCTTGTATTCCGAACTTTTTAGAGTAGATTTATACGTAAAATGGATCAGTGATACCGAAGAAAATAGGTTGCTGGGACCTTTTGCGAGATAATCGAAAAAAAGCTAGATTTTCGACGTCAAAAAGGCAGCTTTGGCAATCTGAAAATAACCACAAACATAGTTTAATGATATTAAAGGCCTGTTCCCATTCTCACTTTCGACAAAATCTCGCGTAAACAAATTTCCCTTTACAAATTTCCCCCTAAAACATGCGTATTTGAATTCTGAGTTGTAGCTACCGTTTTCAATTCAGTAGCGTATAAATCAATTAAATTCTACTACTTGAAAGCACTTTTGACTTAAATAAAAATTATTAATAAATTTTCTGTTCTTTTGACAATGATATTGCATATCCACTTTTGTAATTCAGGCCTTAAAAAGTTTACTAATAGCTTTTTAGTAGTTATACCTTTTTTTTTTTGTCAATTTTGGGCTGTTGAATGGTTTGCAACACTGCTATGGGAAATTCTAGGGAAATACACAGGGAATTTAAGGGAAATTCTAGGGCAACACTCAGGAAATTTAGGGGAAATTCGGCAAATTCTCTCAATACGCAAAATTCCACCGAAAATGGGAACAGGCCTGTATATTATTTTAAAGGTAGCAAAATGGTTTATTAACCTGCCATACAATAGTTTTTAATTAGAATATTCGTTTAGAAGTTATTAAGGATTGAAATGAAGAATTTGCCTAAAAATATGACCATTTTAAAAAAAGCTATTTTTTGTGAAATTTTATTTTCGAAAACTAGAATTTTGATTTTTTGTATCACTCTTGGGATCTGTAGGTTTGTTTACTAATTCTAAAAAAAATAAAATTTGTTTTTTTTTATAGAAGTTATTAGCTTAGGAGTGTTTCCACATTCCAATTTCAAGTGATTTCAAATCACGAGTTAAAAAAAAAATAAATAAAGATTAATTTTTATTCCTTAAATATGAATGATCTTTTTTTTATGCATTTATTTAATTTACACACTGTGCGCTTTATAATACATTTTTTTATTTTTTTTTTATTTATATCAATAACTAAATAAAAGCCAAATCAATTTGCAACGCTTCATTTTCATTGCTTGAATGCCTTTGTTAGCAATTAATCCAATAACAACAATAATGCGTTTTTTTTTTAATCCTAATCGAAACTGACAGCAACAAATACAAATATATAGTATATATATTAAACGAAAACTAGAAAACAACCTTCCCAAATTGTTGCGCCAAGTTGACGTTCCAGTTCTCCAATTCCAGGGAGCGAAGCGCACGCTTCGTTGAATCCATGACTGGTTTTTAGGCCATGATGCAATTGTTGTTGTTGTTTCTAATGTTGTTGGCCAGTTTTCGGCATTTGGCATTTGTAGCATGTTGGAATTGGAATTGGAATTCAATGGAATGCCAAGCAACAATGACAAGCGCGCGCGTTGCCAACTTGATTCGTTTGCCTTTTTTAAGTTGCCCACTGCAATTTTTATTTTTTTTTTGGAAAACTGGAGGTCGTTTGTCTCTTCTACATATACATATAGATATATATATATATAAGTTAGTTTATAGGCAGATTTAATGACTCAACACATGATGCCAAAATTGGGCAATTGTTTTAGGGCCCCCGGAAGCGCATACACGAATTGCATTGTTTTTAGCTTTTTTTTTTCTCTTTAGTTTCATCTTGGAATTGTCTTTTTTTTTTTTTTTGCTAACTTGAAAACTTTTATTACGAAATCTAGTGAAAATGCATTTCCTTAATTTTATGTTTATAGCCCAAGTTGAATACGCTTTTTTTTTAATTATTTGAATATAGATTAAACGAAACAAAACTTGGTTTTGATTTCTTTTAATATGTGCCTTAAGACGACTTTATTTTCCCGCTTCTTGTATCCCGAACCTTTAAGTCTGAACTGATATGTAAAATAGGTTTTTGATTTAAAAAAAAATTTTTTAAAAAATTGGTTGCGGGCATTGTTCTAAAATAATCAAAAAAAGTAAATTTTCGACTTTTCTTATAGGTAGCTTTGGTTAAGTGGAAATAACTCTGCACATAATTTATTGATATTAAAGATGTTTATATTTTAAAAAATATAATAAATTGCCTACCAACCTGTCATCAGCATTTTTAAATAAGATGATTTGTTCAGAAGTTATTAGAGATTGAAATGAAAATTTTGAATAAAAAAAGCAGATTTTAAAAAAGCTATTTTTTGTGTAATTTTTTTTTCCAAATTTTTTTTGTAGCACTTTTTGGGACTGTAGGTTTATTTAGTCTAAAATAACCTATTTTTTACAATGTTTTTTATTTGGAATCAGCGACCCATTTTACATTTAAATTCACACTTAATTTTTTAATTTAAAAAAAAATTGTCTATGTTAGCTTAAAACTTATAATAAAGCATAATATAATGGAACTAGTTCCTCATATAAATATAAATCTTAAACATTAAGTAACCAAGTTTTATTTATATTTGAGAAAATAAAATTTTATTTCACAATTAATAAAAAAAACAAAATCAAAAATTATCATTATTTTCTGAGCTATATTTTAAAATTCAAAGATACAATTTTTAATATGAAGAAAATTAAAAATCGAAAAAAAGTAGCTGTTGTATTTTTAATATAATATAAATTATAATTTTAATGGGGTAATTTTAATAATTAATGAGCACAGATTATTCTTAGAGCAGCATATTGATGTAATATTCCTGATAAATTAAAACTAAACAAAGGAGTTATTTATATATTTTAAAAATAAAAAAAAACCTGAATCAATGAAATAAAATAATTGTTTCAGTTGCAAATAAAATAATTCAAATAAACTAATTTGCAATCTAGTTCTTTTAACTATATATCCACTTTATTAAATATTTATTTTTTTGCTTTTTAGGAAGCGGACTCCTGGGTGGCCGTACACCATTTGCAGACACAATCTGGCATTTTGGATCCCGATGATTGTGTGCGCGATGTAGCCGATGATAGGGAACAGATACTGGCTCATTTTGAGGACTCTGGACCAGATCCGGGCGTGCCGCAGGGCGGCGGTGATGGTGCCTCGGGCAGCTCCTCGGTGGGCACCGGTTCGCCGGATATATTTCGTGATCCGACTAATACAGAGGCGCCCACGCGTGATCTCTCCACGCCGCACATTGAGGTGACCAGCACAACGTCTGGCCCAATGGCCGGCCTGGGCGTTGGCCTAATGGTGCGCCGCAGCAGTGATCCCAATCTGTTGGCCTCGCTGAAGGCCGAGGGCGGCAATAAACGTTGGTCAGCGGCGGCGCCACACTATGCCGGCGGTGATTCACCGGAGCGTCTGCTGGTGGACAAGGCTGGTGGTCAGCTGTCGCCGCAATGGGAGGAGGAGGATGATGCTGCAGTGCAGCTAAAGGAGCAGTTGCTGCAGCAGCAACAACAACAGCAGCCGCAGCCACAACAGCAACACACACAACAGCCACAACAACATGCCACAGGAAGTGGCACGCATCAGCCATTCGCACGCTCCGGCCGTCTATCAATGCAATTTCTGGGCGATGGCAATGGCTACAAGTGGATGGAGGCAGCCGAGAAGCTGCAACATCAACAGCAGCAACCGCATCAGCATCAGCATCAGCCTTCCATGGCCACATCGCTGCCAAATAGCGCATATTCCAGTAAATCGCTGCCACGTGAGAGCAAACGCAAGGAGCCACTGGGTCAGGCATACGAGTCCATACGCGAAAAGGATGGCGAAATGCTGCTCATCATTAACGAATACGGCAGTCCGTTGGGTCTGACAGCCATGCCGGATAAGGAGCATGGCGGCGGTCTGCTCGTGCAGCATGTGGAGCCCGGAAGTCGGGCGGAACGTGGTCGTTTGCGTCGCGAGGATCGCATACTCGAAATCAATGGCATCAAGCTAATTGGACTCAGCGAGTCTCAGGTCCAGGAGCAGCTGCGTCGCGCCCTCGAGTGCTCCGAGCTGAGGGTGCGTGTGTTGCGCGGTGATCAACAGCGACGCCAGCAGCAGCAGCAGCAGCGTCGTGATTCCAAGGTCGCGGACATGATTGAGGTAGCCGCCGTTTCACCCACACGGAAGCCACATGCTGCTCCCGTGGGCACCTCGCTGCAGGTGGCCAATACCCGCAAGTTGGGTCGCAAAATTGAGATCCTGCTTAAGAAGGGACCCAATGGCTTGGGTTTCTCGGTGACCACACGCGACAATCCAGCGGGTGGACATTGTCCCATCTATATTAAGAACATATTGCCGCGTGGTGCGGCCATTGAGGATGGACGCCTTAAGCCCGGCGATAGATTACTGGAGGTCGATGGCACGCCCATGACTGGCAAGACCCAAACGGATGTGGTGGCCATATTGCGTGGCATGCCCGCCGGCGCCACAGTTCGCATTGTTGTCTCCAGGCAGCAGGAGCTGGCCGAGTTGCCTGTGGGTGTAAGTTATTCATATTATAATTCTATATAAACTCTTTCTAATTCTTTGATTTTCTACGATTTACAGCCGCCACAACCGGAGCCTATTGAGAAGTTAGCCCCAGTTGCACCAGGAGCTGTTGCTGCCTCCTCTGCTCCCATTCCGGTGCAAAAGTCCAGCAGTGCCAGATCACTTTTCCAACAGCAGCAGCAGCAGCAACAGGCACAGCTCAATGAATCTCAGCATTTTATTGATGCGGGCAGCGAGTCGGCAGCCTCAAATGTAAGTGATTTATTCATTTGGAACTGGTTCGAACATAGGAAATTGTCTAGTTCTGTTGTGAACTTTAAATTTAAAGAAAGAGGAATTAGGTTATTAGCAAAAATTATATTAAATATTTTATAGTTTATTAGTTTTCTTGGAGTTACAAATAAACTAGATAGAGTTTTCTTTATTTATACATTTTTGTAGTATTTTATAATCAGTAAAATTAAAGATTTAAAGAGTTATTAAAAAAAACCAACATTCAAGTTTTTAAGTGAAAATTTCTCAAATAGCTGTTTCTATAATTGACCATATTTTTATGCAAACTGTTGTATTCAATTTCAAATAATTTCTGAATGAATAATTTATTAGAAATATCAATTATATGATTAATTTCTGTTCCGAGTTATTTATAGTAATCCTTTATGTAAGTCAAAAATATAGCTATGTTTTTATAATGTCAAAAACGGTAGAAAAAATAAAAAAAATAAAATTTATAAACGACGAATTTTAGATATGTATGAATAGATTCTGAGTTATACAAAAACTTTTAAAAATTTTGTCGTAATTGTTTCGGGATTACAATTAAACAATTAGTTAAACAAAGTTGCTGGAAATTGTAGCTCATCGGAATGTCTAATTTAATTTTATTTGTTTATTTAGCTAACTTGAGCCAAAACATTGCAATCATTTAAAATATTTCTTCTATTAAAACAAGTTACAGCATTAAATGCAGTTGAAAGAAGAAAAAATTAAAAAATATACTTGAAAGAATTGTTAATTGTTTGATATCGAAACTTTTCTTTGGTTTTCTTTGAACAAAACATAAAATAAAATTTTTATCTAATTTCCATAAAACCAGACGAATATCTTTTGTTCGAAAAATTTATTATATTTTATCAACCAAATTATACAAGTCTAAGTTTCATAATGCTCTAAAGTCTAGACAATATAATCAAATTTATTCAAAATCGGATTACAAATGCTTAAGAATTAAACATTTTTGTTTTTCAAATACTATAGATTTTTTTCTTGTTATTAATTCTTTTAAATAATTTAGTTTAATTGGAGTACTAAGAGAAACTACTTGGCTCTTAATGAATTTAATATATATATAACATGAATGAATGAATTTAATATATATAATTTATATATAAATGGTGCAAAAAAGAAAATTTATAGATCATAATCAATTGAGAACGGCTAGGCCGATTTGGTTTAAATTCTTCTTTTTTTTCAGTTTTTCGAAATTGCCAGGAGAAGGATCTTTAAATACGAAAATCACAATAGGCAATATTTTTAAAATTAATAAATTATATTAATTGAACGTAGCGCCACTATAAATAATTTATATGACAAAGCTACGTTTGTCGGATTAACTGAAATATGATTAGTTTGTTTTATTGTTATTTTTTTTGGAGTTAGGGCGTAGCAGCGCACGCCAAATATATAAAAAAGTTGCATATTAGTTGCATTAGATTCTTCTACTTCCTTTAACTTTGCCAGCTTAGTATTTTAAACTATTTTTAAATTATTTCTAATGCTATTCTTTCCTTTATTTTAATCCAACAGGACAGCCTGCCACCAAGCAGCAGCAGCTGGCATTCACGTGAGGAGCTGACACTGCATATACCCGTTCATGATACTGAGAAGGCAGGGCTGGGTGTCAGTGTTAAGGGTAAGACGTGTTCCAATCTGAATGCGTCTACTTCCAGCGGCGGTGGTAGCACCAATGGCAGTGGCAGTGGCAGTGGCAATGGTAGTGGCAGCAACATGAAGCACGATGGTGATCTGGGCATATTTGTTAAAAATGTCATTCATGGTGGTGCCGCATCGCGCGATGGTAGATTACGCATGAACGATCAATTGTTGAGCGTCAATGGCGTCTCGTTGCGTGGCCAAAACAATGCCGAGGCCATGGAGACATTGCGTCGTGCCATGGTCAATAATCCGGGCAAACATCCCGGCACCATAACATTGCTAGTCGGACGCAAAATATTGCGTTCAGCTAGCTCAAGTGATATATTGGAGCACAGCCATAATCATAGCAATAACAACAATAGCAACAGTAATAACAACATCAACATTAGCAGCAACAACAACAACAACAACAATAGCAGCTCCAATGCCAGCGACAATTCCGGTGCCACGGTCATCTACTTGAGCCCTGAGAAACGTGAACCGCGCAGCAGCGGGAATGGACCTGGTAGCGCCGGCAGCGATATGAATAGGTAAATTAAAGTCTTAATCTATATAAATATTTGAAAAAAATTTAAAATTTTGTAATAACCAGAAATATTTTATAAATTAAAAAAACAAATGTATTATAATATAATAAATAATATTTAATATGCATATAGAAATTCGCCCCGAAAAATTAAAATTATCCTAATAACCAGAAATAGTTTATAAATTTAAAAAAAATCTATGATAATATAATAATATTGAATGTGCATATGGAAACTCGCTCCTAAAAATAAAAATTATCCTAATAACCAGAAATAGTTTATAAATTTTAAAAAAAATCTATAGTAATATGTATATTGAATGTGCTAATAGAAAATCACTCCCAAAATCAGAAATAATTTATAAATTTTTAAAAATATAGAAATCTTTACCTTACCCTTTACTTATCCTTGCAAAAGGGTATTATAATTTTGTCTCGAAATGTATAATGCATAGAAGGAGAAGTTTCTGACACTATAATCCTTATAGTATATATATACTTATACTATACTATACTTAGCGTATAAAATATATATATTCCTGAAAAGAACGACGAGCTGAGTCGATATAGCCATGTCCGTCTGTTTCTATGCTGACTTTTTATCTTTGAGCTATCGTGATGAAACTCGGCCTAGATAAAGCTTAATAATGTATGTAGTTTGTATGTCAAAATCAGCCCAATCGGACTACTATATCATATAGCTGCCATGGAAACAATTGGGTCAAAAATGAGTTATTCTAAGAAAAAGTATTCAACATTTTCTTAGAAGACCATTGCTAGGGTATATAGCTTCGGCGTGCCCAAGATATCCGTTTCTTTCTTGTTTTTTTTTTCATATAAATATTTTCGATATAGACTTTTTATTTTTTTAAATATATATTCCATATTTCTGTAAAGTAGAAATAAAATGAGCTTTTATTTAGCATTTGAGAAATGTGTTTTAATTTCAGAAAAATACATAAAAGTTGTAAAATACATTTAAAATTTGTGCATAAAACGTTTTAAAATTAGTTCAAAATATTTTAAAATTTGTTTAATGTGATTTTTACTAAGGATTTGTAAGGAATGGGATAATTGTGGCATATTGAAGTTGAAGTTTTCATAGCAGTTTCATTTTAAATTCAGTTTGCAAAATGTTTTAAACAGGGACCATAACAATTATAAATTATACTATTATAAAAAATTACCTGTTATTATAATATTTCTTGATTTTATTTATATGATATAAAATTTTGGCTTTCAAAGCTGAAAATTAGTCTTAAATCGATTAAATACCTGCCAAAAACCGGTGCATAATTGTTTATTAATCGATTCTTTAAGTCAAAATTGAACTGCAATTCACTAAATCTTCCTGTTTTTATTTCAGATGGAGCAATCCCGTTTTGGATCGTCTAACCGGTGGCATTTGCTCCACAAACTCTGCGCAGCCAACACAGCAACAGCAGCAATCGCAAACGCAGACACAGCAGCGTCGTCTGCCGCCACCACCGCTGGGTGCAGGTGGAGGAGGAGTCGGTGGTGTTAATACAGCCGGCTTGCGTAACGAGAGCTACTATATGGCCACCAATGATAACTGGTCGCCAGCGCAGCTGCACCTGCTCAATGGGCATGGCAATCAAGCGCTGCTCATTGAGGATGATGCGGAGCCTATGTCACCGTAAGTTGATGGCAATAATATAAACAAATTCTTTATTTAATTTTCACTTATTTTTGGTTTTACAGTACGCTGCCGGTGCGCGCACACGATGGCCAGCACTGCAACACGAGCAGCGCGAACATATCGCAAGCGAGCACCGTTCTGGGGCAGAGCGCGGGGATAACAGCGCCCGGTGTGACGGGCAATTTTGATGCCACATACTCGTCACAGTTGAGCCTGGAGACAAACAACTCGGGCGTTGAGCATTTCTCACGCGATGCGCTCGGTCGTCGCAGCATCTCCGAGAAGCATCATGCGGCATTGGATGCACGCGAAACGGGCACGTATCAGCGTAATAAGAAATTGCGGGAAGAGCGGGAACGCGAACGTCGCATACAGCTGACCAAATCGGCCGTCTATGGCGGCTCCATTGAATCGCTGACGGCGCGCATTGCCAGTGCCAATGCCCAAATGGCCGCAGCAGCGGTGGCAGCGGGCTATAAGCACGCCAAGACCAGCTCACACATTGAGCAGCGGGAACAGCAGCAGCAACAGCTGCTGGCCGCTGAGGCGGAGGCACGCGATCAATTGGGCGATTTGGGACCATCGCTGGGTCTGAAGAAGTCCTCATCGTTGGAATCGCTGCAAACAATGGTCCAGGAGCTGCAAATGTCCGATGAGCCGCGAGCTCATCATGCATTGCGTGCGCCGCGTGGACGCGGACGCGAGGATAGCTTACGTGCCGCCGTTGTCAGTGAACCGGATGCGAACAGTAAGCTAAATTGAATTATAATATTAATAATAATAACAATATAAATAAATGAATGCCTTCAACTTTTATAGAGCCACGCAAGACTTGGCTGCTGGAGGAGGGCGATCACGAGGGCGGCTTTGCCTCGCAGCGCAATGGGCCGTTCCAGAGCTCCCTGAATGATGGCAAACATGGCAGCAAGTCGCGTGCCAAGAAGCCCAGCATATTGCGTGGCATTGGGCACATGTTTCGCTTTGGCAAGAATCGTAAGGATGGCGTTGTGCCCGTCGATATCTATGCAACATCCTCGATTGTTAACGCAACGCCGTCAACAGCTGTGCCACATCAGCAACAACAACAACAACATCAACAGCAGCAGCTGCAGCAGCAGCAACAACAACAACAACAAATTCCAGCCGCTGCACTTGCTGCTCTAGAGCGCAATAATAAGCCGCCAGCGTATCAGCCGCCGCCTCCATTGCCAGCACCAAATGCAGCTGGTGGCGGTGGTGCAGTAGCAGCAAGCGGCGGTGGCAGCAACGGAGCTGCAACACTGAATGGTGGCATACATCAGAATGATATATTTAATCATCGCTATCAGCATTATGCCAACTATGAAGATTTGCATCAGCATCAAATTAGGTGAGAGGCTGGCTTTATGCTTTTGGTTACATTTCATCACGCTTTAATATCAATATAACATTATCAGATCACTTATATGTATATGTATATAAATATTTATGTTTTATTAACATATTCTATATGCAATTGGTGGTGGTTAACATTTGACTAATATTTACTTTTGTGTATTTAGTGGACAGATAAATAGTTGAAGTTCAGAATTTATGGGGTTAACAAATATTTTTAATATTTTTAAATGTTGTCCAAATTGAAATTGAAAAACCCATTAATCAATTTAAGAGTTAGAAAAGAATAGCCAGTATAATAATTAAAAAATATATATAACTGGCTTAGTATAATAATTAAAAAATATATATAACTAAGTCTTAATAATTCAGTAATATTTTGTATTTAAAAAAATTTAACTGAAATATTATCAAGCTGTTGGGCAGCTCAGAAAAATAGAAAAGAAAGTTTAGCCATAAATTATAAAAATTTCAATTAAAAGCATTTCCATATTTAGACAGAAAAATATACATATGGGCATTTATAGAGTGGCGTTACGTGACAATCGTACGCCTAAATGTGAAAAAACAAAAGTAATGTCAAATTTTTGAAAATTTATTTTTAATTCTGATTAGCAATTCAGCTGGACTATATTTAGTACAAGAGATAAAAATAAAAACATTCAATCGTTCCGATTAAAAGATATAGCAAAAAACAGCCGTGGCGTTACGTGACAAGAATTGTAGTCGGTTTCGACTTAAAGTTGTAAAAGCACAAAACTCTGCAAAGTGTGCAAGCCTTTTTGTATAAAACTACATATATGTATTTAGTATATTATAATCTGATAAAATAACTTGAAATTTAAACAGAAGATTCTTAGTTAAAGTTATAAATTTCTATAATAGTTTCTTGTTTTTGTCTTTGTCATTTAAATAAAAGTATTTATGTGCTTGTATGTATATTTTGTAACTTATATTATATGTGTCTGTTAAATTTATGTATTAACTTCACACCGTGTTTTGTGTCTCTCTCTCTCCCTCTCTATTTCTCTTTCTACACTGTGTATTTTACTAAATTTAACATGTTCATACACTACTCTCACACTACAACAACAACCACAACAAACAACAACAATCGCAACATTGCAACAACAAATAAATCATTACATAACATGATTATCACCACAACAACATCATCATCTACATTATTAAATGCCATTAACCAACACTGGACAATGTGTGTGCGTCTGTGTTGTAAAATGAACACAGAGATAATGTCGTTCAAGAGACGCTCTCAGAATCAACGCTCGAATGCATGCGGCAACAGGTGATCAGGCAACGCATCAAGGTGGAGGCCGAAAGGTACTGCACTAACACTATGGTTTTTGAGTTGTAATATATATATTTATATATATACGCACCCACACACACACACACACACATACACATGTATACATTTGTATTATATTCAAATTATGCTCAAATTGTGGTATGCTTTTTTTTTGCCTTGCGCTTTTTACAGTCGTCGCCATCAACATTATCATTCACAACGCAGCGCCCGCTCCCAGGACATCAGTATGCATTCCTCATCCAGCCAACAGCAACAGCCGCCATTGCCATTGCCACCATCAGCAGCGGCCGCAGTTGCTGCAGCTGCAGCAGCGGCAGCAGCAGCACATCAACAACAGCAACAGCAACAGCAACAACAACAACAATCAAACGGATTGCGTCCCATGAGCAGCTATTATGAATATGATACAGTGCAGCAGCAGCGTGTGGGCAGCATTAAGCACAGTCATAGTCACAGTCATGGACATGGACATGGACATGGACATGGCCAGCATAATGGCAACTCAACATCATCGCCGATTAGCGTGAATGTGGCACAGCCGCATTGGAAATCAGCATCGCTCAATGGCTACTCGCCGGCATCGTTGAACAGCAGCGCACGCAGTCGTGGACCCTTTGTCACCCAGGTGACCATACGCGAGCAGAGCGGCATGCCACAGTCATCACAGCTGCAGCAGCAGCCCACCTATCAAACGGTACAGAAGCTGGCAACAGCTCAGTCACAATATGGCAGCGCTGCCGGTGCACAGCCGCATGCATCCAAGGTGTGACTATAGGTGCTGGCGCATGCGCGCGCCACACGCGACGTTCTGGTGGAGAGTCCACATAGCCGGCGCTCCGAGCTGAGCGAGGTGGAGGTCTTCTATTATGCCACCGAATGTTGAACATTTTGTAACAATGGAAAGGGGTAGATTGACATTTGAGTCGCGTGTCAGACGCAAGCGACCCGGCAAAGCAATCAAAACTGGCAACCAGTTAAAATCATGTTTTTTTTTTTTTTTTTTAAATATATATTTAATACAAATATTGACAAAGACAAATCGTTAAAGAATTTGTTCAAAGACACACACATATGCATATAGCTTAAGTTCATTTAAAAGAAAGAAGAAAATTTACATTACACAATGAAAGTATTCCATAATTAAAAAAAGCGCTAGAGAAAATGTTACTTAATTCAAATGCTTTGCGCTTCATTTCAATTGTATTAATTGCTTAGTCTAAGTCAAGGACCATGTAAATAATAAAACAAAAACGTAGTTAAGCAAACGAAACATTTAAACAAAAAACAAAACAATCCATATTTCATACAAGAATTTATTTATATGGCTTAGTCTCAAACATAATCAACTATATAGCATTATGTTGATATCAATTAATTAACAATTTGTCATTTAAAGGCCAAAATCATATTGTAAATAATAAAATAACTGGCATATAATTATATACCTATATATATATCTACGCATACATACCATTTATATTTATATATATTATATATATATATATATTTTTTTTTTGCCTAGCTTTAAAGCCGACGCCATTTTGTGTGCAAAAAAAAAATTGAAGGAAAAAATTGCAAATTGACAGTTGAAAAGTAAAACTTAAAGCCCCCCAAAAAAAAATATAATTATTATTATTATTATTTTCTTCATGTCATCTTTATTTCCAATAAGCTAAAATTATAAATAAATATTTATACTAAGTGCGCGCAAGCAAATTGTTTGCATAAGGCATTAACAAAAACGTTGTGTAGCTGAGTAGAAGCCAGCCCAAATTAAAAAATGAACGCAACTCTATATACTATATATAAGATCGTATAAACCCCATCATACACACATACGTTAAATATTGTAATTTTTTTTGTGTGTATTTTTGAATATTTTGTAAATTGCAAAAATTCTGTTGCGAATTAAACAACTAAGTTTCTATATCGATATATAAAACAAAAGTTTTGGTGTTTTTTTTTTTAATTTTTTCGGGAAAATCCATGGCCTTGTAAATAATCTATTTTAATTCTGAAAGTATTGAGGACATATTACACTTAACAAGGTAGGGAGAGTTCTCTCAATTTTTTAGGGCCAGACGTCATTGTTTTGTGTTTATTATTATTGCAAATTACTTAAATATGTTCACAAGGTGCGCGATTTGCCATAAATTATTTGTGGCAAGTCCTGTAAGACTTGTGCGGGTTCCCAGGGACTTGAAGATAAAAAAAGGTTGGGAAACACTAATAACTTATAGCAAACATACAAAATAAATGTAACAAAAACAACACAAAATGAAAATCATGCTATCCCTTTTCTTTGTCATACAAAAAGTAAAAAACTAAGCAGGCTAAGAGCATCTCTTTCTAACACATGCGTTCATATAGCGTGGCCCTAAGCTCTTCCTAATGACTTTACCTTTTTAAAGAGTATTCAGTACAGAACTGCATATTTACTGGCTATATATTCATTTATTTTAAATTGCCACTGAAATCAAATTTATTAACACATTGTAGTACATAAATGTATGTTAAAATTGATAGATAAAATAACATACCTACACTCAAAAAAAAGTGTACATCCAATTGTGGAAAACTGACGTCAGTGGTTGGAAAAACAGGAAAGAAATAGCGCTAAGAAATTTTTTTATGCCTTGTAGATTTAATTACCACAAAGTGAAGAAAATGTTGTAACTCTGGCAGATAAAATTTTCTGTTTTATTTATTTTATTTAATTATTTCGATAACTCGAGGAAACTTTTTCTACAAAACATGGAAAAAATCTATAATTTTATGTCCATAATCAAAAAAAATCCGTTATTTTTTTAAATTTGAATAAAAAAATTACTTTACTTTGGTTAAAGAAATAAGTCAACATATTTTGTAAAAATTTATATTGAGCATAGAAAATTTTCTGCAGGTGAATGAATTTTATATTCATTTCATAGAACACCTGGATTTCATATTGTAGAAAATCCATACTTCCGATTATAAGCCCATAATTTTTTTCGTTTATTCATATCATAGAAAATATATTCGTACTGTGGAAATTTTCACTTCTTTGTAGAGATTTATACTCTGTAGAATTTTATTTTATTTTTTTTATCGAAAGTGTTTCTATACTTAACAAAATTTCTTTTTTCTTAGTGTAGGTGACATACCCAAATAATAATTATAATACCACATATATATTTTATATTCTTAACTTTCGATAAATAGATACACAAATTGTGAACCTAGATACCTGGATTAGGTTAATAAGGTACACAAATTGTATACCTAAACGTAGTTTGTGTTTTATATACTGCAGATAAATGCCAAGATTTATCTACTAACGCTATTTTATTTTGGGTATGCGTTTGGATAACTTCTTTGATTTCATGGTCAAAAACTTGGAAATGACCGACTCTTTGCTTAGCTTTGTTAGCTTCTTTAAGGGTTTTGGCCTTTGCAGCATTGATAGCCTAGATACCAGTTTAGATATTTTTTTGGGGGCAGCTCTGTTGGTTGCACCACCTGCCACACGTTGCACCAAACTATTGTGTTTATGTTGATAGACAGCGGTTGCTGGGGGTTTAGGTGTTGTTAAGCTCACGTACATATTGTGGATGCGCCCCTTGGGCAGCATAATTGGTGTAAGCAGGGTAAAGTTCATCAGGGACTTCTGGCTGGGCGTCTTATCCCATTTTTCACTATTGTATATAGAAAAAGAAATTATTAAGTATTCAATGCATATATGTTAACTCACTCGGGCATTCCGGTCGGTGGGATAACCACATCCAGTACATTATCAATAAGCCGCGTCTTTAGGGTACAATCATTTTTGGTGGTCGAATGTATTGAGGGCGATGTATTGATTTCAATTAGCCAGGGCTTTAAATTATTATCAATAATTATATCATATCCATAGACCTCAAAGCAATGCCGATCATTGGCCATTACGGGCGCAACGGCGTCCAGAGAATGACGTATTGTCTCTGTGATGCGACGGAAGAGCTCCTTGGATATGCCCTCACCACGTATGCTGTCCAAGTAGAGCCATAGATTCTGCATCGACCACTTGCCACCGTGTATGGTATTGTACTCCGTCTGTGTAAATTAGAATGCAATTAGGAAATAGATATAACATAGAATAAATAATGTGAGAACGGTAAAAAAAACCACATTAGCTGACTTAGAAAAAGTATTATTCTATTCCGATACAAATTTCCAAAATAACTTAAACTTACATTAGTCTTTTGTATGCTAACATTGGTCAAATGCATAAAGACATTATCAATCTCGGTATGATCGTATCTCTGGGTACAAAAGCGACAAAATCCCTCATTATATAGATAGGCCTTAATTGGATTGAACGTGGTGACCAAAACATAAAGACGCAGATCAAATTTCTTGCCACCAATAAGTAGCGGATTATCAATATATTTGGAAATGACGCAAGTATCACGATGGCAATGTGGATAGAAGGTGCGTGCCTCGTTGGCGAATTTCTTCAATTTAGATAATTTATTAATTAAATAGATGCCAACACCTTGTGACTTATGGGTGGGCTTTACGATCCATGTACTTGATCGATTCTTATGAAATTCCTTCAAAAATAGATTATAATCGGCGGGCAATACGAATGTCATGGGTATTATATCCAAGTGTATGTAACGTGTGCCACCGATGCCTGGCTTAATATTGATTGGATGTGTTTCGGCCAGGGCTTCTCCCTTACGCTCCAAGTCCTTGCGGTAGCGTTTTATGTTCTTCACCAATAGATCCTTGCGCGACAGTTCCATTGAGTTGGGAAAATGATTTATTATTCTGTTAAGGATAATGAAAGAGATTTTGAACAATCGAAAATATTCAATATTTTTTATTATTACTTACTGATCGGAACGCATGCGATAGGGATGATCAACCCCAAAGATATAGCGACAATTTTGAGGACCTGCCCAATATAGATTCCATTCGCCATCGAATGCGGGCACCTTTTGCCATCCACGTTTCTGAAAGTTGTTATTTAGCGCTATTTTATCACAGTCTATGCTATAATATAGACAATGGCGCTTTTTCCGAGGCCAGGGCCTTTCCCTGGAGGCAAGTCCAAAGATGGGCAATGACAGCTTCGATTTACTATTGTTGCTTGAGAACGAATTTTTGCTAATATTATTGGGTTTCTTAAATATTTTCAATTTGTTTTTCATTTTCTTTTGAAGGGTTTACACAATTTACAATTTAGAATTTCATTGAAAATGAATTTTGGCCAAAGAGTTCTAGTTTTTTTTTTTAAATTGCAAAAACACTATTTAAGCTATTTATTAATTTTTTTTAACCTTTTATATAATAGTACATAAGAATTTATTAAAACAAAAACCCCCAGGAAAATGACTTAAAAATGCTACATTCTAAGATTTAGATCAACTAAGTTTTAACTTGTAAAACAAGCTTTTGGCATACTTAAGTCTGCATAAAAGTTGTGGTATTTATATGTTGGTTAATACATACATAGATCAAACAATCATCTTAAAATTATAAAGAACAGACTATTTTATCAGCCTTTTGTAGGTCCAAGAAATACCAGGCTATTCAATAAGTTTATGAGAATGGCAAGAACAATTTAAGTAAATAAAACTCTTCGCAATTCTTCTCACCTAAATACACTAAAATCTTCATTAATCTCTTACAGCATTGTAAAGTAAAGTAGAGTTACTAAGGTTAGTATTGAAATTCTGATTAAAATCGATTGAAAGTGACATTTTAGGATTATATATTTTCAAAAACGTTCATTTTCCTAAAAAGCGAATAGGTTTATCGTCCCAATGGCTAGGTTTTCCAAACCTGGCGAAAGTATGGAAATTATAATGTTAACTTAAGTTGGGTAATTTTTTTTTGTAAATATAAATAATATTGATAATAACAGTTAGATCAAATATCAATATAACTTTATTAAAAGACAACATACAAACTCTTTGTTCTATACTATTTTGAGTAGTCACTATTTGCCAATATAGAAACGATCAATAGGAACTGTTTATAGGATACTAGATCAACACAATAAGTCAATTCATATAAATATATGTATATATATCTATATATCTATTGATTTTGTGCACAAGTGCATTCAGAATATTCAGCAGCTGTTTAAACGCAAACAAATGTGGAATTGTAGACAAATATTATGGATTATCGCTGATCATTAGAAATACCAATGTGTACAAACTACATATATATCGTATATATAATAGATGATCTGATACTTCCTGTTGAACCTTTAAAAAAAGAAAATGAAAGTGTTAATTCCATTTAACAGCCATTAGCAATTACAATAGTCGCATTCTATATACATATGTATGTATTCCAAAAGTTGGATAAGTATATAGATTCTGATTTTGGGTTCCATTGCGGGTTCTAGGGGGTATAAGTAACCACAACTAAGCAAATTGACTTTGACATAGATATTTGTCTCGCACTTTTTGTACTGAGGTTTTTGGTCAGTTCGGTTACTCATTAAGCAATTCACACATTGTCCAATGTCCGAGGGCAGGGCGCCAGAACAATAACCAGGCATTGTCCATGCCCCTCCATCTATTTACTATAAATGCTCCACAGCGGTCAACAAAGTTCAACAGTCAGCCACCACAAGGTGTTCAGTTCAGTTCAGTTCAGTTCAGTTCAGTTCAGTCAAATTGGATTTTCAACTATAATTCCTGGATATATAAACCAAAACTGAGCAACATTATGAAGATCTATGCATTAACTTTGCCGCTGCTCCTTCTGGCCGCTCTGGTGGCGCCTGGTGAGGCCACCTTTGGCAAGCTGGGTCTGGTGTTGGGCGGCGCTGCGGGTGGCTATGGCAGCTCCTATCCATATGGTGGAGGCTACGGCGGTGGCTATGGAGGTGGCTACGGCGGTGGCTATGGAGGTGGCTATGGAGGTGGCTATGGTGGCGGCTATGGTGGCGGCTATGGAGGCGGCTATGGTGGTCTCTATGGCAACGAAAATGTGGTCAAGGTAATCAAAGTATCTGTGGTGCCAGGCGGTGGCTATGGAGGCGGCTATGGAGGTGGCTATGGAGGTGGATATGGAGGTGGATATGGCGGTGGCTATGGCGGTGGCTATGGAGGTGGTTATGGCAGCGGTGGCTTTGTTGGCGCTGCGCCAGCTATATCCACATCGGCTGTGGTCACGCCCGTGGTAACATCTGTGGCAACGCCAGTTATAGCTGGCGGTGCTGGCTTTGTGGGTGGTGCTGTTGGCGGCATTGGCGGTGGTTTTGCCGGTGGTGCTGCATTGCCCGCTTCCTATGGCTTTGGCGCTGGCTACGGTGCCGGCGGTGGCTTTGGACTTGGCTTTGGTGCGCCCGCTGCTCTGGGCGGCGGCGGTGGTTGGTGCTAGGTGTTGCAACGAATGCGATTTGTTTGTATTTCATTTAAAAAAAAATATATTACTAACTTTTTTTTTTTTTTTGTTTAACTATAATAAACGATATGTAATTAAAAACTGTAAAATTAAAGCTAAAAAAAAATAATGTTCGAAACGTGGCTCAAGTATTGATGGGTAATCAAATTGGTAAATGTTTAAATTCAATTTGTTGGCATACATTTTCAGCACTCGAATGTTTCATAATCAAATCTCTATAGCCAACAATACGGCCAATGCAAAGATGTACCCCAATACATGCGACTGACCTTCAAAAATATCAATCCGGGTGGAAAATGAAATTGAGAGTTGAAGATGCTCAGTAAATAGCCCGGAATTCATATGGGGCTTAACTTTTGGTGTGGTTTCAGCATGTGGTACACCGCATCGCACACTCTGTGGACACATTCACTTAGCTCACAATAGTCAAATGGTAATGAAGTGCCAAAATGGCATAACCAAACCCAAAATAAAATAAAATAAAGTGGCCCAAGAATGTTGTACGCCACTTGGCTACAAATTGGCTAAACTTAAACTTAAATTGAAATTTGAAAATGTGTAAATAAACTATGATTTCATATACTATTTGCCATGTTCAACAATTGTTCAACAAAGCTGCGAAAGAGTTTTAAATTTGTGTGATATATAGGAATCGTTGGTAATATCTTAAATAATATATAGGCATTTTTCTATAAGTAAATATACATATGAGCATATATTTCATAGACTGTTATATATAGTTTATTGTTTTTAAATTAATTAAAATGGTAGATTTATCAGGATGCAAGGATATTTGAGCTGATCGTCAATAGAAATACAATGCCACGTCGAAAAAGAAATATCAAGTATTGTTCTAAAAATCAGTGTATGAAGAACCTATTTAACTATGCTAATTTAATAATTTTGTCAATTTACTTTTGATCATATTCAGAACATAAATTAAATTACTTTGTCAGCAATATTGTCTTGATTTGTATCAACACATAAAGGTACTGATATCATTACACCGCAAGAAAAAAAAATTTCTTTGATTATAATCTATTAGTAAATCTATAGATCTAAAAACCAAAATTCTACTTTTGGAGAAAAAATTGCACAAAAATTAGCTTTTTTTAAAATGAGCATATTTCTAGGCGAAATTTTCATTTCAAACCGCAATAACTTCTATGCGAAAAATCTAATTAAAAAATGTTGTATAACAGGTTGATAGGCTATTTTATTATCTTTTCAAAACGGTAAATATCTTTGATATCATTAAACTATGTTCGGAGTTATTTTCACTTTACCAAAGCTGCCTTTTTGAAAAGTCGAAAATCTAGCTTTTTTTGTTTATCTCAAAAACGGTCCAGGCAACCTATTTTTTAAAAGTATTTTCCGGAATCAGTGATCCATTTAACATATAAATCGACTCTTAAAAATTTCGGGATACAAAATGCTGTTGCATATTGTTATCAGAATATTGTGCTGACCGTATAATCATGAACATCTTTTGATACACTTCGAAAGGTTCTACAATGTAATGGTAGAATAGATTGATTTAATAAAAGTAAAGAATAATAACACCAAAATGTACCTAGGTAAAATACAAGACATTATATTAAGGTATATTGTAGGATTACACTATCAAAAACTAAAGTGTATTTGATCAGCATAATAACAATATGCTGAAAGCTATTTTATTATTTGAAAAACTTTTTTGTGTTTCAAATTAATTATTTAGAAATTTCTTTACTATAGTGAAGTCATATTTGATTAAAGTTGAATTTATATTTTATTTAACATAATTTTAAAAAGTCTCCAAAAGTACTCCTCTCGTTTGCTTACAAAATAAAATCATATTAATTAAACTGCAATAAAATTTGATAGCCGGTATATTTTGTCATGATTTTGATAAAGATCAAATAAATACAGTTTATAGCCGGAATGATATATATATATGTATAATCATTGATAACTAACAAATAGCTGCTTCTTCTAGCTTATACAAACTGGGCTAAGTTATGCTGTTAATAATTGGTTTAAAGCATTCAAAAGAACTCAAAACCTGTTGACTCCTGTTGCTCGTAAAAATTTTGAAAATGTTGCACGCGTGTTGTAAAATAGACTATGGATCAATTTGCATACACGTTTAGGCCAAAAAAAAAAAACAAACTGAGAGATACAACAGATAGTGGAATAAAAATTAATGGGCATCTATAGACATAGACAACATGCCTTAAAATGGAACTGAAACGCGCCCTTTATGATGCGAACGTGGGACAAGTTTTTGACTGCAAACTTTAAAGTTAAACCTGAGTTAAACTTGGGATTTATTTGCACAGCATTTGCTCGCCCGGTTAGCACATCCAATATACGAGTATATTGAATCCCATACCCATCCCATCCATATGAGCCATAGGCAGTTCAAGTAGCTACGTGTAGCCATGCACAAGATCTTTGCTGAATGAATGACAATACGAGTACAAGTTTGAGTTTGAGTATAGATTCATCTATATACTAGCAATATAGCCATATAGCCATATAGAAAAGAGAGCTATATACATATGTACCTAAATGTGCACTGAGCAAAATTGTATACATATATTTATATGGAGTGCGAAATTTTTATTACTTTTAAATTACAGCAAAATTTATGATATATGCATATATAAAACTTAATTAAAATTTTATTTATTGAGTCGTAAGATATAAAATTAATAAACCGAAAAATAAATGTTTCGATAGACTACACACATCTGTAACATTTATTTGAAATGACAAGTTTTAAATGCTAATCAAATCCAGGGTTATTGTGTGTGAATGCACTGTGCCAATTTATAATATTGTTTAGAAATACTTATTAATTTAAATTGCTTAATTTAATTTGAAGCATTATTGTATGTTAGTTGATTTCAATAAATTGTGTAAATCGTCCTTTGGATACAACCAGTTTTCTAATATATAGCCGAAGTTTTTCCTAAAAACCGAATTCTGAATTTTCTATATGTTTAAAAAAATTTGTAATCAAACTAATTTAGAAATAAACTATTTCTACACTATATATACTTATATATATACTTATATGAGAAAAATATTATTCTTTTAATCAGTAATTTTGAATAAGTGTCTGTATTTTCTATATTTCAAATATTTAGCTAAGTATAAGTATATATATATTCAAGCGTTGTTCTGACACGAGTTACATATAAAATTATCTAATTCAAATTTATTTAAAAAATACTGCCTACTGTGATTGTTGTAACAGTGCTGTATATGTTAACAGAGCTGTATACAATAACAGTGAGTAGATCTGTTAAGGCGTTAGCGACATTTCCGGAAAGTTTTCCCAACATTTTTTTTCCTAGAAACCTTCTTCTTTCAATTACGAACAACATAAATGATATTGAGCCAAATTGACCCAGCCCTACTCTATTGATAAATTCGATTATTCTTTTTTTTTGTCTTCATTTTTATATACATAATTAGATATGTTAAGTTTCAAATAAATATAAATTTTTATTGATTTGTGGTAATTCTCTAAGTTTTAATTGAGATAGAGTTTATGTGTGAATGAAAATCTTTTGACTTTAAGTGATAAAGAATTTCTTTCAGTGTAGCGGTATTTTGGGAATTACCTGCGCTTCTTGCGAATCGTTTTGACGGCTGACGGCACACCAAGTTTATTTGCCTAGAGAGGTGAGAAAATATCTCAGTTTATGGTTAAGTAGTTGAGTTGACAGACAAACAGACAGATATATATATAGACGGATAGTCAAAAAGGTAGATAGATGGATAGCTAGATAAACATATTGATAGATAGATGGATATATAGTATATATATATATATATAGATGGATAGCCAGTTAGCTGGGGACGCGCCTTAGTTTTTGGCGTTTTGGTGTGGCCCATAAGTAACTATTTATGAATTAAGCAAACATCTTGACGAGCTTCAAAAGTGTCGCTGCTGCTGCTGCTGCTGCTGTCACTGCCGCTGCCTCTGTCGACGTCGTTGCTGTTGTAGTTGTTGTTGTCGCTGATCGGGTCCAGCGTAAAACATAAGATTTGTATTATTAGAACTACACATTATAGAAGACGGGACGTTGACTGCGACTGCGAAGCTGTAGACTGTAGACTGTAGACTGCTGCGTTGCCCTATAAATTTGTGCGTATCGGCATCTGGGGACATCAGTTGAGCTTTGCTTAGAGCAGGCACCACACGCACCACACGCATCCACCCTCAAGTTCACAATCCAAAGAGTAAGAGGCAGAGACAGACAGAGAGATGAAACTCTTCGCTTGTATTGTTGTTGCCCTACTGGCGCTAAGTGCGCCCGCCCAGGCTCTTTTGGGCGCCAAGTTGGCCCTACTTAAGGCCCTAAGCGGTGGTGGTGGTGGCGGCGGTGGCGGCAGCGGCTATGGCGGCAGCGGTTTCGGCGGCAGCGGCTATGGCAGCGGCGGCTACTCGGGCGGCTACAACCAGGGCTACTACACACAACCCAGCCGACCAGTGTACAACAATTATGGAGGTGGATACAGCAATGGCGGTGGCTACAGTGGCGGCTATGGTGGTGGCTACAGTGGCGGCTATGGTGGTGGCTACAGTGGCGGCTATGGCGGCGGCTACAGTGGCGGCTATGGCGGCGGCTACGGAGGCGGCTATGGTGGCGGCGAGCAAGTGATCAAGGTCATCAAAGTAGTGGAGCAACCTCAAAGCTACGCTCGCTCCAGCGGCAGCTATGGCGGTGGTTATGCTGGTGGTTATGGCAGCAGCAACAGTTATGCCAGCTCGGGCAGCTATTCCAGCGCCATTGCGGCACCCGTTCAAACCGTTCAGACCACGTCAGTGGCCCAGGCTGTGCCAGCTGTGACCTACACGCCCCCAGCTCCAGTTTCAGTGCCAGTTGCAGTTCCAGCTCCAGCTCCCATCACATACTCAGCACCAGCACCAATTAGCTACTCTGTGCCCGCACCTCAGCCCGCCCCAGTGCCAGTCACGTACTCAGTGCCCGCACCACAACCCATTGTGCGTGTGCAGCCAGCTCCAGTGCCAGTCACGTACTCAGTGCC
The DNA here is from genome assembly GCA_035043045.1 of Hirtodrosophila alboralis. Classification (NCBI taxonomy): domain Eukaryota; kingdom Metazoa; phylum Arthropoda; class Insecta; order Diptera; family Drosophilidae; genus Hirtodrosophila; species Hirtodrosophila alboralis. The sequence continues at coordinate 424,074 of JAWNNH010000002.1, forward strand.
CGCTCCACAGCCCGTGGTTCGCGTACAGCAAGCGCCCGCACCCGCTCCAATTACATACTCAGTGCCCGCACCACAGCCCGTGGTGCGTGTGCAGCCCGCACCGCAGCAGTACGTGAAGACGGTCAAGGTGATTGTGGAGGATGATAACAGCGGTGTTAACCATGTGCCAAGCACTGTCTACGGTCCACCAGCCGAGGCCACCTCCTTTTCGACAGCCTCCACAGGCAGCGGCTGGAACAATGCCGGTTGGAATAATGGCGGTGCCAGCTACAACAATGGCGGCTACAACAATGGCGGCTACGGCAACGGCGGCTACGGCAACGGTGGCTACAGCAACGGTGGCTACAGCAATGGCGGCTACAGCAACGGTGGCTACAACAATGGCGGCTGGAAGAGCGGCGGCATCTGGGAGAAGCTGACAGCCGGCTGCTAAAGCAATCTTTCATCAAATCCTTAAACCCAAACCGAATAGTTTCTAACCTCAAACGCTGCCCCCTTTCCCTACTCTGACCACAGCACACAGACTGTGTCACAACACCACGAAATTGTTAACTACGATCTATGCATCTAAACTTACTCAACTGTTTTTTTTTTTTTTTTGTAATTATTATTTGTTTAGTTCTAAATATATCATTGAATACTTTGTCTAAATTGTTTGTTTTCCTAATACTCGTTTAATTCGCACATACCGCATTATCGAGAATAAAAACTCTCATTGAGCAATACTTACTATTCCCAGTCCAATGAACGTTTCTAAACAAACCTCAAATTATTTTGACCTTACATGGTTATATAATCGAGAACTTGAATCGCTGCCGTTGTGTCTAAATTTCATTTTTGTACTTTTTTTTTTGTGTTGAGATTTTTGGGTTTTTTTCTTCTCTCAGTTTGGGCTATGTGTTCTATATACAAACACATATATAATACGAGTTATCACCCAACTGCTAACTGTGATCTAGAGCTAATGCTAACGAATCGACATTAAAACCGGTGACGTGGCTGTCCATGAGAATTAAGTTCCAGGGAGAGCTGTGAAATGTTAATGAAAACATTTGTTGTATTTAAAGTAAGGAAACTAAAATATAACTAACCCACAATTTGAATACGTTTTTGCAGGATTTGGAAACGTAAGGATAACAAATCTTAATCATACCTTCAATTGAAATATCACAACAGATATTAAATATTCGTGATTTCAACTAAATTTATTAAAATATTACAATTGTTTAAGTTATAAGATATCAAGTATTTTTGATTAAATAGTAGAATTCTACTCATTCAAATCTTGCCGAGATCATTGGCATCTGATGAAGATAGAGCTAAACATTTATTATATATTTTTGTTAACCCATTAATTCATATTTAATTTTTATTTTTCATTGTTAAGACTTTCCACAAGCCAACTTATCGATTATTTCGGCTGTCGTAAATCGTTGCCAATTATTTTCATAAGACTAATTACCATAATGGACATAGTTTCATAAGCAACCCATCTTTCGGATGCCCACAAAAAATTCCATAGTGAGAAATAAAAATAAGATCATTACAGCCAGCAAGATTTAAAGCAACTTGGACGGCCTTTGGGATGGAGCATTTACCAAGCCGACGAGCTTATTTTTAAGTTAATAGGAAAAAAAATAAAAAAAATTGCTCTAAAAAATAAATTAAAAAAATTCTTAACAATTCTCAAATTTTAAAAATAATTTTTATGCATATACGGCTTACGCAGCGCGCGTTGCTACGCACTCACTACAAAAAAATTAAACCAAAAATCAAACTAATCATTTTCTATAATGTCACTATGATTGTAACCTTAAGGTTAGGACTACTTCACCACCGGGTGAATCATACAACATTTTCTTATGTCCTGACATACATAAATTTTAAATTTGAGTCAAATCGCATCAACAAATAAGAATTTTATGTGCTCATATGCCACCAGCCCACAGCTACCCACTCAGTTCATTTAAACACAAAAATTTTTCTCATGATCAAATAATCATATTATATATTCAAAATTTCATTGAAATCGCACAATATATAAAATTTTTAAAACTATATTTTTTTTTAAATATTTTTCGATTTATTTAATTTTCAATTAAAGAAATCTAAGTGAGCTCCACATTAAATGCTGTTGTCTAATTACATTGTATGAAAACAAATTAAACTATCTTTCTTGTTTACTGAAATTCAATTCAATTCAATTTATTTTGTAATTTTTGCAGGGTATTTGTAAGCTATAGATACTTAATTAATGTCTAAGAATTTTAAATCCAATCAATTAGCATTCTTGTTGCAGTTCTTATCTGTAATTCCCACAATTGTTTAGAAGTTTGTTGTTTGTCAGCTGTCAAGCACTGTGAGCTCTATTCTATTCCAGTAAAATATAAAATGTCAAAGTTTTTGAGGCCCCCAATGGGCATTCAGGCAAAACGTGAGACATCCGCTGCCCGGCCATATAAATAACATTCGAATGTCTTTGGCTGCAGTTAATATTGTTGGTTAATATATAATGTGCATACGTGGCGGCTACTTGATGGTAATATGTCTCCTGCTAACACTTACAGTTGGCAAGGCTATGCCCCACCAGCAACAGCAACAGCAGCCGCGCAACAAGAACGATATTAAGCCTGCTGGCAATGGTGCGTATGTGCAACGCGTGCGTCATAGGAAAATTGTTTCTAATTATTGTTAAAAAATGCTTTCAGAATATGGTCCCGTGATACACATAAGCTCTGGCGTGCTTCGTCTGTTGCCTGATGACCAAACTCAGTTGTTGCTGCTGCCGGTACACGAAAGCAGCATCAGCAGCAGCTCGTCGTATCCTTCCACAACATTGTCCTGGCCACATCTCAATGGGCTGTTGCCCATGCCAAAGCCCTCAGCAAACGAGCCGGCCATCGGCATCAGCGATAATCTGGATTTTGAGCAACGCTATGTGAAATCACATGGGAGGTAGACAAACAAACAACATATACACACAAATTTGTTCAAGTTAAAAAACAATACAATTTTTTTTATTAATATTAATTAAACCATGGTATTTAATCAACAAAAAATCGGGTTTATACCTTAAAAAGAAAAAAAAAAATTATTTATATTTTTTTAGCTAAATTTCTGACTTTGGTTTGTAACAAAACTTAGTTTATACTTATAGTATAATGAGTTTTCTTGTGTTTGCTTAAAAAGCAGAGTATTTTTGGATTTTTTAATAGATAGTATAGTTGAAATGATTGTTATATAATTTGAAAGCTTTAAAAAATACATAATATATTGTTTTTTAGTTAATATATTGCTGTCTTTGTTGCAGAATATATTGAAAGGGGCATAGATCTTTAAAAAATACTTTTGTGCTTTAATTTTAATTTCAATTCTCAAAAATATCATTGCTAAAATCAGTTTGCAATGCTATTTGAATGAAGGCGGGATACTTACCAATAATATATGTAGATTATTAAAAAATATGTTTCAGGTAGAACCCCAAGAAGATTATAAAATATATTATACACAAAAAACCATATATATCTGATTTAAGACAAACTTATTGGATTTATTGGAGAACAAAAAAAAGAAAAATACAGTGTTTATTATATAGTATATATAAATCGGATTAAAAAAAAAAAATTAGCTATGAGTATAACGGCGACTATCACAGGGCTCAGTGCAAATCCAGATGATGCTCCAGCACATGCTGCTGATGCTCCAGCTCCAGTTGTTGTTCAACATGCTGCTCCTCCAGCTGATGCTCCAATTGATGCTGCTCATGTTCCTCTCTATCCTTGAACTCATAGAGCGTGCTGTAGCTAAAGGCGCCCTTGCCATGATCAATACCTGGCACCGGCTGCTCTTCATGATGATGATGTTCATGCTCCAGCTCGGGCTCATAGTGTTCGATATGCTCACTGGCTTCGGCATACTCTACGCCCGCATCACTGCTGCCATAATCAGACGGAAAGCTATGTTCGCTCAAATGATCACCCAGCTCGCCCAGCTGTTCATGATCCGTATGCACATCGCTGACACCCAAATCCAGTTTGGACAATGCCTCACCGCCGCTCAAACCGCCCGCATAGTTGCCCAGCAGTCCAGCCGAATGCATGCCAGATGCAATTTCGCCACCAATATAGCCAGCCTGTCCGCAGAGTGCCTGGGCCAGCAGCAGGATCAATTTCAAACGCCAGGTGAACATGTTGACTGTGGAGTGTGAGTAGTTTTGGTGTGTATGGTAGGTATACCGACGCGGCGAAATGGTGCAAGTCGACTATTTTCTTTTCGGCAAGAGCTCAGGCATTTATACGCTTTTGGCTTTTGGCACACATTTTCCTGCATTTTCCAACCGCAGCAAACAACAGCATATTGAGCTGCGCTTTTGTTTGGCTTGGCTGGGCCATCCATGTTGCAATGGACATCTGCCGACGACGACAGCGACGCCGCTTTGTGCTGTAGCTGATAATTTTGTGCACTTATTGTGCAGATTACGTATACGCCATCGCGGCCGGCCAGTCAGCCAGCCAGCTAGCTAGCCAGCTAGCTCGCTAACTGACCATTGAATAGCCGCAATTATAAGAGGCGCTACCGTCGCTACCGCCACCGCAGCAGCTGTTGCAACGTGCGTATACGTAATATTTGTGGCAGGCCCCAGTTCTATGCAGGCAAAATAATACAAAATACAATATACCAGCATTCAGTTGGCCAAATCACACTCAAACGCCAAGTGGCAACTAATTGAGTTGATCAACAAAAGCGGAAACGCTATAGAATAGCTCAGATAGCGCAGTGACGAGGGTTGCTTGATCAAATGTTGAATCGTCATCAAGTCAAGTTGGTAATAGATACATTGATTTTAAAAATTGTGCAACTAAAATGCATTCACCAGCATATTCGACACGCAGCGAAGCAGCATTTTGTGCTCTAAGTTGGCAATTAAAAGCGTTAGCCAGCAGAGCGACGACCAAAATGCAGTCACAAATATAAAAATAAAGATATAAAAAAGAAAAATAACAGAGACAGTTACAGATACAGTTACAGATACAGATATACACACAGTGCACAACCAATTTGAACGCTACTTATACTCCATGCGTTGCATATACTACACACTGAGGCACCAATGCCAGCAATGCTTGTTCCCTCACTTGCCATGTATCTGAAAGATTGCAGAAGTTACGATAGCAGAAATAACAGAGACATATACAGATACAGATACATGTCTTGTAGTATAGATATATCATTTGATGAAGCTACTGCACAAGCACAATTAACCATTGCAAACCAAATGTGTAAAGTTTTTTACTCGACATTTGAGTGCACCTTATAGATAATATAGATATTATATATAATAGATATTAGTTTATAGATATTATACTATATGTTGAAAAACAGATATAAAATCAATTGAATTCTTTAAATTTTCAACTCCTTATCACAGTTTCAAATTAGAATTAAAAACGATTTACGCTAACAACAAAACTGACTAAAATCAGCTTAAGATTGGGGTTTAAATGACTTTTCTCAATGCAATAGCATTTCAATATTTATTATCATGTATAAAAAAAACTTCAATATTTCAATAACTATTTTGCTGCTTTTTCGACAATAAAATATATATAAAATTGACAAGGTTTTTAGTGACGTATCGTTTGTTAAATTGTGAAAATCTGACTGGCTCGACGTCATTATTTGGATTTCAAAAGAGATAAAGAACTTTGTAAAATATTTAAACGCAATTTTATTGAAAATATTACCACAAAAAGAAGGAGAAGACCAATAACACGTAGTTTGGGGAGTGCGAATAAGTATGGTTTGAAATTCTTCGATCATATTGACCTCCTCCTCTTCTAAAATAATTGCGTTTAAATATTCAACCAATTTCATTATTATTAGCATTTTATTATTCATTTTAGCTTATATTGCTTAAATTCCAAATTCGCTCAGCTCTGTATGCACATGTATACGTACACATATATGTCAAATCAAAACAAAAAACAGCTGATCAAATGCTGAAATGTGTAGTGTAAACCAAAATGCCAAATGCAACTCGTTGTGTAAAAAGGCTGTAAGTATCTAAATTGATTTGGCTACAATAGAAAATCAAATTCTTTGAAATTTTAATTAATAAATTTAATAATATAATTTAATAATTTAAAAACAAATACTATAGCTATGCATATAGTTTCAGCATACAAAATTTTTAATATTAAATAAAATAACTTAATTATTAAGTTTTCATAATAATATTGAGATAATTCTCGTAATAATTAATAATGGTTCAGCTTTTAAATCATATTACTGAGTTTAAATTGTTAATTGATAAAGCTTGTTCGCATACCTGGCTGTGAAGAAAACTTTAATCTATTCAAAATTGCATTCAACCCAAATTAAACAACTGAATAATTTTGCCTAGTAATATATGTAAATACAAATTAGTTATCTATTGCCAAATAATATATATATGGGGCAAATCGAATAAATGCAAATTGCATTCAAGTTGTTCAAAGCGTATTAAATTGCAATTGCAATGCTTAAACACTCACTGACTATCCCAAAATAATGTAAAATCGAAAAGATATATATGAATACACATATATGATTATAACAAATAGCTTACACTTATATGCAGTCAATATTATTACTATAATTTTTTTTTTGACACGTTGCCTATTACAACTTTTCGGCTATTCAACTTTATTCAACCATCCAACGTAGCCTGTTCTGTTTTGTGCCTCTTGTTGGTAGCGTGTCAGCAGCAACAACAAATAGTCACAACAACAACAGCAACAACAACAATAATAATAACAGCAACTCGTGCGGGGCAGTGGGGCGCCCCACAAAACTTGCCGCACACAAATTACTAATGTAATAAGTTGTTGTTGCTGCTGCTGTTGCTGTTGCTGCTGCTGCTGCAGCAACTAATATTGTTGCTGCTGTTGTTGTTAATGATTGCTGCGCGTACACCCACAACAACAATTGTTTGCAATCGGCAAACGAGCCACTTGGTTATTAATTCGCATTTTGTCGGCAGCATTTCCTAACGCAAATATTTCTTGTTTTTATACCCTTGCAGAGGGTATTTCAATTTATTAAAGATATATGAATATGTAGAGCATAGGGTAATAAATTTGTATATTATAGACGAAAATTGTTAACAACATTTTTTATTTTTTATGGCCAACGCATTTTAAAGGTAAAAATGTCTAGAATATAAAACTGTTTTTAAAATACTTTTTATATGTAGTATCTAAATCATTTTATTCAAATTTGTTTTACATGTAGCGATCGAAAATATGCTAACTTCAATTTTTATGAAAATTTATGTTGAGTGTGCTCTCATTGCCAATAAAGTTGAATTCAAAAACCGAATATAGATTAACTAATTCCACTTTTTCCTATATGCGTCAAGGAAAAATTAAGAAAATTTTTGCACTTACACTAGTTTACACCAAAAATGAAGCTGGGCTCTCATAGACTTTTTTTGATGTATTTTCGGGCGCTGATTTCAAATATGTAAACTTTTTTTTCACCAAAGATAGGTTTTCAAGAAAACCGCATATAGCTAGTTTTTTGGTAGTATTTCAACTAATTTATTCCTATCTACATCAGATCTTATTTGACCCAATAGATAATTGTGTCCCCTTTCTAAAGTTATGCCGTTTATGCGGATCAAATAGAAATTAAAGACATTACAAACCCTCAAAATTTAAAAAATTTAAAATCTTAACAAGTTATTGAATCTCACTTGCATTTTTAAAAGCTTTAAAAATTAATTTAAATATTTCCGAAGCTTTAATATGTTAAATAATTAATTTTTTTATGAATATTTGAAATATAAATTTATCCAAATTGGATAGTTACTAAGCAATTAGTAAAAACACCCAAGAAAAAATGCACCTTATTTATTACTTTTCTAGCCATAATTATCGGTTGAGCATTGTTTGGTCTGTAAATGATTAATCTTTGAGTTAATTATACCAATTTTCAAATATTTAGTTACATTTTCTTGATGATAGTGATAAGATAACTGGAACTGTTGAGATTGGCTATAAAAATGTATTCATCATATTTCAATAACTTTAAAAGTTATCTGTAACTTGCACCTATGAAGGCATTAAAGCCCACACAGAATTCAGCAATATTGTCCTTAAAATTCACTAATAAACCCATTTTTGGACTGGGTACAAGGCGCTCCGTAATCTATCTATATATAAAATTCTGTAATCTGACTGATTGGTAACTCCCCATCAGGCCAAACGGTAGAAGCTAGAATCCTGAAATTTGTACTAGTAGCTTCCTATTATATTAAATGTTGACACTGTGGAAAAACTTTATTAAAAATATATTCGAAAGTTCCAAAAACATGCAATTGAAAATTATATTCATTATATGTATGTGTTTTTGGCAGTACACATTTTTAATATCTGTAAAAAAAGAATCTCGCTCTGAATTTCTCTCGGTGTTTTAACTGCGTTCAATATAAGGATTAATTAATTTTGTTGCTTTTTGTTTAACAAATCAACATCAACAAATCGATTTACTACATAATAATAATAATTAAAATTCTTTTAACATAATTTGGCGGTTGGTGCAGGGTTGAAGTTATTTTAAGAATTTTTGTATATTGAACGATTTCAATGAAATTTAAAAGCGTATTTTTTTTTGGTCATGAGAAAAACTTTGGTGTATGAATGAACTGTGTGCGATTTGACTCAAATTCAAAATGTATGTACAGCTGCGGCAACAATAATAGCAACAAAGCAGTTGTTAAACTTAATCTTACAAAAAATTTTTTCTAATATACTTTGATGGAAGATAGTGCCGTGTTATATCCTTCCAAAATAATTATTTTTACCCAAAAAATTATGAAGAATTTTTGAGAGCAAATCTGAAAGTCAAGTGGCAACAATAATAGCATCATTTCCATTTTTGCTTTGTAAACCTTGATTTTGATCACCAAATTGTCAGTAAGTTGTAAATTTCGTTAAGGATAGTTAAATACTAAGTATTTTGGTTAATTATCATATCGTAGTTGCAAAAAAAAAGTGACTGAACCGTGAACTGCGTTAAATTGAAAAAATACTTAAAATATAAGGATATAAATATATATGATAAAGGGTCCATCCCAAAATCTGCTAATACAAATTTCCTTCATTTTTATTTTTTTAATTTGCAGTTAACATGTTTAGAAACAGTTTATTAGATTAGATAAGTATATTGTCTTAAACCAATGTGTAAATAATTATTTGTAAATAAATAGGCACTGTTTTAAAGTTATAACTTGATTTTTGGCATACGCAATTCAAATTCGAGTTCACTTGATCAAATTTGGATAAAGATGAGACTGAAATGCTTGCACAAAATTAAATTCAAAAAGCTGTGAGAGGAATCAACAGCAAAAGATCGGAGAACTCATAAATTTTATTTTAAATTAATTATATTAAAATTGAATAAGAATTAAAAAAAAAACTTTTTTTTTTTTAATTTTTCAAATGCATTTTAGTTTATTTAATATATTTAGAGCTAACGATTAAATTTTCTTTTATAGCTGACTTTAATATTAATATACATATATATAAAAAAATGCTTTCTTTCAACTCTACATAATTTACTTATAATTCAAATAATTAATTAATAAGACTTAAAGATTTCATCAATTTAATGCGATATTAAATACTTTTTAATAAATACTTACAACTCTGTTAGGGCATTCGATTTTCGGCAATCCAAATGTTAATACAATTTTGTTGTTTTCTTTTTAGTAATTTCTTTGAGTTTTTGGATAACTCTGGAGCACCCACTGCCAATTGCAGCAATGGGCAGTGCCTGAACTGGAAGGCAACTAATCGCTGATCGTTGGGAAATCGATTAGAGAAGTCAGTGGGTTTTTTGTTTAATATTCATTCTTTTTGGTTTGGCTATCAAAACACAGCTGGGCACGTGGGTTATTTAGTAATAACAAATATTTGTAGTATTGTAATTGAAGCAGCTGTATAAGCAGAGTAGTTTGAAAGATGAGATAAATATCAATATCAATTCATTTGCTGAAAATGCCCCTATATAAGGGTAGATCGCTGTCTAGGCTGACATCAGTTAAACCCAAACAATATGAAGCCTTTGGTATTATTGCTGCCTCTGCTGCTATTGCAGCTATTCTCTCTGGATGTGATCCTTGCAGAATCACTGAGCGAATATAATCCAGTTGAAATTTCGGGATTTGGACAGTCTGGTGGACTATCCCAGTGGCAGTTGAGATTACTGCAGAATAGACTGCGCAGTTTTACCGCCAATTTGCCTATTGACATTGGTTATAATACGCTGTCCGCAATGTGCAATGCCATCATGGATTTTCAGATTGTACAGCCAAGAATTCTTCCAGAATTATCGAATTTGAATTTAGTGCTACACCAAGACGCTTGCAACAATGTCAGTATTCCTCTTAGCGGTGTGCAGAAGTTGTGGACAACCCAAGGATTCTCACAGAATAAACCTACGGTCATTTTTGTTACCGGCTGGCTTTCAACAATCAATATCACCTACAGTGACCCGGTGGCCAAGGCCTTCGCCTGTCGCAATGACACCAACTTTTTGGTGAGTACAAATTGCATTTTATTATAAAATGTTTTTTTTTTTTTTTGTATAAAAATATAAATTATAAGTAGTAACAGTGCATCATTAGAATGTCGTGCAAATCCTTTAGTTCTACAAAAATCGGCTTCAAGTTAAAACAAATTTTTTTAATTCCTTAAAGAAATCAGAACTTGTATAAAAACATAAACATGTTAATAATTTTTCGAACGTACAGATTCATTTCTAAAACATCTCTAAAGTACATTTCTTCCAACAATTTATATTACAAGCTGAAATTCTTTTTTTCAAATAGAATTTACACTTATATTCTCTTGATAAGCTTAAATTATAAAACTAAAACCGATTTATTTTCTTCTGGACAGGTTCTGGACACAGGCACTTATATAAGATCATTATACACCTGGTCGGCTCTAAATACGGATATCATTGGCAAGTTTCTAGCTGAGGCACTGACCAAACTGGATCGTGATTATGCTACCCGTAATATTCATGTGATTGGTCATAGTTTGGGCGCTCAGATCTCAGGCTCTACGGGCAGATACTTTAAGGAACTCACGGGTGGAGCTGAGCTGGCACGTGTAACTGGTCTGGATCCGGCTAATCCTTGTTTCTTTGATGGCAATGTGCTGCCAGGTGTACGTCAAGGCGATGCCAAATATGTGGATATAATACATACTAATCCTGGAGTACTGGGCACCCGGGATCGCGTTGGCGATGCTGATTTCTATGTTAATGGCTTGTCGCCATATGTACCCGGCTGTAGTTATATATCTGGCATATATTGTGCACATCAGCGTGCTGTTGATTACCTGGCGGAGTCTGTGTATCCCAACAATGTTCAAAACTTTCTGGGTAGATCGTGTCCCAACTTTTCGGATCTTGATACCGGCCGGAGATGCAGTAGAACGAATACGGCTGTCATGGGTTATGTTGCCTCAGCTTCGGGCCTCTTCTATGTGGATGTGAATCCAGATGAGCCCTATGGCATAAGTGCTAATAGGAGAACCTTTACACCAGCCGATAGTGCATGTGGTGCATGTGGTGCACAATCCTAATCATGTTTATAGCCCGAATCTAAACATTTTCTTTCTTTTATCTCAATACTATTTATCCACTATATCAAATAATCAATATTAATCTGCAAATAAATTTTGAGAGTGAACATTAATTGAGAACGACTTTTATTTACATTTTCTGATGGTAATATTTTTCCAAATTGATCTAATTGAGAATTTATATGCCTTTCTTTAGAATGGATTTTAAATTCCATATTTTGATAATATCACTTTAAATATTGTGTTTAGTTTTCTATGAATGCTGTCTAGTATCTGAACATTTGAATTCAATTTTATACAAATTGTTAAAAAAAAATATATCTGATTGTGTTTCTTAGTGAATACATATTTGTGAATACCCATTTATAAATATTGCACAACAAAATTGAGACTTTTCCATAATTTATAAAATCTATCTAGAATATTAATTTCTACAACTTTCCAAAAAAATTCAATTATATAGCAATTTATATTTATTAACTCAGTTTCTGCTAGTGATCTGTCTTGACGAATGATGTCAACTTGTTCTCTGTGACGTCAGTGTCCGGGGCATTCCAAATGGGAGAGGTGCGATTGTACGCCTTCAGCATAGTAATAAATACGGAATACGCTCATTATTATGATATTGTTGTACTACTATACTGACCACATCGAGTGGCACTGCACATATACTAAGTAATAAAAAATGACAATAAATTTGTTATTAAGTTTACCTACCATACATATTCTTAATCTATAATATGTTAATCTAAATATATATATATTTCTAAAATTTGTGATTAGTATAATTTAAATTTAATTTGTATATTTTGCAACTTGCAATCTTGAACAAGGTCAGGACAATTTGATTAGAAGATGGAAAATTTATTTATTTAAAAAGTATAGTAAGATCAGATGAGTTTCAATATCATAAAGTGCAATATTGCATTTAATGGTCAAAATGCGCCTCATAGCGCCTTCAGCACAGATATCTAATATTTCCAATATTTACTAATCGAAGTTTTAATGTCCAGCATGTGTCTTTTCAAAAAAAAATAATAATTCGCTTCGGTTTTAATCGAATTTGGCTCAAAGTTTAGTTCAAGAGTTGAAAACAAATTAGAGTGCTATAGTCGAGAATTCATGACTGCGGTATACCCTATACTTGGTTCAAAATTTGCCAATGCCAATAGTTTTTAAATAATTTTGGTATTAATGAAATTTATACATATTTTTCTCATAATCATCAGAACATATATAGACATTTCTAGAGAAAGGTCCACCACGACCAAAAAAATTTTAAGTCATCCAATACTTTTTTTTAACTTTAATTATTACGGAGAAATATCCAAAATTTAATAAATTAAATTCATGCTTTTTTTAAGTTGCATTAGCGAGTAATCGTGCTTCAAAGTTGAAAATCATGTTTTGCTCAACTTTGTGCATTTCTAAGAGCATATTCTCCTTAAAATTAACTTTTCTTAATGTAATGTTGCAGAAGCACTTTTGACGCAAACAACAGTTTCCAAAAAAAAAAAAAAAAATGCAAAGAGAGCAAGCAAACGTCAATTTACGGTAAAATTATGATTTGCTTTTACCGATATTCTAATGTCACGTAACGTCATGGAAAACAGCATATCGTATCATTACATCTGCACTGATAATCGCAAGTACGTGAAGTTTCAGTTCTAAACCAAGTTTAATACAACAATGTAAATATAAAAAACTTTGAGGTCACAAAAAAATATTTAATTTTTTAGAAAATTTTAAAAGTGTGTCACGTAACATCACGGTACAGGCTGCTCTTGCGAATACATTTTTAAGGACAATCATTACTTCAAAATGTACTATGGAAATGCCATGTCACGTAACATTTTATACTAATGCTTGTAAAAAAAAACTAGAAAAGGTTTTTAAATGAAATAGCCTGCAAATTAACTTACATTATTCATTACAATAATAAAAAAAAGTTTTTTACAAATGCACACTCTGCAGAGTTTTGCGTTTTTACAACTTTAAGTCGAAACTAACTTATATTTTGGTCACGTAACGCCACACCTGTTTTTTGCTTATATCTTTTAATCGGAAAGGTCAAATGTTTTCATCTCTTTTACTTAATATAGTCCAACTGAATTGCTCCTCTAGGCTTTGTCGCGTAACGCCACTCTGGAAATGTTCATATATAAAACAAAACCATATCTTTAGAAAAACATAGCCATTGCTACAAATCAGCTTAACATATTTCCGGGTGTGAACAGGAGAGCATTAAAATTTGAAATAAAATTTGATACCAAGTTTGTAATCTTCAGCTTCTAAAGTCTCTGAGATCTCAGCGTTCACACAGACAGACGAACTGCTCAAAATCAAACTGATGCTGATCAAGAATATATATATTTTATGGAGTCGCAAGTATACCATTTGGGAAACACTTTTAGCTAAGTATTTTTAATTGATACAGGGTGTAAAATATTATATAATTGTTTTGTTTACGAATTGTTTCAGATTAAAATTAACTTAAAATTTGTTTTTCATTATCATACAATTAATGATGAGAAAATATTGTTATAATTCATTTAAGTAGTTTAATGCAATGATTATTTAGTTTTGTTTTATTTCTAAATCGGTACAAATTCAAATTCCAATTGCAATACAATTTCCAATTCGATTCGATCTGATTAGTATTTAAATAATATGCAAATGAGAGTAAAAACTGCAATTGCAGGCTTTGCGATTGCAATCATTATAAGAGTCAGGCGAAAGCGAGTGAATGAATAATTGAGCAAATGATATTATTGTAGAATCTAATTAAGAGACAAGTGCACCTTATCTGATTTCTGTGATGCGCATGAAATACTCCGATATGGTTACAGTTCGCGTATAATATAAGTAGTCGGTCGTTTAGCTCGTTCTATACGTATTCGTACACTCTATAGTGTATGTGCTATAAATACATGTCCCCCACAATTTCCGGCAAACACTGCGTGCGCGACAGTCGTCTAGAATGTTGTCTACAAACCGTTGTCAAAATCACAATTATATGACGAAATTGAATCTCAGCTGTTGTTTGTGGTTACTTTTGTTTATGCCCTTAAGTCATGGCATTGAGTGGACAGTCCCCGATGTGGTTAGCTCCATACGAAATGTGGGCACCTCAATTATTGATCCCAGGTTGCTGCCCTCGCCGCAGGCTCTGATCGAGGAGAGCAAACAGGTGCTGGCCGGCTATCCCTTTGAGTATGTGTCCAGTTCCATAAACTATATATGTGAGTGGTACAATAAAGATTATTCATGAATTTCAATATATTTAAATCTTATTTTGTAGGCTCACAGGCGCTTAGCTCCAATAAAGTCCTTTCAAAATACACACCGGACATTAACCAGATGAATTTTCAACTGCGTACCGCCTGTTCCAAGGAAAATTTTCCCCTACTCGAAGCGGAACGTATGTGGAAAAGTCCGGCTTTCGATTCAAGTAAAGCTGTTGTCATTCTGGCCAGTGGCTGGACAACCACAATCAATGATACGGATAGCATTGATAAAATTGGCAAGGCCTATATTTGTCGCGGCGATGTCAACTTTGTGGTGAGTCAGACAAGCCAACACTTTAATAATTGACGTTGATTTTGTCAAATGGCTAAAGACAAAGTTTTTATATACATAATTAGTTAGTTAACAAGAAAAGTAAGTATTTGTTAGCCGAATATATATCTAAGTCTTATCATTCGTCTCAACTTTCTCAACTTCAACTTTGTTCTCAACAATTTTATTGAGTCTACGTGATGTCGCACCTAAATCCTATATAAGTTTACGTGCTGGCTATATTCTGACAGGTTTGCGATTTTAAGATCACTGTGCAAATATATTGACTGATTTATAATCCACATATAACTCATATCTAATAGCGATCGTCAATCAGACTTAATTTAGTAAACTTGTAAATGAATTATTAGGCAATTATTCGAACTTTAAGTAAGTTGAATGACTAGAAGAGGAATTCTTCCTTCATATTTATAATACATATCATACTATAAATATTATACTATATACATATTTAATTAGTTCTCATTCTAGTGCAACAAGTATGAAACCTATATATTAGGGTATTATTCACAAAACAGGCTATTTATACCCTTGTAAAAAAGTTTTAAATTTAAAATAAATTCAGCAATATTTTTACTTAGAATTCACTTCACCTTTTATATTATTTCATTTATTTATTTTATTAATTTACTAATTGTACATTTTTTTTAATTTACTAATTGTACATTTTTTTTTAATTAACAAATTTGCTTACATATATTTATTTTTTCCAAATTCATTATCAAATTTTTTTTAATGTTTTTTTTATTTAATCAAAACTTTGATTCAAAAGTGCCCTTAATTTGTTATCCCTAAATCGTAAACTGCAATCTGAAAAAACTAAGTTAACCAAATATAGAAGACGCTTTCATTTCAAATGAGATGAATCAAATTATATATAAGTGCTTGTATAGTAAAGAACATTGAACTTGATATATCCATATAGGAGCATATTCCCAGTTTAGATGCATTTCCATAAAATCTCTCATTGATGTAACTTAATAAGAGTTTGCAAAACATTTGTGATTGTAAGCAACTTTATTGAACTAGTTATCATTGATTTAAACATGTTTTTTTCTCCATTTTTTTATAGGCTGTGGATGTTGCTAAATTTGTGGATACCCTGTATACATGGTCAGCCTTCAATACGGATGAAATCGGTGAGAATATTGCAAAGGGAGTCGTCAAGCTCTTGGATGTTGTAAAGGCGGAAAATATACATTTGATTGGACATAGCTTGGGCGCCCACATTATGGGCGCAGTTGGTCGCTATGTTCATGAAATGACGGGTCAAATGTTGCCACGGATTACGGGTCTGGATCCGGCCAAGCCGTGCTTCAATGAGGGTGAAGTGCTGTCCGGCTTGCAGCGCGGAGATGCGAAATTCATTGATGTTATACACAGTAATGCGGGAGTGTTGGGCAAACGGGATCCCTTGGGTGATGTGGACTTCTATCCTGGGGGCGTGAAGCCATTGCCCGCGGGCTGCATATCGGTTACCTGTGCGCATGCGCGTGCCTGGGAATATTACGAGGAATCCGTCTATCCGGGCAACGAGAATAACTTTATGGGCAAACGTTGTAGCTCCCTGAAGCGATTGCGTGAAGATTCCTGCGCTGGCCCGGATTATCCGATGGGCTATGCCGTGCCGACCCACATCAAGGGCAACTATTTCCTGGAAGTCAATGGCAACAAGCCCTATGGCAAAAGATCATTTAATCTCCGGACCGGAAGAAATGAAAGATGCGGCATCTGTGAAAGCGATTCGAGGCGAGCAGGTTGAGATGACTGCAGATCCATGGAATTAATATGCTTGTTATTCAATTGGTTTTGTTTTTGATTGCTTAAATAATAATATATAAAATGTTAATTCAAATTGCATTTTGAAAGCCAATTAAATCATATAAATTATAATTTAGGTTTAAAAAATAAAATTATTTGAAATTTGATTTTGAAAATATATAACAATTGTTTTTTTTAGAATTATACAATATTTGTTATTATATTTGATTGGGTTTCTTCTATCTTGTTCTTTCTTTTGTTTGGTTGACCTGGTCTTGGTCTATAAGCCTTCAAATAATTTTAACTTGTTAAGCGTTGACAATTCAATTAATTTTTGTTTATAATGCAGATAAAATAATATGCATTAGTACAGAAACAATTCACATAATTCTGTGAAATAGAGGCCAACACACGCACACACAAATTGCAATAAGTTTCTAGGCGCCAGAGTACAGTGGAACCCCCACAATTGTGCCCAAGGTCAACTGCAATAAAACAAGAGAATGTTGTAATGCGATATGCGTTCAAATAAATAAAAGGAAACAGGTCCTGTTCATTAAGAGCACTTAAATGATTAATGAGAATCAACTCTAAACGAGTTATGTACACTTTCACAAAACAATCAATTCTAGAAATCGTATTATTTATTGAGTGTATGTTTGTTATTATTTTTATTTTTTATTTATTGTTGTTTAACATTATCAATTGCATTTTAAAAAAATTAAAATAATATTGCATAATTTTATAGTTTGTTATATTATAAAAAAAAGCTTTAAAAGCTTCTTAAAGTCTAAAGCTCGAGTAATTTTTAGAAGCTTTAAGCTCAGTTTAATGAAAATAAATTTGTGCATTTATTTTCTACAAAACTTAAGCTAATTACAAAGGAAACGGTTTAATTAAATTAATGCATTTTTTTTAATTACACATAAAATTAAAAAAAAAATAAAAAAAATAAAATGAATGTCTTCTTTATTTTTCTTTTTTTTTATATTTATTTATTGTCCAGAACAGTCAGCACTTATGACTAAAACAGGACAAATAACTTAATTAATAAACAAATAAAATTAAAATTTACAAGTCCCTCCTTATTTATTTATATATTAGCTTTAGCTAAATATAAGATCTATTTTTAATTAAACATCAATTTCTAGTTGAAGACGAGAAAGAATTTTAGTTTAAGTCAATCCAATGTTTGTAAATTTTGTTTTATTCTATTAAGTACAATATATTGTAAATTAAATAGATTTTTTTTTAAAAGCTCAGCTCTATTATTTGACTATACTTAAATTAATTTAAAAAAAATTTATATTTATATTTTCTTTTGAAAGGTTTGTCTAAATACCCTGAAAATCTGACCTTACTAGTTGGTGAAATGTATCTAAATTCTTCAAAATATTATTCTCAGCAGATAGAAGACTTTTATTAGAACTTCAGATAAAATGAATTATGTTTACTTTAAATATTATTTGATTTTTTATTTATACACAGATCAAGCTCATAATTGTTTATACTATTTGAACCAACTCTATAATTATTTCTTAAATTTGTAGAATCCAAATCTGTTTGGCTTGGAGCACACTGTGCGAATTCGTGGCCCCGTCATCTGGCTAAGCTGCCAGCATGACAAATGAATCACCCGTTGTGAGCTTCTGTCTTCTGTCTTCTGTCTGTCTGCCCATGGGGGGGATTAGACTTAAGCAGCCAGTTGTGGCAACCAAGTGATGTTGTTGTGGTGCTCGGTGTTTCCGCCAGATAGCAGCAGCGAGGCGAGGAAATGATCCGTCAAGCGTGTGAGTTATGTGCAATTTGGCAATATGGACAGCAGCAACATGGTTTGGGCAAAGGAGGGGGGTTTGGGATGTTGTTGAGATGAGTTTTGGTGCTAGGCAGCTACTGTGGCTTGGGTCGTAAAGTGTTGTAAAGTAGTTGACCCTGGTCAAGAATCGGACGCTCAAAGTGGCTTAATAAACTGCAATTACCTCGCTCGTCTTTTCAATATGCTCAATGCACAGCTGGTTTATTTATCAGCTGACCAAGACCAGGCCAGGGCAATCCCCCTCCCTCCTATCTGCAGTTAATACGATTTATTTTGTGGATTCCCGCCTTGATGAGCCGCTGAGCCACTGCCTCTCCTCTATTCCCCACCCCCACAGTGAAGCATAGCGCGACTATGCAAATTGAGATAAATAGAGAACGCTGAATGGATTTTCAGATCATTCAATTGCCACACTTCAAGACGCACAGCTACGCATTGCAAAGGATCAGCAATAAAATTCGCATTGACAAGATGAAACTCTTTATTGTGCTCAGCGCTTTGATTGCCTGCAGCTCGGCGGGACTTATTCGCAGCAGCGGTTGGCACGGCGGCAGCAGCGGTTGGAGCTCAAATCCTTGGGCCAGCAGCAGCAGCAGCGGCATCAGCAGCGGCTGGAGCTCAAGCCCCTGGGCCAGCAGCGGTGGCGGTGGCTGGAATAGCGGCTGGTCCTCCTCCCAGCCCAAGGTAATAAAGGTAATCAAAATTGGCAACAGCGGCTGGAACAATGGTGGCGGCTGGAGCAATGGCGGTGGAGGTGGCTGGAGCCATGGCGGTGGCTGGAGCACCGATGGTGGCTGGTCTGGCAATAGCCTGGGCAGCAGTGGCTGGTCCAGTGGTAACGATGGCTGGAGTAATGGCTGGTCTGGAGCCAGCAGCGGCTGGTAGCTATAAATGCTCGCAATTTTCAACTTATGACATTATACAATTTGGTTTCTTGATTTTATATGATATACATATATGTATAAATACAATAAGTATATTTTTTTTTGTTTATTTTAAAAAATGTTTTTAAACAAATACAAATTGCATGTAAATTAAATAGCAAATTGCATGATTTTTGATTGACGAGCATTCTCTTGGCACGTTCAGTTTGCCATATTTCATTTCATAGTCGAGCAATTAAAAACTAACTAACTATTATACATCAATTTGCACAGACGAACATTTTGAATATTTTGCTGAGGCGGCGACGTCTCCATCTCCATATCTATCTTTTATTCTGTCTATATATCTGCCTGAGAACGTAATATAACAAGATCGAGACATTGAACAAGCTGGTTCACTTGCTTCAGAGGGAGAAGAATGGGAGGGCTGTGAAGTGGCACTTGGCCGCACTTGGCCGAACTTGACGCGTTTGGTGTTCTCGTTGATCTCGAGATTCACATAAATGCACATTTGAATTATGGCCCATAATAATTAAAATGCTAACTTTACTCCGTAATTATTTATATTTCTTTGTGAATTGTGCACGTTGCTCATCATCAACATCAAGTTTAAATGTGGCAAAGTGGAACCAAGTACAGTAGCATAAAATCAATAATATATAAATAAAAAGAAATTCTTTATACTTATATAAAAATATTTAATTTTGTAAATAAAATAGTTCTTAAAATACATGAACATTTTAAGATTTTAAAAAAATTCGTTAACATCCGAATATTTGAAAAACTTTATTTAAATACAGTTTCTTTAACTGTGCGAAAAAAAGACAAAATGAAATATTTTGAGAAACGACCAAATGTAGGGTGCAGATCTACTCGAATATAGTATAACCGACACCCAAAATTTCGGAGTTATTATTAAAATCGTTTTTACGCTTAACTTATAATAACACTTTTTGTAGAAAACGTATAAAAATCAGCTATACATATTATGAAAGGAGATAAGACGATCTTTCAAATGATATATATATACTCATACTAAATATTTTGTATTGATTAAGATATAGGCCTGTCTATCTAGCTTTTTAATTTTTTAAATCGGCTTAACCATATCAGGTTATGCTGAAATACATGAGCCCATCAAAAAAAAAGCACAGAAAACGTTAACATTTTAACAAAAATCAGATTAACAAATTTTTTTTTTTTTTTTTTTTTTGGGAAACATTTAATTTTACTGTTATTTCTCAACAACTTAGATTAAACTTAACAAACAATAATAACAAAAACAACTTAACAAAAAAAGTAACAAAATTAAGTCTGGTTTAAAAATTTGTTAAAATTGTTATTGACATTAATATCTATTATAAATATAACACGCTAGATATTTATTTCTCATGTACCTATTCGATCACAACTTTCATAATTTACAATCAATTTATTTTTTAAATATGCGTTGTTGAATATAGAATTAATTTAAAATTAGTAAAAAAATGTATAAAAATTGGTTTGAAGGAAACTTTATGACTAAATTAAATACATTCAAAATAAAAAAAATTGTAAAAATTAAAAAAAAAATAAGCTAGATTGACAGGCCTATTACTTGATCAATACTATATTTTTAGTATGGATATATATATTTGAAAGATCGTCTTTCATAATATGTATAGCTGATTTTTATGCGTTTGCTACAAAAAGTGTAATTATCAGTTAAGCGTAAAAAGTGCCTCAATAACTCAAGTATGCAGTAATACTATATTAAAGTAGGACTACAACATACATAAAAATTGTTGCACAGTGTAATTTATTTTTTTATTTTAGAACAAATGAGTATATATGTATGTATATAAAAATGGAAACAGAGAAATGCATAGATATTCATCAATTGAGAACGGCTGGGCAGATTTGGTTCAATATTTTTTTACATTGTTGCTTATTATCTGAAAAAGGTTTTTAAAAAAGGATATATTTTAAATTTATCTGGAAAATTCGCTTTCGCTTCAACAGATGTTATCACTTTAACGTGCATCGGGCAGTATCTTTCAAATCATAAATACGAAATCCACAGAACGCAGTATTTTATAAATAAATGCGAATTAGGTTATATTATTTAAACGTTAATTTTTTGAGGGAGAGCGTAGTAACGCACGCCGGGTGCACTAGCTTAATATAATTCTGATTTTATTTACTGCGACTTGAATTTTTTTAATAGCACTTTTTCGACACTATAATTCTATTCAGAAAGGTTGATAAAAATAATAAGACTTGCATATAAAGCGATTTATATACATATTTTTGCTAAATTAATTTGATTATTCGAAGATTATTAACATCAAAACAATTTGGCATCAAATAATACACCAGTATCCACTGTGCAGCAATTGTTTAGGCAAGAATTTTATGATCTTGGGTTTTTGCTCGCTGGTCTGGGGTCGTTTTGTGAATTATGGCACTGCAGCATTCGTTGAATGCAACAACAGCAGCAGCAGCAGCAGCAGTGGCACCAAGTGGACAAGTTGCAGCAATATACATATATATATGTTAATAGTAAGTAATTCACTTGAGCAAAGCAACTCAAATGTTTGGGTTTGAATTTTGAGTTTGAATTCGGCTTTGGTATGAGTTTGTGTTTTTGCTTGTGTTTATGTTTATGTTTGTCTAACAATTGGCATTGAACTAGTCGAATAAAAGTGTGTTTCAATCGTGCAGCACACACATTGGCATGGCAATAGTATTGCATGTGAATACCGAAAAAAAAAACATACACAAAATAATCAATTTAATTATGCGCAAATGGAGAAGAAAAAATAAAAACTATGATGAAAAATTACAGAATTTAAATTGTAAATTTGTTGTAAGACAAATTGTGTGGCTGTGTGGCTGCAAAATGCTAGTAATTAATGACAAAGCTATGGCTCAGCACTTTACAAGTGCCACGATGCGGTTGTCGTTGTTGATCGGCGGCGTATGCGCGATATTCCCAGCATAAACGTTGCGTATGCGCCGCGTGTGCCGCACTTGAGTACCTACACTTGAACAAAATTGCGCGGGCTTCGCCTCAGCCACTTGCCTGCCAATTCTCAGCCTTCCGAGTAGCCTTTGGGTGCGTTGCGTTGCATGGGAACGTCATCCGTCGTCGCCCCCGCACCAAAAGCGCATTAGCATTGCTTTAGTTTAGTGCCTAATCGATGTTTGGGATGCATGACTCAGCTGGAGTCGCTTAGTTAGTTAGAGAGTTCCGTGCCTATAAAAGCATTGTCTGGGCCTAGTTATGGCATCAGTGGAGCTAAGGTTCTAACAGCGCCAACAGTGCAAGCTAACAAGGAATACAAGTTTTTTTTACCAGTGTACCAAACAAGGATACCGCAGTTCAACATGCGTTACACTCTTCTCATTGCATTCGTGTGCGGCCTCATGTTCGCCATTGCATCGGCTGGACTTTTGGGCGGTGGCGGAGGAGGTGGTGGCGGTGGTGGCTCCTATGGCGTTGGCACTGGCGGTGGCGGCGGCGGACACGGTGGAGGTGGAGGCCAAGGAGGCTGGCAAAAGGGTGGCGGCGGCGGCGGCGGTGGTGGACAGGGCGGCTGGCAAAAGAATGGCGGCGGTGGAGGCGGCGGTGGTGGATACGGTGGTGGCGGCAAGTCCTTAGCCGGAAACCGCGGCAGCTCTGTATCCTGGCAAGGCGGCAATGGCGGTGGTGGCAAGCACGGCGGCGGCGGCGGCGGTGGTGGCAAGCATGGTGGTGGTGGTGGCGGCGGTGGCAAACATGGCGGCGGCGGCGGTGGTGGCAAACACGGCGGCGGCGGCTGGTAAACCCGTTATCCAAGAGCCCCAAAATCGAATCACAAAACAAAAAACTGCAAGATGAAATAATGAGAAAATACTCCGGCTGATTCTCCGGCTGCAATGTGTTCCACGGCATAGATATAAAGATAGAGGCGTTTTTCATGTTCTCCGGAACAAGTGCTATATTTTTTTTTTATTATTATTATTAATAGTTACATCCAAAGTTTCTCAAGTCTTCACTTCCTTGTATTTCTAATTGTACTAATAAACATACGATTATTTTGCTAAATTTTATAAAAAGTTTCCTTATTTTATATTTTTTATTGATTTTCCCACATTAAATACAAGTTTATCATTAATACAACATTAAAGCGTTTTTAATTAAGAGCTTGAATATAAAAATGAACTTCTCCGATAATTTTATGGCTTCCGTTAATACCTTACTATATGTGAAGCTTACAATAAAAATATACTATTAATGGAATCATAATCTATCTGAGATTCAAGTTAAAATGCGAATTAAAACATTAATAGTTCAGGATAGTAAATTTGAAATTGTGACTGTCACAAATTTAAGTTGTTTTGTGGAAAATATTTTATCGTATTAAGATATAATGGTAAGCCCTATAGATTGGTAATACTCTTAGCTCTCATTGCAGTGGGTCTTTCTAAGACCTCTATTTATTAAAGCCCCGGTTGATGTTAGTTTTAAATTAGTTTCAGCTTAATAGGTTAGGTTAGGTTGAGCCGGTAAACCATCGTGCTGGTTACACATAGACCGAAGCTGGTCCTTAGTGATGCCGGATACTGAAGATCTTTGGAAACTTTCAGCTCAACACTTGTCTGACAAAAATAAAACCTTATTTTTAAAACCTTGTTTACTCTTCTGGCTTTCTAGAATTCTTCATTTTCAGCTTCTGACTTTGTAAAATTCGCACTTTAAATATTACATTATTGTAAATTTTTATTGACAGATTAAAAAACAAAAAAAAAAAAGGTTTGTTAAAGCATTAAGACATGTTATATTATGTTATATGTACAGTTGCAGTTCCATTGTTATGTGGCTTTAGTGTTTCGTTATCGACAGAAGATCTACCAGCTCCAACCGCTGCCGCTGCTTAAGCCACCGGAGGACCAACCTCCACCGCCGCCAGATTTCCAGCCTCCTCCACCGCCGCCGACTGATTTCCAGCCTCCACCACCGCCGCCGCCTGATTTCCAGCCTCCACCACCGCCGCCGCCTGATTTCCAGCCTCCTCCTCCACCACCGCCAGATTTCCAGCCGCTGGATAGACCAGACAGCGCTTGGGACTTCCAGCCAGATAGACCAGACAAGGCGCTCGACCAACCAGCGCCGCCACCACCGCCGCCGGAGCTCACTTTCCAGCCAGAGCTGCCACCGCCGCTAGGCCAGCCACCGCCGCCGCCACCACCACCGCTCTTCCAGCCGCTGCCGCCCGAGGACCAACCACCGCCGCCACCGCCGCTCGAAGGCCACGCACTAATGCTTATCTTACTGGGCCAGGCAGAGGAGCTGCCGCCCGTTGACCAGCCACTGCTGCCGCCGCCGCCACCACCACCGGTTTTCCAGCCACCGCCGCCACCACCACCACCACCACTATTCCAGCCAGAGGAACCACCGCCTGATGACCAACCACTGCTGCCACCGCCGCCGCTCCAGCCATGCGGCTTGGCATAGACGCAGGCGCCTAACAACGCCAGAAGGCCAAACAGAACTAGACGTCGTATCGATATCATCTTGGATGTTGTTGCTCTTGCTGCTGTGCACTAACTAATTTCCAACTGGGCGCACTCTCAACTATTTATACCGGCTGCAAGTGCTGCGCATCTAAGATTCTAGCCGTCGTCGCCACAGATGCAGTTGCCGTCACCGTCACCGTCGTTGTCGTCGTCGTTGTCGTCGTCGTGTAATCAGATGTAATTGCCAAATCTGCTTACCGCCGACTGCCCGCTCGTTTAGATCTTGGCTCGCTCGGTTTTGGCCCCTCATTATGCCAACTTTCAATTTCGTACGCTTTGTTACCGTCTGTCCGTCGCGGGCAACGCCCCCCTTTTGGCCCACTGATTGTTGCCTTCCAGGCCCTGTCTGTTGCACCTGACTTTAAAATTCTTTTGACTGCGATTCTGACAACGGAGACCGCAGCAGCAGCAGCAGCAGCAGCCACATTATTATTGTTCATCGATTTATTGGCGCGCCATTTTTATGTAACAACTTTTTGGGGGCAAAGCAATTGACTGTTGGCCAAAAAACGTTATGGCCAAAAACATTATTCAGAATGCTTTTGGGCTCATAATCCACATTGGCTGATCGATCGCACACGTGTCACGTTGATGGTGGCATATTGCCACAAGTTGCAACTGTTCGTGATGGGATTGCATGCCGAAAATGTTTGCATTCGAATCGGGTCACCAATCAATCAATGAAACTATTAATTTTGATTGATAAAAGATTACACTAGCATGCAAGTTTTAATACCTTTTCGACATTCTGTATTGAGTCACACGATGTCAATAAATTAATTAAATTTGACTTTGCAATTCAAAGAAGAAAAAACATTTTGAAAAATGGTTTTCTTGTTGAAAATTTCAATGTATTCAATTTAAGGCAGATTGTACATTCAATTGTTAAACAAAAGAAAACCATTTTTATAAAACTACTTCTTTTTTTAATTGCAAAACTATCATTTCTCTTTTCAATTGTTTAATTTTCACTTTAAATCCACTTGGATTATAAGGTAATTCTAATTTCTGAAATATTCCAATTGCTAGACCCCTTTTTTTGTAAATAAATTTTAATAAAATGGAGTTAATTTGCACGAAAAAGCTACAATAAAACCCATTTTTTTTAGTTAATTCTATTAATAAATACAACAGCACAAAAGGTAACAATCGATTACAATAGATGCTATAAGTTCTTTTTTTAATTAAATATATATATGCATTTCATTAAATCTAAAATAGATGCAACAAAACAAACATAAAGATTCACTCCAATTAAAATATATTTCCACATTAAATATATTTCTCAAATTAAAAATAAAAAATCGATATATATTCAGTGAAAAACTAAAAAAAAATGTACTACAAACTCTAATTTTAATTTTTATATTTTTTCATAATTTTAATATATTTAGAATCGGGTAGTGTAATACCAAAATAAAAATACATTCACGACATTCACTCAATTGCTTTCATACGATACATACCATGTCCTTTTTTAGTGGCATGCAGTCATACTCTAAGGATCCTTAAATTTTATTTAAAAAAATTTTAAATAAAAATTAAACGATTTTTAAATATGCGTTTTATGCTATCTGACTAGAAACTGTACTAAGAATTTGGATTAATCTTAATAAATAGGCAGAAATATATTTTTGAATAAATTTAAATATTGAAAAACCGAAATGGAAGAAGAGTTGAGCTTTAAACATTCACTGTATCGTATTAAGCTTTTAATAATTTTAAAAGCTTTATTTGCAGATAATTGTTTGTTGTAGTGTTGGAAAGTTGTTTTCAAAAATGCACAGTGTTGTAAGACTTGAGAAAATGATTGAAAACTTATTAAAGTTGAAAGCGTTGAAGCTGGCTGCTTCTTAAATCAAATAAAAAAAATATTATTTAGTTCTATAAAGAGTTAATCTGATGTTTAAATGCCATACTTATTGTTGTTGTTAGCAGTTGAATAAAACTAGATATTTCATTATTATTAGTACTATAAAATGCATAGCTTTTATTTTGCATAATTCTTAGCAAAATTATGATAATTGTTTTTCCATAAGTTATTGACAGCTACTGACTTTATTATCGTTTCATTACTTCTGGGCTTTGGTATAGAACCTAAGCAATAACCAGTTATGACAACTGGTGGCAAAGATCGCGGATTGTTGGTCAACACTTGATATTGCATCAAATACCGTGCGGCCGAACAAATCGATGGCAAAAACTGAAACTGAAAATAATTTAAACCTTTTAATTTTTGTTTTTTTTTTTTTTTTGGTTGGTTTTCGCGGTTGAAATTTTACAGTTTTCATGGGCGGCATTAAATCAAATTCAGGCCTTTGTGCTATCGAACGATTCGTTTGGCAAAACTGACAGGCGATCAATCAATTGCCAGAAAAACAAAAAAAACAAAAAAAAATTGCGACTTGCAATAAATTCCGTAACAAAGCGTTTAACTGTCGACCTGTTCGATTGCCCAAGTTTGCTGGCCAGGCCCATTGTAAAATGTAAGCCATGCCAAATTGATTTGTCTTCTTTTTTCTTTGCTGATCGTTGGGTGATCTTCATGCCGGGCTATAAATGTCACATTAAAGCCAATTGCCAATTGGAGGCCCCAAATTAGCCGCAACCAATGTGCAGTTGTTGTCACTGCCATGAGGTCACTTCAAGCGTCAATGGGTCAAACAGGAAGCATTGCAGACCGGTTTCATCTGGCCGCCGAGGCGTCTCATTAAAAAAAGGCATTCAATAAAATTGTATAAATTCTGTTGTGTATTTTGCGTTAAACAAGATTCCAGCTTAAAACTAAGCAAAAAAAAATATATAAAAGAATATTTTGTAAAAAAAAATTGGACTTAGAATCAATTGAACACATTTTCAATTCCTAGCTTTTTGGCTCCCAGTAGTTTGTTGGCTTTTTTTTTCTTGTTTTTGGCCATTTACCAGCCCTTGTTCCAGCCACCGGAGGAGCCACCGCTCTGGGCACCAGACCAGCCACCCGATGAGTAACCACCCTGACCGCCGGACCAGCCGCCTGAGGAGTGTCCACCCTGGGCACCAGACCAGCCGCCTGAGGAGTGTCCGCCATGTCCACCGGAATGACCCTGGTCAATCACTTCGACAATGTAGACCTTCTCGACAGGGCCGCTGGAGTGTCCACCGGAGTAACCACCCGAATGTCCACCAGAGTAACCACCAGAGTGTCCACCGGAGTAGCCGCCAGAGTGTCCACCGGAGTAGCCGCCAGAGTGTCCACCGGAGTAGCCGCCAGAGTAGCCGCCAGAGTAGCTGCCAGCGTTAGAGTAGCCACCGCCGCCGCCGCCACCACCACCGCCGCCCAGCTTGCCACCGAATCCACCGCCGCCGCCTCCACCACCAAGTCCGCCCAATTTACTTTGCAGCAGCTGCGCAATTCCACCGCCACCACCACCACCACCGCCGCCGCCGCCACCGCCAAGTAGTCCACCAAGTGACGCCTGACTGCCGGCCATCAGTGCGGCAAGGATAACAAAAATGCAGGTAAAGGGTTTCATCTTGCGTTAGATTGCGATCTCGAACACGATTTCAATTTCGATGTGATGCTTAAGACAAACGGAAGCGTTGACTAATTCTACAGCTGTGATAGCAACGCTCATTTATACCCGAAAAAAAATAATGAAAACTCAAGAGTTTGGCGCTCCAAAATCAATATACAGAAATCAACATACAGACGGGTGGCAGCGGGAAGTGGGGAAGCTGAACAATAACAACAACGACAACAACAACTTGTTGCTATTGATCATTTAACCAATTAAAAGAATTAATAACCCACATATTTATGTGCATGTATGTATTTGATATGATGTTGAAGATCTCTCGGCTTTTTACCCGGCTCCGGGCCTTTTGTTTATTTGCCGATCGCCTCTGATAACTATGCAAATCTTTGCGCATGCGCATGCGCATGCTTGGACTTGGACTTGGATTTTGTATTTTGTATTTTGTATTTGGTTGTTGTTGTTGTTGTTGTCTTTAACCCAAACAATTGGTTGGCAACGCGGCAGGTCGCACTGTTGGGCCACAAGTCAAACATATTAACAGCGTTTAATCACAAAAACAACAAATAAATAATAACTAGAAAGAAGCAGAAATCTGACATTCAAGTGACGAAGATGAAATACCCTTTACAGATACATGATAATCAAATTGTTCACTCCATGCTATATCAATTCCATTTTGATTAAAATTTTATATTTGACAATTTTGTTCCAGCTTTATGATATCAAATTTTGTCTATTTAATGCATCTATCCCATAGCAGTTTTAATATATAGTAATCTAATTTTTATTAAGCCTACTTAAATTTAGGAGAACATAATGAAACTGAGATGCTTTAAATCTTAAAAAATAATATCTTTTTTATGGCGGCTATATATGGGACTTATAATTAGCACAAGTATGGGC
The DNA here is from genome assembly GCA_035043045.1 of Hirtodrosophila alboralis. Taxonomy (NCBI): domain Eukaryota; kingdom Metazoa; phylum Arthropoda; class Insecta; order Diptera; family Drosophilidae; genus Hirtodrosophila; species Hirtodrosophila alboralis. Next base: position 453,709 of record JAWNNH010000002.1, read on the forward strand.
TCAAGGACGTCTCCTTCAATATGTTACCAATTTTATTATTTTATTATTATTAGTAGAGGGATTATTGTACCGCGACCTATTAGATCTATTGTACCCCCTTCTAAACTTAAAGCTCACTCATCAATCGTATCTCCTGCACAAATGACAGGATTTTTAAAGGATTCAGAGCTACTATACCTGCTGGTTGGAAGAGGTTGCCTATCTAGAAGTTGATGTCTTCTTGCTAGGGCAGTGCATCATTCTCTAGCTCACAGAATTTGCAATTACCTACAATTCCCACACTAAGAAAAAATAAATTTTTTTAAGTATAGAAACATTTTCGATAAAAAAAAATAAAATAAAATTCTACAAACAGAGTATAAATCTCTACAAAAAAGTGAAAATTTCCACAATACGAATATATTTTCTATGATATGAATAAACGAAAAAAATTATGGGTTTATAATCGGAAGTATGGATTTTTTACAATATGAAATCCAGGTGTTCTATGAAATGAATATCAAATTCATTAACCTGCAGAAAATTTTCTATGCTCAATATAAATTTTTACAAAATATGTTGACTTATTTCTTTAACCAAAGTAAAGTATGGACATAAAATTATAGATTTTTCCATGTTTTGTAGAAAAAGTTTCCTCGAATTATCGAAATAATTAAATAAAATAAATAAAACCGAAAATTTTATCTGCCAGAGTTACAACATTTTCTTCACTTTGTGGTAATTAAATCTACAGGGCATAAACAAATTTCTATGGCGCTATTTCTATCCTGTTTTTCCAACCACTGACGTCAGTTTTCTACAATTGGATGTACACTTTTTTTGAGTGCAGTTATCTGAAGTGGTGTCTTAGCCTGCAATGTCCTGTTAAGAGACCGGTGAGTATTCTGTGTGAATTCTTCCCCATCGGAATTATGCTCTTTAATATTTTAGATTATAGTTTCCTAGAAGTGATTTTGCTTGTCGTAGTCCTGGAGCGTTTGTCAAGTTGGAATGCCCAAAACTATTCTCCTCTTGCCTTAGCAAGAGTTCTTGTTTCCCGATGCCACAAAAAGATTCTGGCCTAAATAAGAGCTTTCCTGCTCCCAATTTTGCTAGCTCATCAGCTGCTTCGCTACCGGATATATCCCAATATGTTACACACTTTGTGATAAATTTATAATACCCATTTCGAAGAGTATACAAAAACTGCCATCAACAATAGATCAATAGTTTGTAAGGCAGCCCACAACATTGAGAGCTACTCAGTGCTGCTGTGAAGTTGGCGATTTGTGAGTTGCCCAATTGATTAATGACATTTTGACAGTCCAAGTGGCTATTCGGGTGTTCTGCTCATTTGCAGACCAAGGTTCGCATTAAGTGGCCTGACAAGTGGCCAAAACTGTAACGTAATTATATCAAATAATCATATAATCAGGAAGCATCGAGATAAGCACTTCAAAGGCGTCTCTAATGAAGTTGCTTCAGTTGTCAAACAGACAGATGTTGCTTAAGAATATGGCCTAATATCTATCTACCATATCTACTATTCTCATCAACATCATAGCTTATTAATAGGCGATGTTGAGAACCGGTTAGAGCTCTGCTTAGTTCTAGGTTTTGGCACATATGTACATATTTGCATAGAGAGACACAATTGGCTGGGGTATATATACTTACATAGTATATAGCAGAGATATTCATCGAATATATACATACATTTATGTGCTTTGTAAATATTGATACTATGAAAATATAAATACCATAAAGTATAGAACTTAAAAACTTGCTAAGTTCAATGCACTTTAAGGCCTATACAAAAAATTATGCTAAACTCTGTATAAATATATTTTTGATATTTTTCAAAATTTTTTTTGGGGGGCGTTTATCATTAATATGCTCATTGGATCGTTTCTTATAAATATGTATGTATATATTTTTATTAAGGGTTTATATTGTGTGTTAACATAAACGTTTGACCATTTTAATTTGTAGACTTTATCTATAAAGGAAATCTTAATTTCGGTTTTGTTTTATTTAAATCTAAGGTCACCAAGTTCTATTCAATTCATATAATTAACAGAAGAATAATTCTAAGCAGCAAATTTGCTATATTGTTTAAAAAAAAATAAATAAATAATAATAAACTGCATTTATAAAAACATTTTGAAGAGAAATATTTATTTTTGGCTTAATTTTTTTTTTTTTTTTCTGCTAATTTATTCAAATACAAAATGCTGAAAATTCGCATAAATAAATAAATTAATGCGTAAATAAATTAAGATTTGCTACTTAAAAAGGCTTAAAACAGATATTTTTATTAGCATAGCTAACTTAAGAGTTTAAGGAAACTTGCAATATAAAAACTCATTGAGAATTTGCTTAAATTTTCTTATCTAGATTTTCTACCTCAACAATTTGAATATATGTATACTTCAACTATTAATTTGGTATGCCTACATTACTGTTGTTTTGTATTTTGATTCGCCTTGTGCTACGGTAATTTTCAGCAATATTCTTAACCAGTTTTGGGGCCTCACCAAAAACAAAAGATATAAACATCATGTGCTTTTGTTTTTTTTTTTTCAACACGTTCATTAGATCAAGATACAAATGTTGTAGATACTTGTAGATGAAGCTGGCTGGTAACACGTTTTGTTACAATAGAATAACATTTGTTACATACGCGGCAGATATTAAAACTGTTTCCCATCGCATTGCCTTCAAATTGAAGGCTTCCATGAAAAAATTATAATATTTAATTATGAAATAACGCAAATGAAATTATCGTCTACGTACATAGCATTGAATGCAGAGTTGCATTTAATTTTTTTTCTTTTTTTTTTGGTAGTCTCATCGCAACATGTAGGTTTTTTTTATTTTGGGGGCGGATCATTTAGTTGGTTAAGTTATTATTCAAATTCTGATTGCAATATGAGGAAGTAACTACTTCACTTGAACTCTATCTTCACATATCAATGACTTTATTTTAAGAAGAAGATTGTTATGGCCTTATAGTTTCATATTGCTTTGTTAATACAGAATATAAAATTATGGAATATATAACAGCATCCTCTTTCTTTATTCCTAAATTTAAATCCAGAAGTTTAGACGCGGCGAAAATATATTTGTCTTTAAGAAAAAATTGTTAAATTAACAAAAAATATTTGCTGCATTTTCTTGTGTTGAGAAAATATCGAAGTTGCTTAAAAACTTACTTTCGATCGACCCTCGTATACTGTTAGCATTGTCATTATAGGGTTGCAGAATTGATGACACTCATAAACTATAGTAATAATTAAGCTTAGTACTTATTACCATGTGTCATTAATTATAATTTGTGCTCATACTAAAGCCAACATTCACAAATACATATGTTTACTTATATGTATACATATATACTCATATATATACCTATATATAAGTATAAATCTCTGGCTGAGAATTAATTTGCATAAGCGATTGCCATTGCGGACTTTCCAAAGCAATTAAACATTCACATAAATAACCATCTATCTACAATGTTTAAACTACTCTAAGTAGTTAGATCTATGTGGATACATATGTTTGTGTATACTAACATTAAGGGTTAATTGATGGGAATGCAAAACATATAAATTGAAATAGCATTTTAATTCAGGCTTACGTGATCCATAAATGTGTCTTTTTAATTAGAAATTAATTCACCATAACAATCATGCTGTAAAATAGCTAAAGAAGCAGGTTTTCAATGTGTTGCAAATTTTTAAAATGTAATTTCAATTAAATAAAAACCTTTTCTTTAAGCTTCTATCGATATTGTTATTAAGTAACTCAATGTTTTTTTTAAATCCGCTATAGATTAGTATGTTTGGTTTTCTGTGTATTTGCTTTAAGCGTGAATTTATAAAATTATGAAATAATTTGTCGTTGCCCAATGCCAAAATGTAAAGTTTACTTTATGTTTAAGGTAGACATGCAATAAGGCAAATATTTGCTAAGTGCCAAACCAGTTGAACAAATCTAAGCATATGAAATGCAAATACACAAAAATAAGAAAAAAAATCAACAAATCGAATTTATGTGTATATGTAGTTAAATTTGGCTTATGCACAATATACAAGATATTCATTCGTTTACTCATATCATATCATAGCCTTGCCAAGGTTCTGGGCCATCGCATGCGAGACACAGCGACGCCAAAGCAACCACAAACTGACCATACAAACCACAAAAAAACGAAATGCAAAGCAACAAACACATTAATGATTTCAATAGCATGCAAATACAATATCCAAAACAAATGAAACAAAAGCAAACGACGGAAGCGACAATCAAAAATCAAATACAAAAGACAAATTAACATACACGTGGAGTGGCAAATTGTCTGGCAATAAATCAACAAAATCGACAAAAATCAAAGGCAACAAAACAAAGGTGTTTGATTACCAGCTGAATTTTGTTCGTTAATGCTATAGCTGGATAAAAACGATACGCATTTATTTATGATAATATTTGCAATTTTTTGGTGAGTTGCCAGCCTGCCGGCAACACTGTCTGTTCCTTTTATTACGAGTATCATTGCATTTTGACACTGAGCTGACGTTTTTGTGCACTGATTACCTGTGCAACTCGTCACAAGGGCCATTCTTCCATGATTTAACTTTCGCTTTTCCCAGACAGCGCGCTCTGACATTGAACTTCATTAACCCCCTGCCTGAATGCGGTGCAAATATGTATCACGAGAGTTGGCCGTGTGAACAGGTTTATGTGTGAAACGAAAGACTTTAAGCCACAAACTTGCCGGCAAAAGAGCTGGCGCCATCTATAGTTGAAGTAACAACTAGAGAAACGAAATTTATTGCTGCATAAAAGCCATCTAGCGTTTAAATTAGGCAGCTTACTAGATAAGCTGAAAGCCAAACCAAATTCTTTAAATTGTCTGGCAACTTTGAAACGACAGCATTCTATTAAATACGCAGCCAAGACACTTTGGTTTGTGACTTTGCTAATCTAGTTTTGTTTTGGCGCCCTCTACCACTAAAAACAGCAAACTACAAGCTTAATGTGTCCCGAGAAAAATTGCAGCTTATCCACTTCAAGTTTTGTTTGCGATCAGCAAAAAAATTTAAGTTTTAATTTTAGTTTTATATTAACGGAATAAGTAAAACAACAGTTGCTGATGAGCTAAAATATTAAAAATTAAATTATACATTAGAACCACTCGTGCTGTTGGCCAACTTCTGCACTCTGTGCGTTAAATGTCAGCACTTATAAGCTCAGTTCAGCTCTACTCAAAATCCCATTCGAGTTTTAAGCTTGATGGCGTCAGAATTCAAATCGCCTAAACTGCACTTAAGAGCCACCTAGCGTTATAAATTAAATTAAAGCTTACTAAGCTGCCGAAATTATTTTAAGCTTGAATTCTAACATGCTGACAAGCTTTACAGCAAAAGCTTTAATGAGCAGATCTTTGTTTACTATTTTTCAATAAAATGCATTTTCTATATGATTCGAGCAGTTGTTTATTCAATTCTTGATTTTCCAATTTATAGGCCTACAAAAATCCCTTAATCGTTCCACCAACCAGCACCGCCACGAGAACCACCGCCAGCGGCACCATGATTCACTGTATAATCGAACTCAGCTGGTGGGCCCCAGGCATTGGCACCACCGCCAGCACCAGCTCCCTGCCAGCCACCGGCACCACCACCGCCATAGCCTCCAGCACCGCGTCCACCAGCTCCTTGCCAGCCGCCAGCTCCAGCACCACCACCGCCATAACCGCCAGCGCCAGCTCCTTGCCAGCCACCAGCTCCACCGCCACGTCCACCACCAGCACCAGCACCCTGCCAGCCACCGGCACCACCACCGCCATAACCTCCAGCACCGCGTCCACCAGCTCCTTGCCAGCCGCCAGCTCCAGCGCCACCACCGCCATAACCACCAGCGCCAGCTCCTTGCCAGCCACCGGCACCACCACCACCATAGCCTCCAGCGCCAGCGCCTCCCTGTCCACCAATGTGCACCTTAGTATTGCCGTGCGATTGCGAAACATGCGAGACGAGTCCAGCTCCATTTCTTGCACCGCCACCAAAGCCACCACGTCCTCCGCCGGGCAGATAGCCACCGGCGCCGCCGCGTTGTCCAGCGTTAACAAGTGCCAAAGTGGCCAGCAAGCAGACAAAGACCTGAAAATAAGAAAATTTCAATGTTAGTGTGGACAGGATAACAAATCTTCTCCCTGATCCTTTTACCTTCATATTGTTGGTGTTTGTTGTTAATTGTTGTTAGTTTATAGTTGTAGTTTATGTTGTCGTAGCTCTCAGGGCGCAGCTCCAATTGCTTGTGATGCTTCTTGGCTGCCACGCAGCACAATTTATAGCTGAAAAATTGTGTTCGCTTTTGCTAATGATCTTCAAACTCTGTGTGGCAAAACCTTTAAAAATCGAACTCAAAATTAATAAAAATATTAATTGGCTTTGTTTTGTTTTGTGTTTGGTTGCTCATCATTAGATTCTAGCCAAGCGCCTGCCATTTCCGAGTAGTTCTGCTGTGCGTTGCCTTTAATTAAAATTTGTATACAAATTATAAAACCAAATTAATTGCAAGCTCCGAGTCGGTAATTAACAAACGAACTTGCCTGCGGCTCTATTTGCGTAATCCGTTCGCTCTGTTTTGCTTAAAAGCGACATCAAACGGACGCACTGCGTCCAGTTGATGATCCAACAGCGTGCCCAAAGTTCCGGCTTCGGCTTCGGCTTGTGTACAAAACACTTTAAATTTGCGCATTGCGCATACGCCGTGTGGGCCGAGTAGAAGCAAAAAATGCAACAAAAATCTGCAGCTGTTTTGTGTATTTTTTGCCCCTCTCAAATTTTTTTTGTTTTTGTTTTTTTTTTGTGATTTATTTTTTGGAAAGTGAGCTCAACATCTTTGATGATGCAATATAAAGCTAAACTATATTTTAAATGGCGCAAATAACTAAAATGATAAGCTACAATAATTGCCTGAAACTCAGAGTTTTTCACTCTTAAACAGCAAATAGAATCTGCATTAGTGTTTGGGAGAATTAATAGAAATAAATATGCAGGTTGTTAACATAGCATTAACTTTACATTCAACAAGCTTGTCTCTAAAAATTCTATGCATTTTATATTCGTAAATATAAATGAACAGGAGTGTTACAGAAATCTCTAGAATTTTGGCGTCGGCCTGTTTTTAAAATCTCTACTAAAAACCGTTGGTGTCACAGAAGTTCGAGAGATTTTATTTTTTGAACTTCCAGTGGCGATTTAATAGCCGATTTTCACACAAACGCGTCATTCCATCGATAACAGGCTAACTCGATAGGTCTTGGTTGTTGTTTCTACTGCACTGGATGCGTTTGCAATCAGCTGATCATTTGTTTGCAAGGGTCAAAACTTCGGCAAACAAAGTAATAAATATTCTTTAAATTTAACCAATAGGATTTGTATGACAAGTGAAATTTCAAATAAGCATATGCGCTTAATATGAAATCTCAGTATCATGCTGGGGTACGAATTACAACTTCTAGAACTTGTGGCAGGTGGGTGCCACCTTGAGCAGCGCCCAAAGGCAACATATGCAGTTGAAACTTTGAATTATAGAATGGGTTAATCAGCGGTTACTTCTGTTTTGGTTGACCATCATCACAAATATAATAATATAATAAAGTTAATCAAGCTCTTGACACAGATGTATATAATTATAAGGGTCATGTGCTCTGGGAGCTGCCATGAATATTGTATATTTTTTAAGAGAGCAAAATAAAAGTGAATCTGGAAGAAACGTCCTCATTTATATGGAATATTAGAACATTCTGAAGCTCTGCAGCTCTAGGAATTGTTTTTGAGATATTAGTCATTTTAATTATCGCGGCTTAGTTTTGAAATTATAATTTTTAAAAACAGCTGGTTTGTGCAAAATTTGTGCTAACAGCAACTTAACAGCAACGCAATCTATGAAATTCTACCAAAAACGACTTGGCACACCCCGCGATCATTCCAAACTCGCCTTTTTCCCATACCAAACAGCTTAAGCAAATAGTATAGGACTTGAACGTGCGTCAGGCGATTTTCGATGTGAATGTCAAACGCGTTCGACGCATCCACCAATGGAAATCCACTATAACATCAAAAAACAGAACCTGCCAACTGTTCGGTTGACTTTCAGTGGGACTGCCTTGCCTTTCTAGGGCTGTCAGCGAAATATTATATATTTGATCGTATTTTATCGTATCGTATTTTAACTTTCGATGAAAAAACTGAAAAGATTAAATGTTACTAATTTGTTCATAAACTCAAAATATTATTTTAACTAAACTTTGAATATTTTAACACACGATAAATTTAAAGGATACGTTTGACAGCCCTGTGGAGTCAGAATACGTGAATGCTCATTTATGAGTAAGCAGGCTCATTTTGCTTGGTATTGTCTGTGATTGGCAAAAATCAGCTGTTAACTTAATTTTTGCGCGCACCAAATTAACATAAATAATAAAAATGCCAATTGTCGGTCTGTTTGCCATTTATTTATATTGCAGAAAACAAATAGAGGCAGAGAAAATAAAAAATTTAATAATTAAATAATCAAAAATACATCAACTCAATTACATTTGGTTTACAATTGATCTTCTTCTTCCAGTTGGTATTCACATTTATCGATATCACATAAATCTCACAACTTACTTGGGCCATTAATAAGATAATTTACAAAAATTAATATACAATTAAAACGCAATGAATTGAGATACAATTTTCGAAGACTGACTTTAATATTTATTATCTTTTAAAATAACAAATATATCGTAAATTTTTCATTGACATTTTAATAAAAATAAAACATTGAATTTTTTAAAACTAAATTGCAACAATTTGGCATCGCTATAGATTTTTGGTTTCAGCTGTTAGCAGCATTTACTAGAGATTGTACTAGAGATTTTGTAAAATAAAAAAGATGAATTAAAACAAATTAAATTTAGAAAAATTAAAATGCAGATAAATAGAATAAATATTATTGTTTAATTTTGTACACTACTATATTTTTAAAAAATCGTTTATCTGTGTATGTACTCTAGTTAAAGCAGTACTGATTTTGAAATCATCGACTAGAGGTTTGTGTGACACCAACGGATTGCTTTTCGGTTGGAATTCGGTTGGAAGAGGTTTCCATGACACCCCTGATAAAACATAAATATTGATATCAAAAATTACTTAGTAACTGAGTTAAATATGTATTTATATTTTCATAATTTAAATTATTTTAAGTAGAAACTAAAAATTAAAATTATTGTCTTACTAACTGCTTTAAAACTTATTATATAAAAACCATTTTAAATGTGAAATGATCTGAAACTTTATACCATAAACTAAATAACTTTAATCCTTATAAAAATGACAATCTAAGAGCCCAGTACACCATTAACTAGTGTTTTATTATAAACAATTGACTATATCATTTAGAAATTGATATATGAGAAGAAAGCTGGTTGAAAACGGATCAACAACGTATGAGCATTGTCGACATAAATCAAAAAATTGATATGCAAATTGTGATTATATACAAAGTAGCTGCTGCTAAAGTGATAAGTACTCGTATTGCTAATGGAACAAGTTAAATATTTTTTACCAATGCCAGACAAATTTGATGAACTACTAAAAACTGAATCTGGATCTGTATCTAAATCAGTGAGCAGCTGAAATTCAAAACAGTAGCCACTTCTGTAGATCTAATAGAGATCTAACTTTTTTATAGGGTGTTTGAAGACAAAAGCAGCTCTCAACTTTCTTTAGCTCTCAATGCAAGAGAAAGACTCTCTCTCTCTCTCTCTATCTGTCTTTCTCTCAGTCTTTCTCTTTGTTTCTGTTAACTCTCACGCCGTTGATTGCAGATGGCAGGTGTTTGGTGGGGAGCAGGTGGGCATGCATAGCCGGCTTTAGGCTGAAGCATTCAACGCTCTCTGGACGGCGCCAGCCGCAGATTTACGGTGGTTGGCGTTGTCGCCGTCTCTTGGTCTCTTGGCTGTGTCGGGGCCGGGCTTCATTGGCGCTGCTGCAGATTTGGCCAAATCATTCCGTTGGGAAGTTGTAACTGGTTAACGTGTTGGACGCATCGCTATCGGCTCGGGGTGCACAGGCAGCTCCATCGTCGCATCGTCGCGCTGTTTTCGTTGTTGTCGTCAATTTGAGTTGCAAGCGCGCGCACTTTGCCTGCCGTTACGCTTGTTCAACGGCAACAAAAAATTAAATAATTAACATAAAATATATATGTTAATAAAAGGATTCCTTGACCCCACAACATTCAAGTGCCTGTGCCTGTGCCTGTTACTCGTGCGTGTCAACTTTTGCATTTTTTTTTTTAGTTTTGTGTTATTTTTTTTGTTTTTGGAATTTTGCATAATCATTTTTTCAACATACAACATTGCGCGCTGTGCAATTAATTTAATTTGCAAAATATTTGCAAAAGCCAGTTAAATATGTTTTGTGTGCACTGAAATCGACAAGTATTCAAAATAGTTGCTGGCTTAAGAGCAAACAAGACAAGAAAACAACAATATTAATAAACAAAAGAAATAGCAACAAATCCAATTGGAAATACCCCTGGTTTTTTCATTTTCAAAATATTTGAAGCTATTCGCATTTAAAGGTTAGTTTTATATTTTATAAGCTGACAGTGTTTAAAGTAAATATAATTTAAATTTAAAACCAGATAACATATTAAAATAATAAATATTTTCTATTGAAAATAAATTAAATTTACTATTGATTATCTTGATAAACAAAATGTTATATATTAATCCATTTAGCTTTATATTCAGTCCAATTTTCAAGTACTTTCTTTTATGAATTGTGTTTCAACTGGATCTTGGTTTTTCAGTATGTTTTGGATTGTTAACAGAAATCAGGCCTGATTATCATTTTAACAAGCCCAAATCTTCGCTGATTTGTTGATAGATTAACATTGAGTTAACTTCACATTGCTGTGAAAAATTTCTTTTAAAGTCCAAGTGCAAGACCATCGAAATCGTCTAGCTACCGTTCATGGTCTATTAATTGTCGGCCTGCACATTTTCTTTTTAATATAATTTATATTTGGCTTAGGCATTATTTTTTTGCTTTATGTGCATTAAATAATTGCTATAATAGTTAAATATACTCGTATAATCATATAGTTAACTGCGTATGTGAAAAGATGCAGCAAGAGGCAGATCAAAGATAAGTATGTGCCATATCTATAGTTCCTGCCTCCTATAAATTGAAATCGAAAATTTCGCGTGCCAGTTTGAATGCAATTTGTTTTCACACCTCTGCCATAATGCATGTTGGCAGTTTTGCAAAGGCTTATACTAACAGTAGCATAACTAATGCAATTTTTGTAAAGTTTTCTTTCAGTTTTTTTTATTTTTTTTTGGTTTTTTTTCGCGCATTTACCGCATGCAGAACAAAAGACTTAGGCAACGAACTTGAACTAGCGTGCAGTTGATTTGTGAGTTTGGTACGCTGCGCTTGCGGTTATTTGGGCAACCACATGGCATGGCTTTCTCCACACATGACAATCTCAATGGCGATTCTAAGTGCCATTGCTAATAAGCCAACATCAACAACAACAGCAGCAACAACAACATTGTGCAGGGCTCGTGTTGTTTGAGAGTTTGTCCCAGCGTTGAAGCTGAAGTTGCTCACTTGGAAAACAGTTGCTGGCTGCGAAAACTAACTGAAATGATATTAATTGCCACACACACAAACACACACACACACAAATAGTTGACTTTCATTGTCTTTGGCATTTGCGGTTTGCCTTTTTGCTGCTTGCTGTCTTATTATGCCGTATGCTTTATGTCTAATGCTTGGATGCCTTTGTCTCGTTGACTGTATGCTTCAAATGGAGTTTTACATACGCGTCGAGTTAATCACACTTTTAACTCCATTTCACATAATACTAATTTCATAATTTGCACCGCGCCACCCAACGCATTTCCAGTGCCAGCTAAACACATTGAGGTGTCATTTGCAGTCGCTCGCATTTTCACTTTTTCCACGACGACAACAATGATTAACTAATATAAATTAACTCTGTGCCAAGTTTACATTTAATTTAGCATAAGTGGAACTATTTCTTTTTTTTTGTGTTTTTTTTTTTTTTTAGTTGTTTGCCTTTATTTTTCCCAAGTCAAAGCTGCTGGGAAACGTTTCGGGGCGGCTGCTGCGACTGCTGCAAGAACGTTGCTAACTTTGTGCCCCATCCTGTTGCTTGTTGACATGAGCCCATGAGCAAGTTGCATCTAAAGCTAGCGGATCATAATTGCAGAGCACCCATTCTAAAGTCTAAAGCTATCTTGTAACCATCGACAAGACGCAGTTCAGTTCAGTTCATTTCGTAGCACATTTGTTGATGCTGAATGCATCTAACTAACAGAGGGTACTATAATTTTTTAAATAAGTTTGTTCTGTTTGAAATGTCTTAAGAGCTATTTAAGTTTTAAGCAAGCCTATCAACTATAAATAAACGCTGATTTATTTAACTTTTTCCTCACTTTAATGTATTTTATTTCTTTTTAATATCTGACTATTTTATTTAATGCCGACACTTGTGATTATCGTTAAAATCCATGAATAAATGGCCAAGTTATAGCCATTTATAGCCAACATACACATCAGATTTGCCCGTTAAAGGCCACTGCATGCATTTTACGTTCAACTTTTTTTTTCTTCCTTTATTCATATAAAATAAATCTCAATGCAAAAAAACGATTTTGGGTAAGTTAGGATTAGGTTGGTTTAAGGGTCATAACTTGACCATTTATTAATATATTTCAAACAGCGTTAGGATCTAAGAACTCAGCCGCACTCAAAAAAAAGTGTACATCCAATTGTGGAAAACTGACGTCAGTGGTTGGAAAACAGGATAGAAATAGCGCCATAGAAATTTTTTTATGCCCTGTAGATTTAATTACCACAAAGTGAAGAAATTGTTGTAACTCTGGCAAATAAAATTTTCTGTTTTATTTAATTATTTCGATAACTCGAGGAAACTTTTTCTACAAAACATGGAAAAATCTATCATTTTATGTCCATAATAAAAAAAATCCGTTATTTTTTTAAATTTGAATAAAAAAATTACTTTACTTTGGTTAAAGAAATAAGTCAACATATTTTGTAAAAATTTATATTGAGCATAGAAAATGTTCTGCAGGTTAATGAATTTTTTATAATCATTTCATAGAACACCTGGATTTCATATTGTAGAAAATCCATACTTCCGATTATAAATCCATAATTTTTTTCGTTTATTCATATCATAAAAAATATATTCGTACTGTGGAAATTTTCACTTCTTTGTAGAGATTTATACTTTGTTTGTAGAATTTTATTTTATTTTTTTTATCGAAAGTGTTTCTATACTTAAAAAAATTTCTTTTTTCTTAGTGTAGGCAATTTTATTATCTTATCAAAAAGATAAACATATTTAATATCATTAAACTATTTTCTGAGTTATTTGCACTTTACTGAGGCTACCTTTTTGAAAAGTCGAAAATCTAGTTTTTTCGATTATCTCAAAAACGGTTCCGGCAACCAATTTTTTTGAAATTTTTTTTCGGAATCAGTGACTTATTTTTACATTTAATTCGACTCGTAAAAAGACCGGTATACAAAATGCTGTTGCATAGTGTAAGTTATTTCTTAATGTGGACTATTATTTTATACTAACTTTAAGTATTTTATAAATCCTTTAATCATTAAAGCATATTGTTGACTATATTTCATAGGTTCGTAAGCTTACAATATTATTTTGTTCCCTTGAATAGCTTTCTTTATATTTTAACTATGAACCTTTAGTAAACGAGTATAAAAATCGAAAATAAATATAAATACATTAAATAATTACTTGTATTAATAAAAATATTAAATAGTTTGTAACATAATAAAAGTCTAGCAAGGTATATAAAATTCGATCTAATACTTGTACTTTGAGTTTTGTTTTTTGTTGTTGTGAGGCAGTTTTAGTTAAGGTGTCTATTGTCGTTGTTTTAGTTGTTGTTTTTTTTTTCTGTTGTTGTTATTGTTGAACGTGCGCGTCTGACGGCAAATGAAATAGTACGTAGCATATAATCAGAGCACTGTGGCAACCCAAAAAGCCAACAAACAAAAAAAAAAAACAACAACATCAAGTGACAGCGTAATGAAAAAAATGCCTGGAAAATCTGTGGAGACAGTGCAACAAAATGTATCTTTATCAGAGGCCAAGAATGAAAGTTGTTATTGTTGCTGTTGTGCTGTTGTCAGGTACTGACAATACACAAAACAGCTAAACAAAATTTGTCAGCTTGAAGCCTGAATACTTTCATCATTGTGCTAAACTTGGCAACTGTATATAAATATATGGTTCAATAGGGTTACAAAGAGGAGAGCCAGGGGGGAATTCTTCCTATTGTCCAAAGTCAGGCGACAATTTATCTATTGCTGCACATTTGTCCAAGGGCCGCCCTTTCTTGTCATAATTTTTAACAATTCGGTTAGGTAATTAACATAATTATCAATGCTCGACTGCATTTCTCACTCTTTTTTTTATTTGTGATTGTTGTTGCTGTCTGTCTGTCTGTCGCATTTGTCACACAAATTATGCATAAAATAATTTGTTGTCGTCTTTCCTTTTTTTTTTTTTTGAGTTGGTTACAGTTTTTGTGGTCACCATTTCTGCTCGCTTTCGAATCGGAATTGGAATCGTTTAGACAAATGCTTCAAGCTCAATTGTGTATATATACAAATATATATATATATTCATTTTTTGTTTTGTTTGTTACCATTTCAACATCTTTTCGGCAATTCTGGAGGTCTTTTGTTTGGCTTGAACCAGGTGTTAACCCTTCACCTTCGGCCCAATCATAAAATCCGAGCTAACTAAAGAATGGAAATATCTGAATATAGGCATCATCATCATTTTGGGTATTTGACTGCGAACAATGATAAATCGATGGCGAGCAACAAATAAATATTGTGCCACATTTATGGTATACAAAAAAGAAGAAAAAAAAATATATAAAATTTGTATTTTGTATTTATATTGTGATAGCAAAGCCGCAGATCGAAAGTGAAATTTGTTGCCATGGCATATGCTTTTGTGTATGATGATAATAATAATAGTGTAAATATAAATATAAATATATAAATAAGCTGCGGCCCAATAAGTTAGCACAATGCCAGCAAACTAACTAAACCAAGGGCTTAGGGCAGGCTTGTATTCAACTACGATTATTATTATTATTATTTTTATTAAGGGGCATTAACTTTCCAACGATAAAAAATCAAACGTAAGCCCATTAAATCAGGGCCAAAGATGCGCTCAACCTTGTAAGGTAAAACCTTTCCATTTCTTTATAAATATTTTTTAAAATAATATACAAGCTTCGTGTGCTACGAGAAATCAAATATTTTACTTTCATTAACTCAATAACAATTTATATCTTGGACTAAAAATTAAAAGCTTAAAGAAAATGCACAATTAAATAATGATCTAATCTTATAACTTAAATTTTAGTCTTGCTTTTAAACTAAATGTATGTTATCATGTTAAAGTAAGATTAGTCAGTAAGATCTAAGAAAATTCTACCTGAAAGCCAAGTTCCTTAGTTGCCAACACCTTCACTTTAACTGTTTTAAAATTCTTCAAAACATTTCTTTGAAGACAACTTGACACTATGCCCATAATAACTTAAGTAAATAACAATAGTTTTTTTTTCTATAATAACACTGGCCAACAAAATTGAATTTTTACAAAGTTCTTTGTATTATTGTGCAAAAGAATAAATGTGTATTTTGATTGCAATTGCATTATATCTAAACTTGATAGTGTTCATATAATTTATAGTAAAAAAAATATTTTTTTTGACTTGTTTACAAAATAAAAAAGTTATTTTTTTAAACCAAAATTATGTATATTTAATTTTTTTTTCTGCTTACATTTATTTCGAGTTAATAAGGTCGATATGGTTTATTTTAAGAATGTGTTTTATATTTATTAAAATTGTCCTCCTACGCGTTTCGGTATCAGTATATTATTTTTAGTTTATTATTTTATTATTACAGACAAGATATATAAGTTTAGCTAGATTTTTAATATATTTTAAAGGTGGCTAGGGTTCCTATAACACTAGTTTACAAATTTTTTTTTGATCGAGGGAGCTGGGCTCTCATAAACTTTATTTGATGTATTTTTTGGTGCTGATTTCAGAAAATGCAAAACATTTATTTTTTCAAAGAATGGTTTTCGAGAAAACCGCGAATAGCTAGTTTTTTGGCAGTCTTTCGACTTATTTGTTCATATCAACATTAGATTTTATTTGATCTTAAATAATGTTACACAATTTAATAGATAATTGTAGCCTCTTTCTAACGATATGCCGTTTATACAGATCGAAAAAGAATTAAAGCCATAACAAGCCCTCAAAGTTGAAAAATGTGAACATTTTTTGCATTTTTGAAAAATTGCTGAATTTCAATTGGTCTTTTAAAAATTTTAAAAATTCGTTTAAATACTTTTTAAGATTTAAAATGTTAGACAATTCTTTTACGAATATTTTAAGTATACGTTTGTCCAAATCGGTCAATAAATTTAGTAGTTAGCCAGTAATTAGTAAACACCCAAGATAAAATTCACCTTGTTCATCACTATTCCAGCCATATTTGAAGATGAGAAGTTCCAACTGAATAGAAACTTTAATCAGAATACTAATACTTTTACCGGTTCTGGTTCTGGAAATATTTAATTACAATATATTTATAGGATTATTCCCTCTCCCAATGGGGATGCTTGCATTCTAATAATGTCCCAATCATATCCTGTAACTTACAAAGCATAAACTAAGTCTAGTTTATTAAAGATAATGTTTTTATTAAACACAATTAGCAACTAATAGCTTTTTTTTATTATGCATTAATCAAAATATCAATTACAGTTTATGTTTTTAATTAAATAATTATTTTTTTATTAAGCTTGAGCAAAAAAATCAATTAAAAATATTCATAAAAATTCTTAGATTCCTAACCGTTGAAAAATGTTGCAAATCTCTTGTCTTACACACACACAGTATCCATGGCTTACATACAACTCTGTTTATCATGTTGTGGCTTTAATTGTTGCTTCATTCATCACCTGTCCAGCTCGGTTAATCTTTCAGACGCAGTAATTCGCATTCGTGACCATCTTCACATTTATGGCAAAGACACAGCAAATGTTTGCTGGCCATTTCGTTTTATAAATGAGCAGAGCCAGAGTGTGTGATAATTAAAACTTAAGTGTTGCAGAGGTCAGACATCAGCAGATTATGATATCATATACTTATACTTATATACTATATCACATAATATTTGGATAAGCCACGATCTGGACATCACTGACCTCTGGTTCGCTCAGCTGGACCGTACAACCTGCCACATCCAAAATTGGCTGTAAACCAGAAACGAGATGTGGCAGGCACTTGACATTAGAGACAGGAGCTGTGTTGGCTGTGGCACGCCACAAGTTATACATATTTTTTTGTTTTTTTTGCATTGTTGTGCGTCTTACATAATTACGATTTGATTTGTTTTTCTTTTTGCCCTGCCCAACGATACAAAAAGCTAACAAAAAATAAACACAAATTTTACAGTTTGTCTTTTAGCATTTTAATGGCCAATCGAACAAAGCAAATTTCGCTGTTAACAAAATATAAAACGAACAGTCAAAAAAAAAAATAAGAAACAAGGTAGTAGGGAGACGAGCGGGCTGTGAGGGGGGCTCTTAAACCGAACAGACGGCTAAAATGGAAGATCCAATAATGTTGCAAGCTATACAATCGATTTATATACATATAAATATATATATACTTATGCATGAATAATTTGTTTATTGATTGATCGTTATGCGGCAGCAAACACTTCCGTACAGCGCTCAGCTACCAGTTGAGCTGCCAGCTCCAACTGTGACGTCTTGGGTCAGAGTCATCATCATCTTGCGCAAGCCTGGCCGGTCATTTCCGGCTCCTGCTGTCTCTGGACAAATACAGACCAAGGCAGCTGTCACTTTTGGTAGTCACACGACTTGTTTGCTGCTGGCCTCGTTGTTAGCGCACGCTCTCGTTTTGGCTTTTACTTTCGGCCAAATATTTGGCCAATACTCAGCAAGTGTAGTAAGTGGCAAGTGGCAAGTGGCAAGCGCACCAAGTAGTTCGCACAATGCGCTTTACTTTTACCAAAGGTTTTCATCATGCGCCAACGAAAGCGAACAGCATATGTACATACATATATACATCTGTACATATATATGTTAAGCAAGAAAGAGACGGCTAACTTTGGCACGCCGAATCTATATACCCTTGCAATGGTCTTCTAAGAAAATTTTGAATGCCAACTTTGGTTTTGATATCTTAAAAAACAATAAAGTTTTTCAAGCGAGCACTTTTCGGCCGATTGTTCCTATGGGAGCTACAGGATATAGTGGTCCGATTTTTATTAAACTTGTTCAGATTGTACAAATCGTAAATATGCATCGATATGCCAAGTTTGGTTTTGATATCTTGAAAAACAAAAAAGTTTTTCATACAAACACTTTTCATGAAAATTAAGTGTCTTCGCTTGTTCCTATGGCAGCTATATGATATAGTGGTCCGATCGGGCTGATTTTGATATACAAACTACATACATTATCAAGCTACATCTGTTCCGTGTTTCATCAAGGCATCAGCTCGTCGTCCTTAATATATATACACTTTATGGAAACGGAGATGTCTCCTTCTATGCATTACACATTTTGAGACATAGTTATAATACTTTTTGGCAAGGGTATACAAAGAAAAATGTGTGCTGAAGATGTACATAAGTAACATATGTATACTCTAACTGATCGTACATATGTCACAAAAATTATTAGATATTTGTTGTCTGCAGCAAAAAGTAGCATCTGTCGTTAAGTTGCATTAAGCTATACTTACAACTAAGAGAATTGTTTGTAAAGGAACATATAGACGAACATAACTGAATCGACTCAAATGATGATGCTGAACAAGAATATAAATATACGTTATGGCATGGATCGCAACTCTTATAATTTTAATGTATTAAAATTATGAGTAAGAATTATTTATGGATTTATATGCCATTAAAATTGGCAATAACTCTTTTTTGTTGACCCGAAAATAATAAAATATAATAATAATAATAATTTGCCAACTTTTATATTATAATTGAACATAAAAGTAATTTTTCAATTTTGATTTTAAGCGTTAAGTAATACAAATTGATTTTGTACATCTTCTGAACCACGCTGTGTATTGAAAAATTTACATATCAATGGGAAGGTATTGAGATTATTTATATATTATTTATATACATTATTCAAGGACATACCAATATGATATTCATATATATACTGTTCAAGTGATAAGATCGTGATTTAACTCAAAAAATTACAGGTTTTTGAACTCTCCACCCTACCCGTTGAACCTGAACTTATAGAAAAATGTTTGGAGATGACGGATTCAGAAGGTTTATGAATCTGTTAAGCAGTATTTATCTAAAACTATGTTTTTGACGCTTTTCAGCTAACATCGGCTTTAATATAACTGAATTATCTAAAAAGCCTATATGACACAATTGAAAGTACTGTATACGAGGTAATTTTAATCAAGGGAGGTTCGACACACTACTGAATACTAACATAATATATTAAATGTCATAATTGAACATTTAAAATAATTTTTCCCAAGACGAAAATAAATTTTTATAGATTTTTAGTCAAATGTGCTATATAAGTGAAACGATTTTAAACAACATTTTTTGCAGTATTTTGGTATAAATACCAAATTCTTATATTCAATTTATTTGTATTTTATATTATAGTCAATCAATTGTTTTCTTAATTCAACTTTCAATTATCTCAAATGGATTAAAAGCTATGAGCTATTTAAGTGAAACGAAGTGTATGTCATCTTTTGAAATACATAGCTTGGTACAGAGGATATTTAAAATCCATTTATCACTTAAATAAATATGAAAAATAACTCTTAATTTAAAATTTTTTTAGTAAAAATTAACATTTATTTATTACTTTACAATTATATTTTTTTGATCGAAAAATACAAATTAAAATGTACATTGTTTAATAAATATTCGAACTAAAAGTTTATTCTGTTTCCAGGATAGTACTAAATCGGGATTTATAATATCTATGATTTTTGCCACTCATCTATCAAATTTTTTTTTAGGATTGATTTTGTAAAACTCATAACTCTTATTTGCGATCCCTGCTTTATAGAATCGCAAATGTTTCCATCAACATATCGTTACAAAATTATGATCGAATCAGTCAAAATGCTGTTTAAAGCAAGCCGCAGGAAGTACCTTTGCTCTTTTCCACCCAGGATTATAAACATTCCCTATTTTTTACAGTTCCAGGATCTTATAATATTACACTATGAAACAGTATTTTGAATTCCGACCTTTTTAGAGTCGATTAACATGTAAAATGTTAAAAAAAAATTTTTTAAAAATGTTTGCCGGGAGCGTTTTCGAAATAATCGAAAAAGCTAGTTTTCGAATTTTTATTTTTTTATTTTTATTTTTTATTTTAATATTAAAATAATTAGACTACTTTGATTCTTTGCTTTGTTTCACGATTCGCAAGCTTCATTTTACGATAATTGTAATATCCTAAAAAATTAATATTTTAAATGCAGTAAAACTGTGCTGCAATTGAGGGAATTAAGAATTCAATAAACATCACTTTAATATTTGAAAAATCAATCGTCAATTTAAAATGAAAACCCCAACGACTATAGTAAAAGAGAGGGAGTTCATTTGTTGTATAGTTTCTTAAATACTCTACACAAATCATAAAACATTTTTAATATAAATATATTTTTTTTTACATTTTAATTAGGAATGTTCTATAAAAAAAATTCAAAAATAATATAAATTAAAAATACTTAGCATATTTACATATATAATTTGAAGTTTTCCTAACAAAGTGTTCGAAAATGTATCTATCAGAAATTAAATATTTGCATATATGCAAATATTTCATATTTCACCGTCAATGAATCTATAAAGCACATCTGTAAACTTGGCTAAGAGCACCAGATCTAAAACTTCCCACAGAATAACTCTCTAATATAATGATATAAGATAATTTTTATTAATTTTACATTTTTTGTGTTACTAACATTGAATTGAATAATTTATTTCATTAAAAATTGCCACAGTTCTTCTGACTATGCAGACTTGCACTCATCAGCCTGATTAGACTTTCATACCTCTAAAAGCACATACGCTACTATATATAATGAATCGCATATATCTTGTGCAGAAGTTTTGGGCAAACTCGAGCAGCTTCATAATTGTTAAAAAATATTTTTAATGACATAATTAGGCGTTGCTTTTGAAGGCAACTTAAAAGCACTGCAAACAGTGTTATGCCAGCCGGAGGTGGAGGAGGGGACAACAAAAGGCTAAAAATAAAGAAAAATATAAAAAATTAAAAAAAAATTAATTAGCTGCCAGCTTTGCCAGTCACATCAAAATATGAAGGCAAAACGAAAATGGGGGAAAAACGAAAAACATTTGGCATTTTGGCCAGGTCGCCGCCCAGGCTGATTGATTTGACCCGGCAAGACTTTCACCATGGCTCAGTTCGGTTTGGTTCGCTCTCTTAATGCAATCGTAAGTAGATAGACAGCCTCTTGGCTAGCGTGACAGGGTGGCCCTCTCTGTTTCACCTCCCTGGCACCCTTGGCGGAATCCAGGCATTGTGTGCAGCAAGATATGTTGTATATAAGTATGTATGATTATGATTACGATTATATTCCCCAATTTGGAATTACCAAAACGCATTTCGTGATGCGGCAATGTCGTGCCCAGAGCTGCTCTTCTGCTACTGCTACTGCTACGGCTGATGTCATCATAGTTTTTTTTTCTTTTTGGCCAAAAGCATTGGCAGCATTTGGGAGCAACTGAGCACCGCGGGCCTGTGAAATCAATTTGTGTAATTATGTAACTGTAACTGCTGCTCCAAGCTTCACAGCCATCTGGCTATCAATCAGTTTTTCAGTTTCGTCGCAGCTCATCAACATCGGTTGCTTCATTATCACACACACACACACACAATATACACAAATACACACACACACACTTCACATTTGCGTCCTGAACTCACAAAATAATACCAAATAAATCAGTTGACTAGAATTAAACAAACAAATCTTTTAGATACTATACAAGCAGACTTGCTTTAAAATTCAAATAATAATTTGTAAATCGTTTTTCTTGTCTTAGGAGAATACTTTAAAATTTGAAAAACCAGAGAAAATGCTATTTTCGGCACGCCGAAGCTATATACCCTTGCAATTGTATTCTATAAAATTTCAATACTCGACCAATCGTTCCTATGACGGTTATATGATATAGTGTTCCAATGTCAATCAATTGTATAAAATAATTTTGTACATCGAGTTGGATCTGTTATCTTGAAAATCAAGCAATTTTTTTATAGAAAAATTAATTTTTTATCCGATTGTTCCAATGGCAGCTATATAATATATGGGTTCGATTTTGATCAAACTGGGTCAAATTGCGCTTATCCTAATTCTACATCGAATTCTTGAGTTTAATTACGATATCTTGAAAAACAATTAGATTTTTCATGCAAGCACTTTTCGACCGATTGTTCCTATTGAAGCTATAAGATATAGTGGGCCAATTTTGATGAAAATTCTTCAGATTGTTCGGCTCATAATACTTAATAGATCTGCCAGGTTTGCTTTCCATATCTTGAAAAAATAATTTTTTCACCGATTGTTCCTATAGCAGCTATATGATTTAGTGTTCTGATCCTGCTAATTTTGGGATATTAACTGCCTGCAACAAAAGGTAAGCATTTGTGCCAAGTTTTATCAAGGTAGCTAAAAAACTTAGAAACAGACAGACGGACGAACAGATGGATATAGCAACTCAGCTCATCGTCCTGATCTAGATATATATACTTAATGTAGTCGGAGACATCTTCTTCTATGCGTTGCACACATAGTGACAAAATTACAATACACTTTTGTAAGGGTATAAATTGGAAATAAAATTGATAAACTGAGAGGACACAAACGATTCGGCTAATCAAGAATATCTTTATATATTTTTTGAAGTGCTGGCTTATAAATACATACATTATCGGTTAATGTTCTGCTCAGACTTCTTGTTAGATTGGAATTTCGGTCTCTCCTCGATTCATAATAAATTCAATTAGCAAAACTAAGCTGATCTAATAACGTTGGCGCTATTCAAGTGAACACCAGTGTAAAAGCTTCTATAAAGATATATGATATTAAAGTGTATTACTAATATATATACATCTTTTTTTTGTTGTTTTTTTTTAGTATATATGATTTATTGCAATTTCTATTTAAAATTTTTGCATTGTGTTCCATCAAATTGATGATCAATGATTGTTGCTCAGTTGCAGCTACAGCTCTTCAATTTATTCAATTTTAATGCACCATAAGATGAGACTCATCATTGGAAATTGTTAAAATCACAAGCATATGCGAATACAGTTATGCATGTTGGCCATAATTTGGGCACATCTAACGGCCAATAACAAAACCACAAAGACCGCAAAACCTATAAGCAATGAGCAAGCTAAAAACAAGTAAGAATGCTGTTCTTGCAAGCTTCCCGACTGCGTTATACTTCATTTTCAATAACAAATTATCAGGCAAAAATACGAATAAGGATATTATCAGTAGTCCATAGATCCAAATCAAGCAGCTGAAGAGGTTTTTTCATTTTTTTTTTTTATATATATGTATTATATCAATTGATAAAATGATGTTCAATATTCGTTTTTAAACAAACAGCTAATACACTCCATTCCTATTACGTTGAGAACAGAGCATAAATGCCAGAATAGAAGTCATCATGGAAGCTGGAAAATATAAGATGCCTAGAGGCTGGCCCAGAGTCTGAACGGCCCGCCTGCCAATTTTCAATTTGAATAGCAATTTGCCCCAATGTCAATTTGTAGGCAATTGAACCAATGCAAGAAAGTTCAAAATTAAAGTCAATTGACGATCCGTCGAGTGCACTCACTCACTGACACGTACATACATTCAAAACACTCAATCGAGCTATCAAACGATTATAGCTCAATTCAAATGAAATGCAACTGCTGCTTTAAGCCGCGCCCGCTAATGGATGGACAATAAACTTGGCTAACAAGTGGAAGTGGTAACCAAACAACAGGTTGAATGAACCAACCACACATCCACTTTTGAGGCTGCCAAAGACTTGCACCTGTTCGGCGGGTGGCAAGACAATCTAATGCCACATTGCAACATTCACAGTTTTGGGTCAATTTAGCGGTTCTGGTCCTCACAAAAGGGAATCACACCAGCTCGATAAACTGGTTATTTTTCACCATTAAAATGTTCAAGAAATTCAAATTATTTTAATGAAATTGTTTTGTGTTAGCATAGAATTTATATACATATATGTACTATACATATATATTCTCTTATAGTCGCTGTAAAGTAATTCAAAAACTTTTGTAAGGTATTAAAAATTAATATTTAATAAATTACACTATGCAACAATTTAAAAAAAGTTCTTGTATTCCGAACTTTTAAGAGTCGAATTATATGTTAAATGGGTCGCTGATCCTGAAAATAAAATTCAAAAAAAAGTTTGCCGGCAATGTTTTCGAAATAATTGAAAAAAGCTATATTTTCGACTTTTGGTAGCTTTGGTAAAATGACAATATCTCCGAAGGAAATTTCTTGATATTAAAGGTGTTTAGGTTTTTGAAAAGGTAATAAAATGGCCTATTAACCAGCTATACAACAATTTTTAATTAGATTTCTCGCTTAGAAGTTATTGCGGATTAAAAAAAAAATTTGGACTGCATTTTTTTCCAAAAATTGGAATTTTGGCTTTTTTTATAATAGTTTATTTAAAAACATTTATGTCAAAATATAGTAGATTCAACACAGTTGGGAATTGCATACGTAAAATTAAAAGTAAATTGTAAACTATCTCAGATTCAATCGGTGCTAAAATTTTTCATATTTTTTATATTTATTGAATTTTATTTATTTTAATTGAATCTAAAATGAAAACGTGATTTCAAAGAGCTAAAATACCTTTAGAAGTAAAATTATTATACAAATAAAACTAAAATTATTTACATATAATAATGTAAATTTATCTGCGATAAAGCAAAATAAAATTTATTTAAAATCAAAAACAACTCAAGCTCAATGGAAAACACATAAAGCTAAATACTTACAACTGAAACTTATATACTCACCATACACACTACTAAATTCATACATTTTTCCAAACCGAATATATAGTTGAACAATGGCAATTGCTCGTATCTAGAGCAATACTTGTGGGTACTTTGAAACCTGGTACTAGCTCATAATTAAAAGGTATCTCAAAATGCAAAATATAAAAAAAAAGAAAAATAACAGCCACGACAACTAACAAATTAATTTCACTTTCTTTGCTGCATTTGTTGCTGCTGCATGGTAACTTTTATATTGTCGTTGTTGTTGTTGTTGTTGCATTGCACAAAATTAGTTGTCTTGCCATTGTTAGAAAGGGGAAGCACCAACAACAACAGCAACAACAAGGGGGAGCGGTCTTTGCTCAAGTTTATTGACTGCGCGCATGCGGCAACGTCTACAACAACGATGTCTATGCAATTACGTGTTGTTGTTTTTGGTTGTTGTTGTCATTTTTCAGCTCATATTTTTTATATTTCTTTTTTTTTCGCCTGAATGGGCCGCACTTGGCCTACGGGGGCTGAGCCTGAACCCACCACAGTGGGCCGAAGAACAAATAATTTTCAAATTTGCTAATGTTAAGAAATACTTTTGTAAATAATAACATAATATCGTAGGTGTCCTTTCTCTTATTAAACTACTTATTACCATTTTAAGTAAAGCAAATCAAGTTAAGAAGCATCTGTAATATAATATTTGTTTAAAAATTAATTTACTATTATAATGTTTAAGTGTTTCCTAAAAATACATAAATCAAAATAAAATGTCATTTATTGTACAAATAGCTTAACAGACTGTTAGATTGTTCATTTTGCCCACTGTGCCCTTCACTGGTTGACTGAGCCAAAACTCCCGCCAGATAATTGGAGGAGCTGCACCCAGCGGCAATGGAGTGACACTGACACCGACAGCAAAGCAATTTGGGTACTCCATGCACTTGTGACACACATATACATATATGTATTTTCACCCAACATAATTGAATACAGTAACCTCCCCTTTTAAATAAAAAAATTATATTAAATTATAGATTGCTCTTTAAGCAATTGACAGCCATAGTTTATTACTACATTTATATAAGTTACAATGGAATTTGGTTTTATTTTTCCTATAGATTTATAAAACTATAGCAACTAACTTAATTTATTAGTACTTATTTAAATGAATGTTTTTTATAAATGAGTAAATATGTGTACATAAGGTGGCAAAGGTGACAAAGATTTTCAAAGAGACTTGTTTCCGAAAATTAGAATTTCCGAGATTTCCAAAATATTTATATATAAAATACGAAAGAAACGGTTCTATTCAGCATGATGAATTTGATCAAACTTATATTTATAGATAGTTTAAGAACTGAGTGACTAGATTGCATAGAAACAGACAGACAGACGGATATGCGTAGTACATCGACTCAGTTCGTCGGAGATGTCTCCTTCTATGCATTACACGTTTTCTGACAAAATTAAAATATTAAAATGTATAAAAATGTAGTTTGTGACATAATCAAGTAAAAATTGGGAATATAATATAAAATTTTTATAGGGGTGAAAATGTAGTTTGTGATATCAAGTAAAAGTTAAGAATGAAAAAATTGCAACACATTTATGTTAACTCACATACGAATACATAAGCGTAAATATTTAAAATCACAGAGATTGATGTAATACAAGGATATTTCATAAATAATTAAAATGTGTGCATGCAAGGACTTAACGCATTAATCAATTCGTAAATATGATATCATCTGCACAGAGACCCGCATTATATGAATCAATACGAAGAAGATTCTGCACCACATCTACCGATGGATAGCGAGATGGTTCCAAATGGCGGCTGTTAACTAACTCCTCAAACTCTCTGGCCAAATGAGAGCGCAGTCTAACCAGTTGTTTGGTAAAATCAGCAGGCATTTGAAAACGCACCCAAGAGTCAAGCTTGAGTACAGAGGACATTTTACTCTCATCCTCCTCCAATGTTTCGTTCAGATCATCATCTTCTATATTGACGACCTTGCCGCATTGAATGGCCACCATTAATCCACTGATAAGCGTGAATTGTTCAATATGGGACACTTTGTCGTTTGAGCGTGTCTTCTCCTTATATATTAGCCAGCTGCTCAGTAACTGACTTCTCGCAAATGTTTGTATGTTCATTCCAGAATTTCTGGACAACAGTATAGATGGATCGCCTTCGGCAATGAGTCGTGGTTTTTTGGAATTCTTACGATTGATATACACCAAGTTTGGGTACATGCCAGCTGTAAGGGCAAGTCGCACCATATTAAGATCTGTATCATATTTCATCGCTTCGTTCATATCGTTTATTTTGATGGTGCGTCGCACAGCTAAGCGCAACGTTTTCACTGCCGAAATGAACATATTCATCGCCGTGCGAGACAAACTGTTATCCTCGCAATACTTATCGATTTGATAGTTCGCTAGTTTGGACACCTTCTTATATTCATCGTATAAATGAAGGATGGCAAGAGAATCACTGTATCCGCCGACATGGGAGATTTTGCGCAACTTACGCGGTTCATTGCGCTCAGTGGGCAATATGTTCGGATCCCGAACTGAGTAGTAGGCAGCAATAATGGTAATGCTGCCTAGACATCGATAGAAGGCGCCATAGACTATTGTCTTGCCCATCTGCACGTCTAATGGCAATTCCGATATTATGTATCCGAGCTTTGTGACTTTTTCATCTGAGTCCTTCAGCACTTGCAGCAGTTTCAGTTTTGCGCATGCATGCTCAATGGCATCTGGGTGGGGTGGATCCAGTGCCATCGACAAAAATTTTTTAATGGGCCACAAGGGCATTGTTATTTTCGCCAACAAGCATACTTCCTCAAGTGTGCTTCGCATTATTTCTGGCACTATAAAGTGAGTAAATGTATCAAATCGTTCGCTGCTGTACAGGCGATAGCAAATGCCATTTGTGCGTCGACCGGCACGTCCAGTGCGCTGTTTAGCATCTGATTGCGATATCCAGGTGCTGGTCAGCTGCGAGGCGCAAGTCACTGGATCATATACTTTCATTTTCGACCTGCCTGTATCGATAACATACAATAGATCCGGAATGGTGATCGATGTCTGGCCAATATTGGTGCTTAGCACAATCTTCAGCTTAATGTTTGAGTATTCTCTAAAGACTTGCTTCTGCTGCTGGCTGTCGATCTGACTGTGAAGCAACATTACTTTAATACTGTTAGCAGGCAAAGACTCCAGCAAAGACTCCATCAGTTTAATCATGTCCTGATAGCCAGGCAAATAGACAATCAGAGCGCCCTTCTTACCGTCGCGCAGAATCAACTCCACCAATGAAACAATCAACTTATTGTCGATCTCCTGTCCCAATCCGAATTGTTCAGATGTGTAGGCTGACAAGATTTGTTCCGCGTTATGTTCAGCATGTCCGAGCATGTCCATTTCTATCTGCATATTTGGTGTCATGTAGCCAGTATACCGTAATATATCTTCTAGCGGATAAACACGAACATCAAAGCTACGTCCTTCGACATCTATAATAGGTGCTCCGCCAAAGTATTTGGACAGCCCCTCCAGATCCATTGTGGCCGACATTAGAATTACTTTGAGCGTCCTATTGTACGCCAGCTCCTGCTTAATGGCCAATAGCAAAAAGTCTGTATTTAGGTCACGTTCGTGCACCTCGTCAATAATCAAATGTGTGGTGCTTTGAAAAAACTCCTGCCCACCAATCGTTAAGGAGCGTAATAAACAGCCGCTGGTAGTTAGAGCGAGTACCGTGTTGTTGCTGTGATTGTCTGCAAGGGAATATGTTGGTATGTGTTTGGATGCACATCAATATTTAAGTACTCACTCTCCATACGTATTATATAGCCCACAGTGTCGCCCAGACACTCGCCGCGCTCTTCGGCAATACGACCGGATAGGCTGATGGCGGCAATGCGTCGCGGCTGACTAACTACAATGCGAACTGGATATTTGTTTTGTGTAGCGTCTTCTAGTAAATACTGGGGCATCTGTGTCGATTTACCAGAGCCCGTGGCACCGTTCACAATTATTAACTGTACAGAATGCACATAGAATATGAACTTAATATAACATTATCGTTTAGGTGGTATGCATTACTCACCTGAGATCTTTTAAATAACTCAAAAAGCTTGGCGCGTTGCATATGAACGGGCAGATCACGTCGTTCAGCGTCCAGCCATTTGCTTATGGCGCGAGGAGGTGGCGGTATACGGGCCGTGCCAACCAAGCCGCCAGCTAAGGCAGTTGGTTGTTGATGCGGCTTTGACGACTTTGGTGGCAACTTTTTGCTGCCAATATTGCTAAGGGCCTCGTCGAGGGCAGCGATTACATCGTATGTACATACCATTTTGACCGGATCAATGAGTATGTGCTGCTGAACGGACTCAGTGCGGGTTAACGTCAAGACTCGCTGACCGTCGACACTGCGGCTGCGCGTCTTCACACCTTGATCTCGCGCAAAGAAATGTATTACTTTGCGCTCGTTAGTATCCAGTTCATAGATCTCTTGTGACATATTGTTGCTTTTTAAGAATTCGAGCACACAATTTTCTAGAACATTAATTTCAGTCTTTGTCAGTGTCTTGCCTGCAACCTTTTTGACAGCGTTGTCATTTGACTTTGCTTCTGTTGGTGAATTGCTTGCACTGTCATTGTTTTTGTTTTTATTTTTACGAGGCCTACCGCGGTTTGCCATATTATATTAAATATACTTTTAAAACCCTCCAAAAAAAAAGAGCAAACGCTAAACCAATGCAAGACGCTTCTGAAACACGCTTGCTTTGCTTGCCGGTCGTCAAAAGAAGTAATGTAGCAGTTTGCTTATGAACAGCTGAGTGCGATTAAAAATTATCGATTACCAGCTTTGTACTTTCGGCAGTGTTGCCAACTCGATTAAAACACGACAGATCGCCCACCAAAAAAAAGTAGGTTTGCAAACGAAAAAATAAAAATAATAAATTATATCTTAAAAAAAATTATATATACATATGTATATTGTAAAATAATGAGTCATCATTAATAATTTCATCTTTTTTTTAGTCAAAACTGCAAAGAAATCATTTTCTTTGTAATAAATTCAATATCAACAATTAATTTGATGTAAATGCCTTTTCAAATTTACCTTTTATTTTGCTTTATTGGTTTTCAATTAGGTTAAGCTATCTGCTGGTCAAATACATACAAACAAAAAAAAAGTCCCTATGAAAAGAAAAAAATGTTTAAAAAATAGCCTTATCTTAAAAATTATTTAGGGGCCCTAAATACGACTGACCAGACATATTGCGGCTAGAACAATAATAAACGAACTCCTTCTTATCCTTAGTATGCTGACTTCTCAAAAATGTCAGGCAGTATATTTTCCACGCATTTGCGATTAAAACAAAACTAAACGCAGCCTAAGAAGCTTAAAGTGAATATTACATATTTTACTTTAAAAAAAAAATGTATATATGTATTTGAGTAAAAATTACTATATTCTAGTAAGTGCAGCATATTGATTTTAAT
Organism: Hirtodrosophila alboralis; assembly: GCA_035043045.1. NCBI lineage: Eukaryota > Metazoa > Arthropoda > Insecta > Diptera > Drosophilidae > Hirtodrosophila > Hirtodrosophila alboralis. The sequence continues at coordinate 484,510 of JAWNNH010000002.1, forward strand.
GTTATTTGCCTATAGGTTTATCGTTAGTTTTAAAATTTTTGTGTTCCGCCTCGCTGTCTTCTTCACTGTCGTCCTCATTCGAATCGAATTCGGAATCATCACCATCTTCTTCCTCTTCCTCGTCCTCGTCATCATACTCGTCTTCATCATCGTCACCGGCAAGATCCAGCTGCTTGATTTTTTCAAGCAACTCCTCACGTGTATGCCTAACCCGAGTCGCCTTTTCCTGCGCCTCCTGTGCTTCTTCATCCAGTGGCTCTTCAGTCTCTTTCTTTCCCTTTGCCATGAATCGTAGGAAAGCACGCCGTTTGCGCTCCGAAAACGATTTAATTAAGCGATCCATTTCGACCTGCAACTGTTGCTCCTCCTGTGGCGTTGGCTCGGGTGCTTCAATTGCCACCTCGTCGGCGCTCTTCAGACACTTGGCGCACACATGATCCTTCACGGCACAGTCCCGGCAGATGACATGATAGGCCTTGCGCACAGTACGCTGCTGGCAACGTGCACAGGTCTTGGCTTGCGTGAGGGGCTTGTACTTTTTGTACTTGATTTTCCATTCGATTACCTCCTTGCAGCGTTGGCAAACTGTGGATACGTGCATTTTATTGAGACGCATCTGTTGCGGCGTTTTGTCGTGCAAATCATTCTTAAATACATGACGATTTTTGTGTTTTTGGGCACGTGTGCGACTTGCGTTCCCGCGTTGTGTGCTCATTTCGCTGTGTTGTGAGAGAGTAAATAAAAATAAAACTTGTTTAAAAGCAATCTTATTTACTTTTGCGCAGCACTCACCTAACTTTTTAAAATTTTCCGTAATTAACTTCAACTTGCTTGGTTTTCGTTTATTAAATACTTAAAATGTTTTGAGTTACCTATCGATAGCTTTTAATTGTTGCTCAGATTGGTCAAATCAGATGGTGGCCAAAACATGTGCGCGCTAATGGTTGCAAGCTGTCTGCTATGGCCGCATATCGATATACTGAGATTTTGTGTAATAAAATTGACTTAAAAAACTTTACTGCTTGCAGTAAGTATTTCTATTATTTTTAAAATTAATTATTTTTTTAACAAACAATGTTAAATATTAAATCGAATAACATAGTTATTGAAGCGGATTGCTTGATTGTTGTAATCTGGTCATACTGCATGCATATGCAGCGTGCTCGAAAGCTGACTGCTATACACGCAAGAGACTTCTTGTGGGTTGTAAATTAAGCTAGGCGCCATAATATAACTTAGTGTTTTTTAAATATATTTAGTAGTTATGTGTTTACCAATCAGAGTGCATGATTCACTTATTCATTCTTGTTATACTTTGCAGATATCCAGTAATTTGCCAACGTGCTCATGCGGCTGCAATGCGCGATCTCAAGCAGCGCTTGTTCGATTTATTGCGTTCTGGCGGCATATCCGTCGGCGACAATAACAATGGTAACAATGTCAACAACGGTGGCAGCAACAACAACAACACCAATATCATTGCACAGTCGCAGCCACAGCAGCAGCAGCAGCTATATACGCCCCTACAGCCTATGGCAAAGCCAAAAAAACTACACGAATATACAGCAGCCGATTGCAATGCGGCGTTTTTACGCAAATATCATGATCTGAGCATTAGCAGGGAAAGAGAGAGGGAACGAGAGAGAGAAAGGGAACAGGACCGCCAACACGAACCCAATGGTGCCTCCAATATTATTTACTTCAATGAGAATCTGTCCATGACAAGCAAATATAATGTCCGCCAATTTCCTCTTACGCGTTACCCATCTTGTCCATTGAGTAGCTTTGGCATATCACCACCACAACGGCCAGACGGCAGTGCCGGGAGTAGCCTGGAAGAGGAAGAGGAAACGGAAAGCGACAGATACAATTTTTGCTCAGATGAGGATCAGAGCAGCCATGTGCATACGCTCAAACTGCGCTATCACAAGCTGCATCATATGGACAGCGATGCTGAGGCAGATATCGATGCAAATCTGGATGATGAGCATGCCGAATCGCAGCTGGACTCATTCTGCACTCTCTGTACCTCCACTTTTAGCTACAACAAATGCTGTCGCTTTTGCGATAATTCACTTTGTGGCTCCAAATGCAACTCGGAACGCGGCTCTCATGCGAGTCGTCTCAGTTGCAATCGGAACATTGATAGCGGCGAACTTGATCCTAACACTCAGCTCTTACATCAGCATCCACATCAGCATCCGCTTCAACATCAGCAGCGTTTTGGAGGCACCATAAAGCAATTACCGGCACAACCACGACCAGCTGTTGCGGCAGCTATCAGGTAAACTGATAATACTAGTATTAAGCCGATTGAATCACACTTAACACTTTAATATATTAAAATTATCTTTAAATAAGGACATAGTACTTTCCTTGTAAGGTTTATTACTTAAATTAAGACTGAGTTGGCATATACCCGATTAACGTCATTAGGATCGGTTCATTGGCTTATAAAAATTCAGCTTCCGTATCTTGTATATGTAGGGAACATTCGTATACATACTTTATGCACTCCAACATTGATTGTCGAAGATTTGAGGCGATGTATATCAATTTTCCCTTATGGTCACATATCGATTGTTGTGATAAGATTGCGACAATCCTAAAAAACATGGTTCTGAAAGTCCTTGAGTACGATGTGTTCATACATTTCAATCTAAAATTAAAATAAAAGAATAATAGTTACGTTGCTTAAATAAATATTAAATGATATTGTACCTCGAAATATTGTCAAATGTCTAAAAACATCACAATTTCTAACATGCAAGGACGATTTGCTGGCTCGACATCCCAGCACTTCGAAATTAGATCACGTATTTCTGTGGGGCACTCAGATACTAGATCATTCAGGCTTGGTCGAAGTCCTACAAATAGAATAAAAATGTTTATTATGGGGTCTCCTTCTATACATTATTTATTTCGTAACGAAAATATGTATGATACCCTTTTGCAAGGGTTTAAAAAAATATTGTTAATGACAAAAAAGAATAATGCAAAACATACCGGGTAAACTACTTAGTATACTAGTATAAAATCTATACTTTAATATATAATATGTTGACTCTTTATTTATGTTAGATAAATAAGTAGAGATTAGCTTATTTAAAATGCTTAGCAAGGAATATAATGTTTACTGTGCTGCAAAAACTATTTTGTTTTAGCATTGTAATCTATAGCGAGATGTCTTTGTATTCAAAAGTATCTATTCAAAAGTATCACTCAAGTATGTATACATGATATATCAACTAATTACATACCTTCTGTAGTCACACTCGTAATAAATTGCATTTTATTCATTTTTATATTATGGTATGGTGTCCTACGCGATAGAACTTCCAACATCGTAATGCCAAGACTATAGACATCACATTTTTCGCTATATACGTGGCCATTGAAGACCTGAAGTAGGGAAATTTTTAATTAAAAGACAACAAAGGAAACATAAATTAATTTGGGATACAAACCTCGGGTGCCATATATAACTCTGTGCCTTTATGATGCGACATAAAGGATCTCACATCTCTAACAGTGCCGAAATCGCAAAGTTTTAAAAGTTTCCTTGAGCTGTCCAGCAACATATTCAAAGGTTTCACGTCGCGATGAATCACAGGTTTTGTCAATCCATGCAGATAAGCGATTCCCTATAAAGATTGCTTGAATATGCTTCGATTTGCATTTAGTAACCTATATATACCTTTGCTGCCTGGAACAACCACTTTATGCCATCCGAAAGAGTATATTTATAGTCCATATCGTGCACGTATTTGTCCAAAGATCCGCCATCCATATATTCCATAGTCAGGTAGGTTTTGTAGTCATTTATCGAAGTGCCATACAATATTATAATGTTTGGATGCCTTCTAGCTTGAATCAAATAGCCAATTTCTCGTTCAATATCCCTATTCTTTTCGGGGGTTCCTTTAATCTCTTTAATAGCGACAACATTGCCCCTGTACTTTCCCTTGTAGACAGTTCCATAAGTGCCTCCTCCGATTTTCTTTAAAACGGAAGATATAAAATATAAATATTTATTATGATATATAAATATTTACGCACAAGTATATATGTACTTACAGTACCCAATTCAATTTCGTTAAAAGCGATGACATGCGACATGCTGCTTCGAACTGCAAAATTATACTGATATTATGAGCGACTCGCGTAAGTCTTATACTATATATGTATATGTATATACATATGGGTCTGTTGCGAAATGTTGATAACACTTCTACGAGTGCGAAAAGTTCTGTTAAACAAATTTTGTTTCTTTTCATGTAGAACTGGATTCGTCTCAGACGAGCCGATACAACTTCGAAGTGTTTTCGAATTGCCAGCACGTTCTCATTAAAGATAGTTGACGTCACTTCATCGCGCATAGTACATATACATAAATATATATCTGTACATATGTTTGTATATGTACATAGAGCGAAAAGTTGTGTGCATTTGATCAGGGATCGTAGCACCTTCTCATTTGCATTTGATCAGGGATCGTAGCACTTATAATTAAAAAAAAAAAAATAAAATAAAAATTATTTGTTGATTTTTATGAAAAGCCTTAAAAATAAATCTTATATTTAATCTAAATAAAAAAAATTAAAGATAAAAATTATTTTTCAATTTTTTGTTATAAAAATCAAAAATTAAAATCAAAAATTATTTTTTAATTATTATTATATATTATTAAAATTGAATGTAAATATCTTTGGAACCAAAAGCTGTAGGTGTGCCTCAATACTTTTCATATGATCACACAACATGTCCTTAAAGGATCAACAATAAGTATACTGGTTCCAAAGATATTATATTCAATTTAAATTTGTCAATTTTTATAATATAAATTCAAAAATAATTTTTGTTTTTAATTTTTTTTTTATTTAGATCAAATTTAAGATTTTTTTTTTTTAATTTTTTCATAAAAATTAATAAAAGTTTATCCTGTTACCAGAATACTGCATCCTGAATTAGTATATCTAAGATTTTCGCATTTATCTAGATCAGTTTTTTCAGGTTTGATTTATTTGAACACATAATTATTATTTGTTTATTGTTTTTAATTTAATCAATGCTACAGAATTGTCATCGCAACATAGAAATTTGTTAAATATACTTATTTTGAAACGGCATTATGTAAATTAAATTAAAAACGAAAGTTTGATTTTAAGTATGAAATATTTGCGTTTTAATAAAATAAAATAAATAGAAACAGTTCTTTCCCTGGTGTAGAAGAATGAGTCCATTTTTTTGAAAATGAAATTTAAATAAAATTAACAATTAATGCCGAAAATAAACCGAATATTTTAGAAGCAACAATCTCTATAATAGCCACCCACATTTATACAATAATGTTTCAGTATATTGTGATAAAATCATTTTATATAACTACACATACATACTTATATGCCAATTTATACTTATGTTGCATCTCTTTTTGAACAGTGTATTTGAGTGAACTGATTATCGATACAGTCATAAATTTTTCCCGCGTTTTTATGCCGGTGTCTTATACTGAGCACCTTCTTATTTGCCAAAACTTAAATAAAGCGAAATCTGTATCAATTTGATAAGAAGATTCTATCTCTCACTCTCTGAGAAAAAACTGTGCAGACAAACATATGCTACATACATATGTACATAAGTATTTTTTTTATTTATATTTATGGATTTATGTACATATATACAATAGTATATGTACATATCTGTGTGATATTGTGTTGCCTTGCATTGCTCACGCGCCAAACATTATTTTGAATATTCCTATAATTTTATTTCTACAAGCGATGCCTTGTTTTTGACTCCTCATTTATATAAAAATCTTAAAAAATTGTTAAGAACTTTCCTGACTCTTCACACTCTGTTCCATATAAAAATATATGTCTGCCGCAACACAAGCTTATTTCATATTTACAGGGTGTTGTCAGGTAGGCTTAACTTTGCCAGTCTTACTTGATAAAGACGAAAATTTGTAAAAAATGTTGTAAAAAAAATTGACAATACAATCAATTAAATGCACAACCACGATCAGTTGTTGCGGCAGCTATCAGGTAAACTGATAATATACAAGCATTAAGTCGATTGAATCACACTAACACTTTAATATATTAAAATTATCTTTAAATAAGGACAAAGTACTTTCCTTGTAAGGTTTATTACTTAAATTAAGACTGAGTTGGCATATACCCGATTAACGTCATTAGGATCGGTTCATTGGCTTATAAAAATTCAGCTTCCGTATCTTGTATATGTAGGGAACATTCGTATACATACTTTATGCACTCCAACATTGATTGTCGAAGATTTGAGGGGATGTATATCAATTTTCCCTTATGGTCACATAACGATTGTTGTGATTAGATTGCGACAATCCTAAAAACATGGTTCTGAAATTCCTTGAGTACGATGTGTTCATACATTTCAATCTAAAATTAAAATTAAGAGTTTATAATAGTTACGTTGTTTGAATAAATATTAAATAATATTGCACCTCGAAATATTGTCAAATGTCTAAGAACATCACAATTTCTACCATGCGAGGGCGATTTGTAGGGTCAACATCCCAGCACTTCGAAATTAGATCACGTATTTCTGTGGGGCACTTAGATGCTAGATCATTCAGGCTTGGGCGAAGTCCTACAAATAGAATAAAAATTTTTAATATTTTATATATGTATAAGTATATTTAATTTAAGTGTCAATGAACTGTCAATTGTTTGGTATCAGACATCATACCTTATGTCAAAATACATAAAAAAAAACTAAAAGTTTTTATAAATATATACAGACAGGACTTGATCAACTCAGTTTTTGTTGCTGTTAAGAATTGTACTTATGTATATGCTTTCTATGGTCTTAATATGACTAACTTACATTTGTAATATTTTATTACACCGTTAATTAATTCAAAAAAACAAGAAAGAAACGGGTATCTTCGGCACATCTAAGATATATACCCTTGCAACGGTCTTCTAAGAAAATTTTATTAGTCAACCGATCGTTCTTTTAGCAGCCATATATAGCGAGCAGAAAGAAGTATCAAAAACTGTGAGAGTAGTTTGAAACAGACAGACGGATGAACGGACAGACGAACATGGATATATCGACTCAGCTCATCGTCCTGACTAAGAATATTTATACTTTATGGGGTCTCCTTATTATATATATATATACATTATTCATTTCGTAACGAAAATATGTATGATACCCTTTTGCAAGGGTTTAAAAAAATATTGTTAATGACAAAAAAGAATAATGCAAAACATGCCGGGTAAACTACTTAGTATACTAGAATATAATCTATTCTATAATTTATAATATGTTGACTCTTTATTTATGTTAGATGAATAAGTAGAGATTAGCTTATTTAAAATACTTAGCAAGGAATATAATATTTACAGTGCTGCAAAAACTATTTTGTTTTAGCATTGTTATCTATAGCGAGATGTCTTTGTATTCAAAAGTATCTATTCAAAAGTATTACTCAAGTATGTATACATGATATATCAACTAAGTACATACCTTCTGTAGTCACACTCGTAATAAATTGCATTTTATTCATTTTTATATTGTGGTATGGTGTCCTACGCGATAGAACTTCCAACATCGTAATGCCAAGACTATAGACATCACATTTTTCGCTATATACGTGGCCATTGAAGACCTGACGTAGGAACATTTTTAAATAAAAGACAACAAAAGAAACATAAATTAATTTGGGATACAAACCTCGGGTGCCATATATAACTCTGTGCCTTTATGATGCGACATAAAGGATCTCACATCTCTAACAGTGCCGAAATCGCAAAGTTTTAAAAGTTTCCTTGAGCTGTCCAGCAACATATTCAAAGGTTTCACGTCGCGATGAATCACAGGTTTTGTCAATCCATGCAGATAAGCGATTCCCTATAAAGATTGCTTGAATATGCTTCGATTTGCATTTAGTAACCTATATATACCTTTGCTGCCTGGAACAACCACTTTATGCCATCCGAAAGAGTATATTTATAGTCCATATCGTGCACGTATTTGTCCAAAGATCCGCCATCCATATATTCCATAGTCAGGTAGGTTTTGTAGTCATTTATCGAAGTGCCATACAATATTATAATGTTTGGATGCCTTCTAGCTTGAATCAAATAGCCAATTTCTCGTTCAATATCCCTATTCTTTTCGGGGGTTCCTTTAATCTCTTTAATAGCGACAACATTGCCCCTATACTTTCCCTTGTAGACAGTTCCATAAGTGCCTCCTCCGATTTTCTATAAAACGGAAGATATAAAATTATGATATATAAATATTTACGCACAAGTATATATGTACTTACAGTACCCAATTCAATTTCGTTAAAAGCGATGACATGCGACATGCTGCTTCGAACTGCAAAATTATACTGATATTATGAGCGACTCGCGTAAGTCTTATACTATATATAAATATATATGTATATGTTGCGAAATGAATCTAAGAGCTTTACAATTTATACCATGTGAGGGCGATTTGCGGGCTTTATATTCCAGCAGTTTCAAATCAGACCACGTATTTCTGTGAAGACTTAAATACTAGATCTTTCAGGCTTGGGGGAAGTCCTAAAATTTAAATAAAAATGCTTATTAGTTTATGTGTATAAGTTTCTCTTGTAAACAGATATTATAATTACATATGTATGTATGTACATTAATAGTTATTGATTTTAGATTGATTTCGTGCTTCAAGGTTGAAAATCATTTTTTGGTCAACTTTGCGCTTTTTTAAGAGCAAATTCTCCTTAAAATGAAATTTTCTTAGTGTAATGATGCAGAAGCACTCTTGACGCAAAATGATTTGTTAAAGCAAACATCATATAATGATCAAATTTGGATTTGCTTTCACCGATATTCTAATGTCACGTAACGCCACAAAAAACAGCATTTCTTATCATTACATCTGCATTGATGATCGCAGGTGCGTACAACAATGTAAATATAATAAACTTTCGGGTCACAAAATAAATATTTTATTCCATAGAAAATTTTAAAAGTACGTAACGTCACGTCATTGTATGCGCTTGTTTTGCGTATACAGCTAGCCATCGACTTACACTAATAATAAGAAAACATTTTTTTTCTTCATTATTACTTAATTTTACAATTAATTTAAGTTCATGTTAATATTGAAGCCGAAAAAAATGTTTTATCTGCGTTTAATACATTTTTAAGGATGATCATTAACATACTTTAAAATATACCATTGAAATTTAAGTAACCTCACGGTGCACACTAAGGCTTGTAAAAAAAAGGCGGAAATGTTTTAAAATAGAATAGCCTACAAAATTAACTTACATTATTATAAATCATAATAAAAAAAAGTTTTATACAAAAAGGCTTACACACTTCGTAGAATTTTGCGCTTTTACAACTTCAACTCGAAACCGACTTCTATTCTCATAACGTCAAGTCATCGCTGTTTTTTGCTTATATTTTTTAATAGGAAGGGTCGAATGTTTTCATCTTTTTTTTTATTAAATATATTCCAACTGAATTGCTCCTCAGCTCCTCAATTTTTTTTAGTTTTTTCCTTCATTACGCCTAGTACGATTGTCACGTAACGTCATTATGGAAATCCTCATATGTTTAACATATATTTTAAATATTTCCCAAACAGATTAAGTATATATTTGAATATTTTTCCGACTATGTACATACGAGTACATATGTCTGCATGCTTTATATGCATTGACTTTTAAATTTGTCTAGTGCAAGGTATCTGATAGTCGAGCTTTCCCTTGTTTGGTTGTTAATACTTGTGTTTTGTTGCTGTTCGATATGAACTTTTGTCATAGCCTTGCACTACATATTTAAATTGCAAATGTATGTACATACATATATGTATATATACAAATATGTATTTCTCAATCTCAATGAAAAGTTTCTTCAGTATTACTTTAATCATTATCGTAATCGTAAATGGCATTGCTAATGAAGTGCTTTTATAATTCTATTCAATTGCATTGTCAATCAGACGACTAATTGGCATTTGGTTTTGACTAATTGCATTTAAATGAGCATCGAATTGCGAGAGTAATGGACTATTATCTCAATCTCACTGAACTCAACTGAATTAAGCCTCACTGAACTGAACTCTAGTGAACTGATTTAAAGTTTAACAACTATGCAAAAATATATATTAACAACTATGCAAAAATATATGGGCATTTACACTGGCGTTACGTGACAGTCGCACGCCTAAATGTGAAAAAAGCTAGAAAAAAGTAAAATTTTTTAAAATTTTTTTTATATTTTAGTAGCAATTTAGTTGGACTATATTTAGTAAAAGAGATGAAATTATTCGTACTTTCCGATTAAAAGATATAAGCAAAACACAGGTGTGGCGTTACGTGACAAAAATAGAAGTCGGTTTCGACTTAAAGTTATATATATCTAATATGTATGTATGAGGTGAACAGTAATATGAATCTGTGTATTTATTTGTGAACATTATTCAGTAAAAGTTTAGCTTTTCGAATAGGGTATTTACGAGTGCTATAGTCGAATAAATCTAGGCGATTTATGACTACGGTACAGTTTGTATCCAATCCAAAATCTGTTAAGACATAGAGCCTATCTTAATAAAATTTAAATCAGATGTGCGTTGTCGTGACAGGTAGTTTGTATATTTGATTTATTTGATATATATGTAGCTCCAATGTGAACAATCGGAGACATCTCATTTTCATGAAAAGTTCTTGTATGAAGAACTTATTTGTTTTTGAAGTTTTCGAATCACAATTAAACTCAGGAACTCGGTGTAGTTTTATAATTTTTGCAATCTGACCACGTTTGTATAAAATCGGACTACTATATCTTATAGATCCTACAGAAACGATCTGAGGAATATTGAAATTTTTAAGACCTTTACTGGAGATGAGGTTAGTGACGAGAATTGATTCCTGACCTGTTGATCGTCGTCAATGCCTCATGCCAGGGATTTAAGTTCTTATTTCAGGAATGACCCCATTTTATTTTAATTTCAATTACAAAAAACAATAAAATAACTTCATAGTACGTATTTCACTTTTTACGATAGTTTGCACGATCGATAGTTTGGCAACTGTTAAATATACATGCATACATGTTTATATATACATATCTATATACATACATGAGAAGTCGAAGAAACGTTATTACCGTTAGACAGCAAAGACGAACAAAAGCAGCTGCCTAGAAGCGCATGACGCGGCAGCGGCCATAAAAAGCATTAAAAAACATAAACTCGATTGAATAAAATTAAGTAAAAAAAAATAAAAAAAAATTCAAGATAAGAAAACAACAACAACAACAGCGAAATATACAAAACGATAAAGCAAGAAAAAGTCCAGCAATGTGCAAAAAGCGCATCGAAAATGAACTCGACGCCTCGCCTCGCACCGCACCGCACACAAGCACAAAACAACAACAACAATTACAATAACAGCATCAGCAATAGCAACAACAATAACAACAACGGCTCCAAAGTAAACAAACAAGCAAAAGCTCAGAGCTTTCTCACTTACCAGTTGCCTCTCCGCTTTTGCGCGCGCAATGCCAACGTTGACGACGACTGCGACTGCGACTGCGACTGCGGCTGCGGCTTTTACATTTCTTTTGGCGACCGGTGGCCAAAGTCGGAGTCGGGAGTCCGAGACCGCAGATTGAAAGACCGAAGACTCAAACAAACGTCGACCATTGTTCGCATAGCACGTGCCGCGCACGCTATTTTCACTGTGATTCTCGCGCTTTTTAAAACGAACAAACGAAACAGCAACAACAACAAGAACAACACACACACACATACAAACACAACAAATTAACTGTTGTTTCCAAAATGTTGCTTCAATTGTGATTGGTGTGAATAGATTGTACAATTTGTTTTTATTATTATTGTTATAGTTGCATTTGTCTTGGATTTATTATTATTTATTTTGTTTTTTTTTTACTTTTCGTTGCCTCATCGACATATCGATATCGATAGTGCTCTGACTAGTGTGTGAATGTGTTGTGCGTGCAACGGCATATGCATATGTACATATGTACATGAATACATACAATATATACATAAATATATTTACTAATGAACAATTGGATAATGACAACACTTTAAGTAAGTTCTATATATTAATAAATCTATAGAATAGTTGAAAATAAAGCTACATAAATAAAACATTCAAATTGAAAGCAGCAAATTTCGATTTTAAGAAATTATGAAAAATGTGTTACATATGTACATATATTATAAACAAATAATAATTTATTACTATCATAGTATAATAGATGATTATGATTATTTGAGAAAGTTAATACTATATAATATATCGCATAGTATTACCAATTGATCTTTATCTAAGAAACTATTTGAAATATTTTGCTTTGCTTTCTTTATATTTTGCTAGCTAGCTTATGTAAGTCACATACATATCTATAATATTGTATCAAAATTTCATCATAATATCTTTAATACTACTCTCCGCTTGAGAACAGGAAAAGTTTCCTATTTTTTTTATAAGAAGAACGTTTTTTCGAAAAATTTAAACTGATTTCCTAAGGAATCCTTTCTTTTTTTTAGTTCTTGCAGTCTTTTGCTAAATGAGCAATATGTAAATTTTTTAAATAATAAAATTTATACGATTTCTATTTTTATTTATTTTTTTTCAAGCCAACACCAATTTATAGATATCCAAGTGAGAGATTTCTTCATATTACTATTCCATATGCAAGACATTAGGTTATACAATTTTGAAAAAACTAAATTTGATTGGGCTGCTAGCTGCGATAATTACCACCGCAAAGAAAGATGCAATTTATAATTATAACGATTTTGGGGCAGAAACCCAGTCGCACTACTATAATGTGTTGTAATGAAGAGCCCCATAATATATACCATACTATACCAAACACTCCATACCATACCAAACCATACTATACCATACTATACCACATCGTACTATAATAAATGAACGGGCTAGCAGCTATCCATATCCATGTTTACTGATGTGATCAGAGAGCGCGGCGCTGTAGAATTCGAAAAGCGCATTAAATTGTATTTTGTTTCGGTGTTGCACACGCTTCTTGCCCCGTTCAACAATCTCTACCCTTTATGCCGCTCTCCCCACACCACCCACCATTGCCAGCTGCTGGCTGCTAGCGATTATTGCCTTAGCCACAGACATTACTTTAATTATATTTCTTAGCATTTCTATTTGGTTTTAATACCCTGTATTAATAATTTAGTCGAAATCGGCTCTGATTCGTTTCTGCCATTAAATAGTTTTTTTTTAATTTATAATATATATAATTGGTATATATAGACTATATTCTAAACGATTTGACCATGTTAGTCTGTTTATATGTTCTATTAGTACGTATAGCTCGAATAAACAATACGCAGGTCGATTTAAGAACTTCAAATTTAAAAATATATAATTAGATATATTTTACAAAGCTACAGGGTGTGTTCTAGTCAATATGTATAATACTTATGTGTATATTGACTAGATAGATAAGAACCTGCCGTTTCCTATTAAACATTAGCAATTTATACTGAATAAAAGGTACAATATCTTTTATTCAAAGCATTCTCTATTAGAAACACGCGTTCATCCCATCTCTCTAAAAAAATTCGGATACCAATACGTCGAAAGAACTTTCCAGGATATGCTCCAATTGACCCATTAATGACTATATATACATATATGGGCATTTCTAGAGTGGCGTTACGTGACAGTCGTACGCCTAAATGTGAAAGAAGCAAGAAAAAAGTCAAATTTTTCAAAAGTTTTTTATATATCTGGGTAGCAATTCAGTTGGACTATATTTAGTAAAATAGATGAAAACATTCGACCTTTTCGTTTAAAATATATAAGAAAAGAACAGGTGTGGCGTTACGTGACAAGAATAGAAGTTGGTTTCGACTTAAAGTTGTAAAATCGCAAGCCTTTTTGTATAAAACTTTTTTAAGTATTTTATAAATAATGTAAGTTAATTTTGCAGCCTATTTCCTTTAAAAATCTTTTCCTGTTGTTTTATTTTACAAATATATTTTTTTTATTGTTGATTTTGCCATATTTTTGAACTAGAACTTTTTTTCTATTCTCTAAAAAAAGTTGTGAAAATAGTCAAGGCGATAAAAACCATGCACTTTGACAACATCTATGCAACTATCTATATATCTACGTATTTATCTATACATTTATCAACATTCAGTTATCAATTACTAGATAAGATAATGTTGCATTTTGATAGTATAACTACGATATAAGTTTATTTAAACTTGTGATAAGAAACAAAACTGGAACTGTTGAACTATTGTTTGCCTTATGATTGTGTTAGAGATAATAAATTAAATATGCTTTTGTTTGCAACTACTTAAGTAAGAGCGGAAGTAATAGAAAGCTTACGATTCTTAACTGAATTTAGATAGTACTTATAGCATTATGAACATTTATATTAAGTTCTCAGTATAATAAGTGAGTGATAATTAAATAAATCTGTGCTTAAAAATATCGGGGAAGTAGTGCGTTAAAAAGACTAAGAATATATATAAAAAGAAGAGAGAACCATAAAAAATAAATAAGAAAATAGAAATATCTATGCTCATCAGCGCAAATACTATAAATTACACCTTCCCGTTGCCCTTTCACATTCCACACGTTGTTCAGACCCAAAGTTGCCACAATCTACACACACTCACACACACACACACACTCACACACACACTCATACACACACAAGATCGAAAGTCGAATGAAAACCTTGCAAACCTCTCGTCTCGCAGTTTATTCAACTCCCAGACAGTTTGCAATTCAAAGCATTTAACATGAGGATTAAGCAAACGCAATTGCACTCACAAGATAAATGGCCAAAATTGCCAAATGACCAAATGGGATTGCGGCTTAAATACGTGTATATATATGTTTATATATATATATTTATTATTACCTGCAAGTTTTGCGTTAATTAGCGACGCTTTCTGGTCGAAATCTTTGCGGCATTTTAGAAATGGATGAATCTTAAAAGCAAAAAAAAAAAATAAATGAATAAACAACTTGCAACTTGCAAACTGCAGTAAAAAGAAAAAGTGAAATTTCTTGCAACTGGAACTCGTTTTACCTGGCCAATGCAATACGAAACGAATTGAATCCAAAATGATACGATCCGATCCGATGCGATCCAATATAAACCGATCCCATCCAAACGAATCCAAACTGTGGCTAATTGTGTTCCCCGTTGTCCCTGGGCTGGTCATCCTTTTGCTTTCGTTTGCCAACAATAAACCAGACATTAAGGCGCGGGCGATGGCTAATCTATCGGTCAACAACCGGGCCCAGGTCTCCTGATGCTGTTGCCACATGTTGCCAGTTGCCACTAGTTGCCAGTTGCTCTTGCTGCAACTTTCCACCAATGTCAATTTAGTATTAAGGCAAAGTGTTTACATACGACATTTTTAACTCGCCACTTGACTAGAAATCGCCGACGATGTCGACGGCAATGTCTTTTTGATTTTCATTTTCCATATTGAAAACACAACGTTTAACTGGTTTTTCCAATGTTATTTTTCTCGCTCTCATAATTGGCCATTTGTTCACTTGGTCTGGCTAATCTCACTGCTGCACAATATTGTTCAACCTCAAGTCATAAAATGTGTCTTTTAGTTGTTTAATATATTAATATGTAGCTTTATGTATATTCAAATATAATAGATATATTATTATATTTATAAGTAAATATTGTCAAACTTAATTTCACTGAAAGTGTGAAATAATATTATCAATCATTACAGAGAAAATGTTATAAATTGCTTATAAAAATGAAAAATTTCTTCTACTATGTGAAAAATTAAATAATTACACTAGGTAACAAAATTTAGCTTTTTTTTTGTATATTTGACCAAACCTACTTTTTCTGATACATATGGTGCCCCAGATGACGAAAAACCACTTTAAAAATTTTTCTATGGTGAGACTTTTTTTTAAAAAATTTTTGAAATCTGGTATTTATTTTTTAGCTTTTTTTCAGAGGCATAAATAATTATTTATAATACTGTTAATTTTTAATCTGTAACAAGTTTAATCTAGGCAGTTTCAAAGATATATAACACTTCAAACACTGCACATTATATATAGGAGTTATAACCGGATAGTTATTGTTGCTACCTTTCGATATGGGCATTTTCATTCTGACGTTACGTGACAGTCGTACGATAAAAATGTGAAAAAAGCTAGAAAAAATTCAAATGTTTTTAAAAAAATGTTTATATCTGAGTAGCAATCAGGTGGACTGTATTTAGTAGAAGAGATGAAAACTTTAATACTTTCCGATTAAAATATATAAGCAAAAAACAGGTGTGGCGTTACGTGACAAGAATAGTTGTGGTGGATCTTTCTGTGGAAATGCCCATAAATGTTAGTCTTTTGATACTATTCAACAAATTTTAAAAAATATCTTAAATTTATTGTCTTTTAATATGATCCTTCTGAACACACTTTGAAACTGAAATTTATTATATTTGAAATAGGCCCGCGACTTGTTCGTAATTTATTCACAATAATGTGGTTTGGTTTTTTTTTAAACGTAACATATTTACTAGTTAGGGTATTTACTTGTTTTCGCAGCTATATCAAATAAACTGTTTAATGTCTTGTTTTGCTAGGTGTAAGACTCCCCGGGGTATTTAAACAAATGTGCGACACTTGAAATTGACAGCAGCAGGGGCTCTTACAATTTAAGACAGGTGTGATAACAAGTGTATTTATTGAATGGCAAATAAAAAAAAATGTGTTGTATATATGTAGCTCAAATAGAGCTATTATTAATATTATCAATAGTCACATCGATTGTTTGCTATTGCTCTAGTTGTGTACAAAACTCTCAGTTAAATTTTATGTTTAATTTGTGGTTTGCAGTTTAATCTTTTGGCTATCTGATCTGGGCTTACAAATGTTGCTGCAACTCTCGGAAATTGCACGGAACCAGAGACTGTCAGATATTCAACAAGTGCTCCCATTGTGGGAGTTGCACATTGTTAGACGCAACTGCATTTGCGGCATCTTCTTCAGTTGCCGCCAATCTAC
The DNA here is from genome assembly GCA_035043045.1 of Hirtodrosophila alboralis. NCBI lineage: Eukaryota > Metazoa > Arthropoda > Insecta > Diptera > Drosophilidae > Hirtodrosophila > Hirtodrosophila alboralis. The sequence continues at coordinate 501,590 of JAWNNH010000002.1, forward strand.
TTATCTTGCCTCTTGTGAATTGTGCGATTCTGCGCATGACTCCAACGGTGGCATCTGGTTGTTGTTTGTTGTTTACCTTGTTGTCTGTTGATGTGTTTGTTTTTGTTTTGTTTTGTTATGTTTATATAGTTAGACAAATGTTTTTGTTTGATTTGGACTTTCACGGCATTTGCCAGGGGCCGCTGCCTGATGGACTGAATGAATAAATGAATGAATTACGCATAATTATGAATGATGAGTGCTCACATGGCTAAGTGGCTTACAGGCTGCCCAGAGCTTTTGGAGAGCTTTAATGTGCTTTCTACTTAAGAGAGATATGCTTTCTTGTTCTTCCTTATTTAGAAAGAGAGAAAGAGAGGAAGGGAAGATAGAGAGTGATTACAAAATCCTTAACTTTACTTTTTCACTCTTCAGTTTGGAGCATTGCTTGTCAATCAAATTGGCTTTCAGGGAAAGCTTCTCGAATTTTAAATTTAATCTTAAAGTTTGCTTAGCTTTGTAATCATCTGTTTATCACTTAAAAGATTTCAAGTACTTCCTCCATAAAACAGATAAAAAGAGAAATACAGAGAGATTGCGAATTCTATTTTGAGCTTTGCTTTGTTAAAATTTTCGATATTTTTTAGCGGAAGCTTCTCAAAAATTATGTATGAATATTTAATCAATGCCTTCCTCATTTGAGGTTGCTCTACCAATTCGATTGATAGTTCAAAAGTTTAAAGCTTTAACAATTTCTTTCACTTTTGCTTTCTTTTTGTATGTTTTCAACACACACATGCGGAAAGTGAAAATTTTTTTAGTCGATAAACAAAATGCTGTTCGATTCTAAGAGCCCATTTGCATTTGAATGGCCAGAGACACAAAAAATACCGAAGAAGACAAACTGAAATTTGGGAAAAAAGAGACAGAATACGGTAACTATGGGTTCCAATACCGTTAGACAACATCGCACAATGTTAGCGGTGTTCTGTTTATGATAACAAAGCGAAAAGTAAAAGTGTTGAAACTTCGGCAAAGGCCCAAATCATTTGCTCTCAGTTGAAAGATAGAGAAATTATTTAAATTCACATTCATGTATATTTTCATACATATCTAACATGTGACTTATAATTTTGATCGTAATAATTATACAATAAATTTTTGGTAACTGTTACTAAAACTAGCTGCAATTTATCTTTTAAAACTAAAATGTAAAGCTCAAATTATATTTTTGTCGCGTATTTTATAATTTTATTAATTTAATTTTTCAAATAAAAAGTATCATAATTTAATATAAATAAATCAATTGAGTTACAATTAAAAAAGCTATATTATGGTGTAAATTTGTACAATTTAAACTAATAAATGTACTTTCAATTCCAATTCGTCTGCTTTAAATTCGATGGGGCGGTATTGAAATTAAAGTTAATATTTAAATATAAAATCTAATTATTTTTTTTACTAGACTGTATGCTAAAGACTTAAATACAAATATAAAGTAGAAACGTTTATGAAGAATAGATTACACAACATAAATTATTTACTTATTGAATCTAGAAATATTTTTTCCCATCCATTTTTAAAGCTTAACAATCTTTTCGATTTTTAAATTTCTAGCCAAAATCAGTTCATATTTAAAAGTTTAATTTAATTTGCGTTTTGATTTAAATATATTTATTTTTTCTGTAAAAGTCGTTTATATTTTGTGGCAAATTAGAAGTGAAAAATTTATAATATATGTACATATGTTCGTATACATCAAATGGTCAGCCTCTTCGAATTGTACAATTACCAATTGAGAAACACAATTAAATGGATCAACAGCAATTAATTTTTTCTTTCTCTTTTTTTCTTTAAGACTTTAAAGTAATCGTCATTATTTCAGAGGCGCAGATTTTACAATCATATTGATTCAATGCAGACACAATTAACAGTTTAAAAAAAAGATGAAAATAAATATATGTATAAAGGAAATATATGTATATAGATATATATGATATTTATATACTTAAAAACGTTTTTAAAACATTTAATATTGCGCCCAAAATCACAGAAGCATTGAAGTATTTAATAAAGTATTGATTTTGTTTATTTATATATTTATATTTGCAACTTTTCGTTGATTGTTATATATTTTTAGGAATTTATTTTTACTATAAGACTGATATTTTAAAGGGACAGTTTTTAAGCTAATAATAAATTTCAATCTATCATTTCAATGGCATTCCATTTTGGTATATATAACCAAACTAAATTGAAAGATTACTTTGCTTAGAAAAAGACAGAAAAAATAGATCGGATCATTGTTTTTTTTTTCAAGATTGTAAAAAGCCATCAATATTATCGACAGTGATATCGATTATTTTTCATCTCCTATATACTGTTCGGAAATAATAATGAACTCAAATACATATTTTAAATTAAAACAAATTCATTATTTCATAGATTTAAAATTTTTTTTTTTTTCATTATAATGAATATTTTAATTGACATTATTTTAAATATTATCATTATATTTTTAATATAATTATATTTATTATGTTTAAATCTTTAGAAAAAGTGAAACATATACACAAGTTCTTTATAAAGAGACTAAAAAAATATAACACAAATATTATTTAAAAAATTCGATTGCCTATATGCTGAAATTGGTAATTCTAAATTCCTCAATCGTTAAGATAGACTTCTGTTTATGTTTGATATATAATAGGTTAAGATCTCTTGCAGTTGCCTTTTAAACATATTTTTACTCTATTTTAATACGTATTAAGTTACAAACATTCCACACAAGAATTTAATCTACATAATCATATTATCTCTCGTTGACTGCTAAACCAAAAAAAAATCTTATTAATATACAATTTTTTTTTCCTTATTAGAAAACCAGATTAAATGCATTTTAATTCCCAATAATTATTATTTTATTTAAATTTTGTATTCAAATATTTGCAATACTTCATGTTAGCAATATGTATATATGTATATGATAAGACAACATTGTATGATTGATACATTTGCTTTTGTTTATCAAATGTTTGTATATAAGTATGTGATTATTGTGGCCGACATTTGTGACAACCTTCGAATTGGTGTTGAATTGAATACAAAAGAAATACGTGAAATGCGGTAGAGTCACAGCAATAAAAACTCATATGTATATATCCATAATAATAGATTTTGATATACATATACCAATATTTATACATATATATGTATTTGCATTATAAATGAATGCACAAGCCAAATGTTTATGGCCCGAATGTGCCTTTCTAACTCAGATACAAGCTAAATACTTATGGGGCCAACTAACTTGTTTGGCCTCCCGATTGAGAGACCTTAATTGCAGGCCTCAAGTGTCAAAAGATTGCTTCAAAATGTCAGGCCAACTAATGGACATCATCTTTGACATTTTCATTTTTATTTTCATTTTCATTTTCGTTTACATTTCCATTTCAAGTGTGGTCTTTGGATTTTTTTTTTATTTTTGTTTTGTTTTTGGGGTCGACTGCACAAAAAAAAAAAAAAGAAAGAAAAAACCCAAAAGTCAGAGATGGGCAAATGATTATGCAATTAAAACCACTCAAAATGCAAGCAATGAAAAATTAAATCTTTGCCATTCAACAAAGGTCGAGGACTGTTGTACACAAGGGAAAAACAAAAAAAATATAGATGATGATATTACAAATAAAAGTTTAAGCGGATGTTTCACCAGGTGCAATAAAACAAAAAAAAAACAAAATAAAATTAAAATTATGCGGGCGGTGACATTCATCAAGTGCCATGGAGAGTTGAGCGCCATTGAACCAGAAATCACGAATACTCTTTACGCTGCTTGAGCATGACTCATATATATATAAATATATATATATATATTTATATAAAAGTATATTTGAAAAAGTGAAAAATATAGTTCCTATTTTAGGGTCTGTTTTTAAGCTCAAGATCAAGCAATAGCAGCTCCTCCTAACTTTGAAAATCAGCTCAGCCACTTGACTCTCTACGTTCGTTTGGATTGAGTGACTAACTAACCAACTGACTAACTAACTATGTAGCTGCCTAACTCTGTTCAAAGTCTGTTTAAGAATTAACGTCATGCTTGAGTTGAGCGACATGCTAAAGTTCTACAAGTCTTGCCGCTTGTTAATCATTGCCTACAGAATATACATAAATATATACTAACATATATTGCAATTACATGAATAATTGATGAGTTGAATTGCACATCAGATTTTTTATTTATTTTTTTAATATCTATTTTTTAAGACTGCAAAAACTATCGATAATATCTATAAATGAAGAAAATAATTTGTTTGTTGCTTCAAATGCAAATCAGAATATTTCAGGCAATTGTCGAATATTAGAACAACTAACAAACAGATTGTAACAGACAGTTGCTGCTGATCAGGCTTATATATGTATATATAAGTACTTAATGAGCCCGGACATGCATTGATTAAGTCTCTAGTAAAAAAAGCAAAAATCAAACGAGTTTGTTGAACTTAAAAAGTTTGATAACCATTTAATTGTTTCTTTATTTATATACAAATAGTTTCATATATAAAGATAATATATATAAGATAATAGCACTAAATGTCTAGTCTTATCTTATCTAATTAGAAAACAAGTGTGAGTGGTATAGTAGAGTATACCGGACTACGGAACATGCTGTTGCGTACAAAAGTGTATAGAAAATTTTAATTTACTTTTTTAATGTGAAAAAATTAATTTCTCATTATTTACTCACATTTTAAATTTTCATGTCGACATTGTCGATTTACTATAAGGAATAGTAATGTCAACATAAGAACTATTTATTTGATAAATAGGATTAATAATAGGATTTGATATATTTTTTTCCGCTCAAATACCTAATTGTTATTTCTTAAAATTTTTTGATAAAATTTTAATATTTTAAAATAATGTTTAAAATGCAAAGTTTTTAATTGATATATTTCTTTTTCTCCAAATGTTAACACACATAAATAATGGGCTTTTTTAAAAAAAAAAAATTCAATAACTAAATATTGCAGAAGACGTCTTCGATTTCATAAAGTACTATAGTATATCTATATATTTTTAATCGGAACGACGAGCTGAGTCGATTTATCTATTTTAATGCAAACTAGTCTCTTAGATATCGATTTATTTAAAAAAAAACGTGTGCTATAGACAGTATGTATATTGAAACCGGTTGTATATATCGGCTAGCTCTCCCGGCGTGCGTTGCTACGCTCCCGCTTCAGAAAAAATAATTAAATAAAACAAATTAATTAATAAAGCAAAAAACAGTTTGCTGCACCACCGGATATAATCCATTTGAGATTTTTATACAATTTTCAAATGCATTTTTTGCCCAATTCCCGATATATTTTTTGAGAATATTTTTTCAGAGTGTCCATCTACGTTATTATATGAAGCTACAGTAAAAGTTGCAGGTTTCTAGGTTCGACAGTTTTGCCTGATTGTGAGTCGCCAATCTGTCAGTCAAGTTGAACAGTTTTATATATGGGCATTTCAACAGAAAGGCTTGTAAAAAAAAAACAGGAAAAGGTTTTTAAATGAAATATTAACTTATATTATTCATTACCATAATAAAAATAGTTTTATACAAAAACTCTTGCACACTTTGCAGAGTTTTGCCATTTTACAACTTTAAGGCGAAACCGACTTCTATACTTGTCACGTAACGCCACGGCAGTTTTTTGCTTATATCTTTTAATCGGAAAGGTCGAATGTTTTCATCTCTTTTACTTAATATAGTCCAGCTGAATTGCTAATCAGATATAACATTTTTTAAAAAAAATTTGACATTTTTCTAGCCTTTTTTCATATTTAGGCGTACGACTGTCACGTCACGCCACAATGGAAATGCCCATATGTATATAAAAATTGTATTGTTTTTTCTAAATATTGCAGTCATACTCACCAGTTGCGCGCTATAAAAATAGCAAATTCGATTAAAATCGAATCGCTATATTATATAGCAACAATCGGTAAAAAATTAACCTAATTTTTTAAAAGATTAATACTAGGTTATATAACTCCGATACACTGAATATAGCTATTTTTTCCTTTTCTTAAATAATCAATTATTTTGTAGTATCGATACTCTATGTTATACTAGTCGATGCTATTTAGTGGCGATACCAGCTCTATTAGCAATAGGGTTGCTTACATTGTATACTAGTATATAGTACAATAATTATATTGCACGCTGAACATTTGAATGAGCAGCCGCCTGTCAATTAGCTGAGAATAGAACTGTGAAGTTAATTTTTTGAATTGGGCATGCAACAGCAACAGCAACAGCAGCAGCAACAGTAGCAGCAACAACAGCAACAGCAGCAGCAGCAACGACTGCGGCAGCAACAATTTTAATCGACCCCGGCAGCGGCCCCCAATGCGTTTTGCTGTTGATGTTGATGTTGTTGTTATTGTTGTTGTTGCTATTATTGTTGTTGTTATTGTTGACGCGTGCGCAACCAAGTGAAACATTTGAAATAAGCAGCGCAAGGGCTGCGCAGTCAGCGTCAACATCAGTTGGCTGCGCAGTCGCGTTGGCCTGGTGACATGACATGGCAGCAAGCGTGAAAATAAATAAATAAATAAATAAATAACAATAAAAGCGCTGGCGCCTCTGCTCTGCTGCTGCCTCTACAATGTTGAGCAAACATTAAAAAAACAAAAATATGTTGTTTTATAAACTTAAAAGCGCTTACATACACTTAATCATCGCAGCAGCAGCAGCAGCGTCGACAGCGACAGCGACGCCAACGTCAACGTCACAATTTTGCATAGGGCGCCCAGGCCCCCTGCGTCAACCCTCAGCCGTGCTTCCGCGCTTTTTGACTTTGGCTTTGGGAGTCGGAATCAGAGTCGGAGTTTTGGATTTGGATTTGGCCAGCAGCATTTGCAGCGACGGCGTCACGGCGCGCAGACGTCGGACGGCAACAGAAAAAAAATAGAAAAAAGTTAAAACGGAAACCGGAAAACGACGACGGCAACGTCGAATATTAAAAAACAATCAAGCAAAATTGCGACAACGAGAACAACAAACGTATGTGAACTCGAAATTCAGATACAAAAAAAAAAAAAAAATAATAATAAAAAAATAAATAAAATAAAAACAAACGAGAACGTTCCACAATTGCGTGTGTGTATTTGTGTTTGGGTTTTCGAACTCTGCAACTGGAGTTCGAATCCCGCAACTTGTGCAGCAAAACATGCCCAGTGTTGGGGCACTGTCCACGGGTCTGTCAACGCGACCGGTCAACGTTTGGAACGGTGCTCAGTATACGGCCAGTAGCAGGGAATTGGAGTTGGAGCTGCTGCGACGGGATTACGGTTTGGATGAGCGCATGTTGGAGACGACGTTGGTGCCACGTTATAAACGCCACAAGCCGCAGGCGAGCGCCAGGAACGTGCATGTGCGTCAATTGCCAGCTGTTCGTGCCACTGAATCTGCCGCCTCATCCTCGGATTGGATATTGCGGCAGGGCAATAGCACAGTCTCGCAAATTAATTTCCATCCCTGGACAGAACTGGGCGAACGTAAATTCTCACATTTTGATCTGGTGCCCTGGCGGCGCACACGCAGCGCCTTGGATCTTAGCTCTGCGGCGGATTACAGCGGACGCAGCAACGTCGTCCCATCGGCCATTGCAGAGAAGTCGCTGCGCGGTCTGGAGAAGTTGGAGTTGCGGCACAATCGTCGACGCTTGCAACGCGCCCGCTCCACGCAACAGGGCTTGAGGCGTCAGGTGCGCGTGCGTCTCATATTCTCCATTGAGCTGCGGCACAAGCGCATGGAGCTGCTGCGTCAAAGTGCGCTGCCCATGCGCATCTTCGAGCAGCGTTTTGCGCTCAGCGAGAATGAGAGTGCCGCCTATGAACAGATTCTATTGAATGCCAACGCTGGAGTCGAGCAGCATGTGGGCTACTTTAGCAGGCGGCAATTTGGCCAGACGGATGCAGTCGATGATGAGGAGGAGCAGCTTGTGGTGGATTTTGCTAGCGAAACTGAAGTGGAGTTGGAGGCAGATGCCGAAGTGGAGCAACAACTGGCTGAAGCGCAATATGCCACAATAGCCGCACCCCAGAAGGATACTGAAGTCAAGGAAGTAGCAGCAGCAGCTGATCAAATTGATCCTGCCAAGGAAACAGCAGAAGGAGCAATAAAAACAGTGCCATGCGTCAAGTGTCGCGATATAGCCATCAAATTGAGGTAATAATGAGCCAAGCCAACAATATAAATTCAATCGAAATCTTCTATATATATTTTTTTATTGTGTGTGTTTTATAAAGTGAAACGAAAATTTGAAAAGTGTTAAATATCTTCCTTAATTAATACTCATGGATTTAATTACAATCTCAAGTGATATTAATTTAAAACTTAATTATAGAATGTTAACAGGTAACACAAAAATCTGCAGTCACGTTCTATAAATTTGAATTTATTATTTTCGGAATGTTCATAAATTTAATTCAAAGTAAATCTAGAGTTAAAATATGATGTTGAAATGGTAAAATAATAAGATATTGTAAAGTTTGTTTTGAGTTAAAGTTTTTGCTATGCTTAAACCAAACAAATTTTTCAAATTTTGTTTTAAAATTCGTTTAGAAAACATTAGATTTTTTGTCATTTTTGTATACCTACTGCTAAAATATGAACATAGTTTTTTAGATAACAACTTAAAAGAACTAAACCTGAACATTTTTTCTCTAACTGTCTATGTTGTAAAGAAAAGTAACTTTGCATAAATCAAGTAGGAAAAAATTAAGATATTTCTCACACTATAAACTATATATATAGCAAAAAATGTGCTATAATAATGTATTTGATCTTATAAGCCAGAGACAGCAGGAAATGAGCTTTATAGATATAAAAAATTCAATTGGTTCGGAAATTCTTTTGAAGTTTAAGTTTTGAATTTTTTCAACACAAAATATTGTTATATTGATTTTGTGATTTAAGTATAAAAGATTAGAACTTTTCAGACAAATTAAGTAACTTTTATTGGTGACATTTAATTAATATAGATGCTCTGATTCACAAAACAGTACTGAGTATTTCCCAGTCGAGCGCTTTTGTACACTAAAACTTACCATTTTCATAATTATTCGGGTTGATTGCTACGATTTAGCTACATTCTTTTTGATGTGGCCAACACTTGGTATAGAATTGCAAGCTAACATTTTTCCTGACCAACTGGCCTCTATTTGTTGGCCAAATTGCGTTCTCAGTTGTCAGTTTAGACGCCCCCCTTTTTGTTTGTGGCACCTGCTACAAGAGGCGACTCATTTTAACTGAAGAAACTAATTTAAGAGTGTTGACGCAATAAATTTAAAGAAAGTGGCTGGTGGCATTTTAGTTTCTTTATGTCTTAAGCTTTTAAACAGACCAAAAAGACAAACAACAGTCACAACAATAATAAGCAGTCAAGTTGTCGGTTCGTCAGTTTCTCGTCTGTTTGACCTCCTCTGTGCGCCTCTTAACTCCCCTTTCAGTTTTCAATTAATTTGTTGTCGTCAGTTGTTGTTTACCATGTTAAAAGTCAAGTTTACTTAAGTTTTTGTTGCCCTCTGCATCCGGAAGCGGCGCCCAGATTTGTAGATGTGTTTGTTTGTCATGTGGCAAGTGACTCAGCATCTGTTCCGGTTAATGCGATATTGCAAATGTTGCAAATTCATCAGGCTGGCAGTTGTTGTGTATTTAGGCTTCTATAGCAAGCATTGTGCTGCTTGTTTCTTACATTTTATGTTTAATATTTTTTTTAATAACATTGCTACCGTTCAGGCGCCAATTATCAGGTTTGTCTTTCAAGTCTTTCGATTAAAATTTCTTTTATTATTTTTGCTGCAGCCGTAAAGACTGCTACACAATTTTTACGTCTATATATTGGCTCTTGCCAGTGTACTGAAAAGTATGCAGCATTTTTTTTTAAAGGATATTAATACTGGGATTTTGTTCATAGATTCCTAAAATCGAGATATAATGTACTATAATTTGTATTTTATAAATACATTCATATACCCTTCGATAAGGATATTTTAATTTGTTGATCTTTTGAAATTGGTTGTTTTTAATTAATAACTTTAAAATTATTCGCCGTATGTCAAGTCTGTAATTTTCTTATATAGGCAATAGTTTATAAAATAATATAAGAAAAAAAAAATCTTTTTTTTTATTAATTTTATTCAATTTTTTATCAATTTTAAGTTAATGAAATTTGCTCGATTTATTGCAAGATTATTTCAATTTTTATAAAAATTTTATGAAAAATCATTCTAGAGGCTAAGACCATTCCAAAGAGATAATTTTCATGAATATCGGAACCGTTTTGGCAAAGCTATGGCAATTTTAAGGTTCATGCATTTTTTTTTGTTTAAGAAATAAATAACGATTTTATTTTTAATATTTTGACTTTTTTATTTGTCCATGTGCTGCATTAATATTTAGTACAAATAGTGCTCGCTTTACCACTGAACTTTGACCTATAAAGTTAATTTTCTGGAAAGTTGCAAAAAGTTGCAAAAATGCTTGAACGTGATCACAAAGGCACATTTTAATTTTGAAAAAAAAAATTGACTTGAATCCTTTTGAATTTTCAAAGTGGCACTCCAATGAAGTATGATGTTTGGTATTATAAAAAAGTTATCAGTAAGGCAAAGTTCTACATTAAAGTATGACTACAGGAGATAAGCAATGGTCATAAACGACTATTATTTTTATAAAACATATCTTTATCTTCAATTAAAATCAACTAACTTGTTGCACAATTAATTTTCACACTTTTACTGACGAAAATCCCACTGGCGTGGAAAAAGACTGAAAACTATTTTGCAGCAAGTGCAGAAACATATCTTAACTTTGAAAGCACACAGCTAATCAGCTATCTTTATAAATCCCAAGCAATGATTTTTTATAACATCAGTGGGATATCAGTTATGAGGAAAAAATAATTTTTGCCGGTAATCTTCACTTTAAAATTTGAATTAAATGCAGCTAAAGCGACTGTTTCGACTGTAATATGCCTCCAACCTTATAAGATATAAACACATAAATAAATAAATTCTACAAAAACACTTTTGTTTTTAATGTAATCTTTCGAGCTTTAACTTTATATATGAAACTTGGCACTGATGCTTTTATTTTGTTGTAGTATATAGTTATTTATATGGTATATAAAAACAGCTGAACTGATTCAATCTTTCAGACAATATTTTCCCACTTTTAGGATATTTTTATAGAATGTGTTCATGTTTTTTTACTGTACTTAAGCACCTACAAATACATATATGACAAAATAAATAAGTCAATTTAACAAATTAAACAGTTTATAATTAAATATACTTAAAATATATTTCACTTAATATCTTTACAGGACAATCAATGACTATGCGCTAAATTCGAATTTACACTTGAAGCAAAACAATAATAGCAATAATATTAGCAATAAATTGCACAAAATTAATAACAACAATAATAATAATAATAATAGTAACGAGAACAGCAACAAGAACAATAACAACAACTATCACAATCTAAACAGAATGCATGCTCATCAATTGGACTCCTATCTGGCCGGGATGCCAATTAGCATGAACATGTCCAGCCCAATGCATCCGGGGAATATTTCTGGTAACGAAAGACCCAATGGAGGAGCATTGGCATTACATTATGCAGCTGCCAGGGGATGTTTGGACTGTGTCCAATTGCTTGTTGCCGCATCTGTGGATATTTGGTAAGTGACACAATAGAATTTCAAAAAAAAATTCAAAATTTATATTAACAAGTAACTTAAACATTAAAAGCAAAAGTCTCACAGTTGAGCGGGGTGAAAGCTTTGTTCTTTAACACCTGCAAATGAGGGAGAACGGGGTAAAAGTGGGTCAATTCAATGGAACGGTGCTTATTTAAATGATTGCGATGATATCTGTATCGGAATCGCGGCTACAAATAACAACTTCTCTCCCCATTTAGTAGTTGGCTTTTTCCGTGATTTATAACACACAAATGCAATTTTATTGCATTAATTTTGCTCATTTCATTACGCGTATTACCAACAACAGTTGGCATTTCTCTATTGCTTCCATTAGCAATAAATACTTGGCTACTAAAGTCGTATAAGAAGTTTTCGAATTTCAATAAACATATTGTGCAGACATAGATATATCATGATAAAATATTATTTTATATTTTTCGTTAAAGTAGCTTACATAGAATTAGTTCTATTTAAAAACATTTAATTTTTATACAGTGATATGACTTAAGTGTGATTTCTAATACAAAATTTAATGAACATTTAATCAAAAATAATACAAAAGACAGTTTAAGCGCTTATAAGTAAAAATATCTTAAGCAGCGCTCTAAAATGTTCATTAATCCATCATGTGTCTGATTATAAAGAAGGTAATTATATCGTAAGTTATGATAAAATTTTTATATGACTAGAAATGTGATGAACAGGGTGAATTTTTTCTTGGGTGTTTTTACTAATTGCTGAATAACTACCACATTTACTGACCGATTTGGACAAATGTATACTTAAAATATTCGTAAAAGAATTATCTAACATAATAAATCTTAAAAAGTATTTAAACGAATTTTTTAAATTTTTAAAAGACCAATTGAAATTCAGCAATTTTTCAAAAATGCAAAAAAAGTTCACATTTTCCAACTTTGAGGGTTTATAATGGCTTTGTTTCTTATTCGATTCGCATAAACGGCATACCGTTAGAAAGGGTATACAATTATCTATTGGATTGTGTAACATTATTTAAGATCAAATAAGATCTCATGTAAATATGAACAAATAAGTCGAAAGACTGCCAAAAAACTAGCTATTCGCGGTTTTCTCGAAAACCATTCTTTGAAAAAAAAAAATGGTTTGCATTTTTGAAATCAGCGACCAAAAATACATCAAAAAAAGTATATGAGAGCCCAGCTCCCTCAATCAAAAAATAATTTGTAAACTAGTGTTATAGACTGTTCTCAAAAATGTTGCATAACATTTTCGACACTTAAAGCAGTCTTTGCATAATTCCAAAGTGTTTTAAGTAGAGAATATTATATTATAAAGAAATTAAATTTGAAAAAATAAAATTTAATTTGTACAATGATTGCGATGATATATTAGGACAATATTTTAGGACGAAATTGGTGATTTAAATTAATTTCTCTATTAGCGTTGAAAGTCTCTATGTACTGGGAAAATATTATTTCTATAAACCAATCTTCTTAATGAGCACTGGCCGACTGCTATCGATTGCAGAATGTAGAATTAAGACGCAGGCCAAAGCAATTAAATGATGTAATTAAAACTTGATGAGCTCATAATTAGAGCTGCAAGACAATGGAAGAATAGAAGTGGCAACTGCTCTAACCAACTGCTACTCCACATGCAATCGGGCTATCGATGCTGATGGTTACCAGGCCGATTAAGATCGCTTTCCAGCTGCTACCCACCTGCTGTGCTGCTCCATGGCTTGGCTGTATTTGATTCACCTAAATACCGGCGGAGAGCACACAATCTAAACGTTGATTCATTAAAACCAGCAGCCAGTAGTGTCCAATTGGCCAAGGCGAGCCAGCCCAAACGGGTGGCTAGTTTTCCAGGTAACCAGATAGGCAAACATCCCAAACCAACCATCCAGGCGTGCTATTTTTTGTTTCTATTTTTTTTGGCATCGAGTTGAATGTCAGGAGTGTAGCCAGCAAAGAGTAGCACAAAGCACCGTTGCAACAAGTTGCAATTGCAAGTAGAGCAACACACAAGCACCACAAGGAGTCCAACTTGATGACCTGGTCTTTGGTCTGGTTTGGCCTGATCTCCACAGCTCGGCTCTTTGAATTCTCTGCTGGAGTTCATATTTATAAAACACGGCAATTCAATTGGCATGACAACTGACACAGCGGCACGCATGATAGCAGACGTGGCATGATGACAACAAGGTCGATTGCGAGTGGTGCTCAGTTAGTTTCACATATAAATTATTATTAAATACAAATACAAAACATTTGTTGAATTTACAAAACATATTTATAAACATTTAAAAATACTATAACTCGATCTAGTCCCAGATTATGGAGACACCAAATTTGGTTTGTAGGTTTCTGTATACCATACGCAGAGCAAGTTTATTTAAATATTTTGATTCTATTCGGCTTAAACATGATTACAGCCCCAATTTTAAAGTTATAATATTTTTTTTGTTTTAATAATTATTTGCCATGATCATCTTAATATGCTATTTAATTTGCACATAAAAAAAAAGAAAATATTTCTTATGTATTAGTAGAAGCGTCGCTGTCATCTGAACTGCTTGAAATCTGAATGCTACAATACTTTGCACTGCTTGATTTGAATGCTTATGTACATATTTTTTGAGAATCTGAGACGGCATATAGGACTATAGCACTTTTACTTCCTATTTTACAGTGTTGTCAAGTTATATCTGTATATATTATTTGTATATCTATCGTTTGTGTATAATCTTTGGTATGCAGATTTCTGTTTACCATACGTACAGCAAGTTTATTTAAATTTTTTGATTCTCCTATGTTGATCCCCCGTAAATCGATTATAATCATTTATAGCATTTATTTATTATTTGGCATGATCATCTTAATATGCTACATAAATTTCATATCAAAGAAAATAAGAAAATATTTATTATGTAAACAGCAGAGGGCAGGCGTCATCTGAACTGCTTGAAATTTAAGTAATGGAATGCTTGAATGCACTGCTTGATTTTAATGTTTATGTAGATGTTTTTGACAATTTCGGATGGTGTTATAATATTTATTTATAATTTGGCATGATCATCTTAATGTGCTATATAAGTTTAATGTCAATTTTTAAGTTATAATATTTTTTATTGGAATAATTATTTGGCATGATCTTTTTAATTTACATATAAAAAAAGAAAGAAAATAATTTTTATGTATACAGCAGTACGTCTCCGTCATCTGGACTGCTTGAAATTTAGGTTCTAGTTTGCTCTGCTTGATTTTAATGTTTATGTACATGTTTTTGAGAATCTCGAACGGTGTTATAATATTTATTTATAATTTGACATGATCATCTTAATGTGGTATATAAGTTTCATGTCACAGAGAAAAAAAATATGTTTAATGTATACAGCAGAAGCGCCGCCATCATCTGAACTGCTTGAAAATTCAGGTACTAGTTTGCACTGCTTGATTTAAAAGTTTATGTACATGTTTTTGAGAATCCCCGACGGCATATAGGTTAGGTTGTGGTTGGTATAATCCCACAATAACACTTTAACTTGCTGTTTTACAGGGTTGTCAGGTTTTTATATCTATAGTTTTTTATATCAGCTTGGGGATGGGTATATAAAATTCTAAATAATACATAAATAGTTTTAGTTTTAGTTGAGAGTCATACTCTTCTAAAATATATATAATTTAGGGGCTCAAACATGCCTTTGCACTGCTTTACTATGCAGTTTAACTTATTTTTGTCCTAAACTTGTCGAACAACCCACGTTTGGGCCAATCGCATAAGAAGCCATTGGATAATATGGTACTCGTATATACAAAACATTTAATGATACGAGCAGCTCGGTGGCTTTGCTTTTGGTTTTGGTTTTGGCCAAGAAAAACGCTTGTGGCAGAGCTGGTTTCTTAGCTTCCTCGCTTCTTGGCGCTTGGCGTTTGTGGCGCTGCCCCAAGTAGAGTGTTGTTGCTGTTGCTGTTGTTGTTGTTGCTGTTGTTGGTTGTTTGGTTGCTCGGTTGCTGTTGATTGTTGATTGTTGGCTGCTGTTTGCTGGCCGCTGGCCGCGTTGTCTTCTATTCGCGTTTGGCTACTCGAAGCGAACGGTGCTTTCGTCTGGCAGCAGCTGGCGTCTTAAAGTTTTCATTGGCGGTGTTGTTACCGTTTTGGCCAAGGCACAACCGTTACAAACAGCAACAGCAACCAACAACATGCGGCCATAAACGAATTTGAATTTTGTATATGTTTTTTTTTACTGTTGTTGTTGTTTGTGGTTTCGTTTAAGTGTTTAGTGTTGTGTTGTGTGTGTTTCAGTTTTGTTGTTGTTTTTGTTTCTCTCTCCGTTTTCTTGTTTAATGCTCAATGCAGCTATTACTGTACGGCCACGCCTCCAATGCCGCCCACTCGATGCCGTTGAAAGCTTGCGCCGCGTCGCGTTGGTCAGCAAACAACAACAGCAACAACAACAAAATTTCGCGCTTCAAAGTGTTTCGAATGCAGTTAACGAATCGGAACGCGAATTAATTAACAGTTTCAGTGTACCAAAGAACTGCAAGCCACAACAAACAACAACAATCGCAACAACAACAATCCTCAACAAACTCTGTGTTTATGCCACATAAGCCGCAATCATGAAAAGGTAGCCCAGCGTCAGTTACAATAATCAATTGGCCAAGCGATGATGAGCAGCAGTTCCAGAAATCGTAGAATCTCTTGAATGAACTCTACAATTGTTTTTTTTTTTTTTATATATATTTTTTGTTTGTTTTGATCTATGAGTGTGTGTGTTCTGTGTGTGTGCGCCTCTGTCAAACTAAAAATTTAAATGAAAAAAATGTAATAAATTAAAGTGCAAATTAGTGCGATTTTTTTTTTCGATACAAACAAAAATACATATTGGCGGCGTGTTCAATTTTGTACATGGAATAAACAAAATAAATATTAAAAATATTAAAAAAAATATTGAAATTATAGTAAAACCATTAAAAAACTTTAAAATACCATAATAACATTAAATAAAGAAATCAATTAACAAAATATGTTGGATAATATGGATATGTTTTATATAAATACTATAATGAGTAAAAGGTTGATTGAGAGTTGATAGAATTATTGATCTTTAGTTAAAAACAATGTAAAAATTACTAAATTTTAAAGAAATTAGAAATTGTTTTATCTAAACTGTTTAGACTATAAACTATATAAAAATTTGTTGAATAACTTCTAAATTGATTACCCAAATGTTATAAATCTAACAAAATGTGAATTATAAATTGAAATAGTATATTTTAATATTTAAATTCAATAATGTTGTCTTCGTTCTCTTACATATTTATTCTTTTTCATATTCAGTCGACAAAGTAGACCTCTGTACACTTAGTCAAATATATCTATTAATAGTCTAGTTTAACTAGTAGGCACACATATGATATGTATAAATAGAAACTAGTTGAATATATAAAAGAAAGAAAGTTAAGCTAATTGATAAATTTGAATACAAAAATTTAAACTGTCTGGGGACTGGGCAAAATCAGTTCATAGTTGCGACTAATTGATTTTGAAATAAATGTATCTTTCAAATTCATATATGGTTCACTATTTGTGTCGAGAGTTGCTTTCATTCTTGTAACACGCAAATGTTCAATTAAAGAGATCTTTAGAGATCTTAAGTATTCTCATCAAATGTACTGCGGATAACTGTCACAATTATCGAAACTTTCATAGACATGCGTTTCAATTAATTTCCAGTTTGTGCTGTAGAGAGAGAAATAAGAAAAATATATAATTATTAAATTGCAATTACAAAATGAGCACAAAAAATTGGGTATAGTTTAGATAGATGTACTCGTCATTTACTGTATTTTCACCTACAAAGAAGAAGCCAAAGCTGAAGATGAGGCTCAAGCTGTAGCTGTAGCTGAAGCTGAAGCTGTCGAGGCGAATAAAAAAAAAACTAAAATAAAATAACACGAGACAGGCGAGCTGTAGGAGGGGTTTGATCAACAACGGGGAGTTGGATGTGCTATAAATTTTATATACATATGAGAGCTGCAAAAAAAAAGGCTAGAAAGAAAGATGAAAAAAAGCAAAACATGAAGATGAAAAATCAACTTTAATTGGTTTACAATTCATTTCTATAGCGAAAACCTGGAAAATGTAACAAGTCGCCAAGTCGCCAAGTCTCTTTGGCAAAGAAGAAAGCAACTGGAGCACTAGCTCCGATCTTGCCACCAGCTAGGTAATGTTGATGCTCAAACTTGAGACTTGAAGTAGAGTGGAGTGGTGTGGTGTGGAGTGGTGTGGAGTGGAGTCTAGTGTGCAATATCCATGAAGTGGCCGCCAATGAGCAGCTCAGTCAGATGCCAACGCCAGCGCCGCCAACGTGAATTAGGGAAAGCACAGTGGGACTAAGCTGAGCAACATTGTATGAAAATGTTTAACATAAATAGGTGCAGAGGCAAACTGAACTAGACTGTGGTTGGCATTTGATTAAAAATTTAGAAAAGAATTTCAACCGATTCTAAACCTTAATAAAATATATAATATTTAATAGAACAAATTTTCTCGTGAAAATTAAAATGTGTTTTCACGTTTAAATTTGTAATTAATGCAGTTAAGTTTTCCAAAATTTATTGAATTATATTTACTTAATAACAGCGGATTATTTATCGTACATATTGTAGAATTGTTAAGGAATGAATATATACAAATATATTTTATTTAGAATCAAAGGCAAATCCATTTGTAAAACAAAAAAAAAGTTAAAGAACAAATTCAAGAGAAATTTATTTAACAAAATCTATATGTGGAAAATGTAACAGACTTGAATTTTTATTCCTGTAGATAGAACTTACAAAAACTATAAAACTATAAAACTAACTAAATATTTATTTTGTTAAAACCAATATTAAAACATTAATAAAACCACGTTTAACTCACATTATGAACTGTAAACATAGTTTCTGCCCTAGACATTTAGAATTTGACTATAAAACTAAAAAAAAATAATTAAATAAAATTAGCAAGCTTGACTGCTGTTATTCCTGACACTTGTACCACTGTGCTTTGGCTGAAAACGAAGCCAAATGGTAACAAATGTACAGCAAAGCCCGTGGCTGATATCACAGACCAGAGACGAGGCCTGCCCGGGCGTAACACAGAGAAACGCTTACCGTCTGCCTCTTGGTCGTATAATCTGCTCTGCATTGCAGTTTTGTTGTATATATATATATATAAATATATACATATATTTTGCACATTTTAGCGCTAATTTCACCCAAAAAAAAAAAAAAAGAAAAGATAAAAAGTAAGACAACAAAATGCGCTAGAAGTTTGCTGAGGCAGACAGCCAAGATATCGGTTCAATCGACTTTGAGAGTCTGTGGCAGTTGCAGTTGCAGTTGCAAACGCACAGAGCTCAAACAATATTTATCAATCAACTTTGGTAACTTGTTGATTTCTGGTTAACTTTCAGTTTCGAGAGTGGAGGAGTTGTTGTTAGTTTGAAAGTGATTTTAGATTAATGTGATTAACGTGATCTGTGATTTTTAAACTCGGTTTCCAAACTATATATGCTAATAAACGGTAGCATATATGCAACAACAGTAAAAGACAACGCAACGATAATGAAAATGAAACAAAACAAAAAATAAAATCAAAAAAACATTCGTATTGCATATTAATGTGATTTTTCTTTTAACTGTTTTTTTCTTAAACAATATGATTTTTAACCTTCTTTTTTTTCGGTGTATGCGTGTATGCGTGTGTGTGTCTAACGGTATTGGGGAAAACCCGACCAAAAAACCAGTTGATTCTTATAAACATTGACTGAACTGTATTATCGCATACGCGAAGTGAAAACGAAAGTCAGCCCGTGTAGGTAAGCCAAAAAGGGACCCAATTATGTAGCTTCCAATATAGCACAAACCCCATACCATCTATATAGTACATTTTTAATATATAAGTAGATATCTAATGTTTTCAAATCGTGTCGTAAATGGTCTCTTATCCATGCACAAACAACACGCCGCACCAGAGCAACTTAAGTCCTTGAGTCACACACACACAAAACACACACACACACACCATATACCTGATCCAAATGCCCGATCCCTGCAATATCCAAATCTGTAGCTACTTTTCAACCATCAACGTTAAGAAGGGCCTGCTGGGCCGCATGACCACAAGTCTGACCTCGTACCGCCGCAGCAAGCAGAAGAGCAAATCGAACAATGATATACACACCATTATCTCAACGGAGGTCAACTGCGTAACAACTGCCATATTGAACAGCAGCAACAGCAGATGCAGCAGCAACAACAACAGCAACAGCAACGATAGCAGCAACAACAGCAGCACCAACAATATTAACTGTCACGATCCGGATGCGGAGCATGTGGCAGACACAACAAATCCACAAAATCACAATCACAATCAGAAGAACAACAACAGCAGCTGCAATCAACAGGATCATAGCGAGAATCTGAGCAATCTCAGTGAACGCATGATGGAGGCACATCAAAGAAAGATATCTGCTGCTGCTGCTGCTGCCAATGAGTCCAACGGTGGCGACTCCCAGGATGATGAGGCAACAACCATGATGGCCACAGGAGCGGGCCAAGGACGCAAAGAGCAAAATAATCGACGCAGTGTCGTTAGGTGAGACAGCAACAACGTTGGCCATTTGTCTTCTTTCGATTCTCAATATATTTATATACATTATTTATATGTTCCGATTTCGATTTTCAGTCAGAAAATAAAATTAATTCAAAATCACGTCAAAGTACTATATAATAAATACTACCCAAGGTATCGATTTGAAATGAACAATAAATATATTTATTTACAAATTGAAAATATATATATTTTAAATAGAATTGATGCCTATATATAGTTATGGGTTGATTAACAAAAAACGATATCAATTAGATGTATAATATATATATTTTATATACAATGAAATATTGTTATGTGTGAGTAACCTAATTAGCTTTCTATATAATAAACTTTACGAAACTTAAGCCCTACAATTATTGTTGACTATATAGAATACTATTAAAATATATTTTAATTAAGGTATATTAAATTGAGAAATGCTAGAGTAAAAAATATGCTTGTATTATAAGCCCAATATAGAACCATGAAAGATTTTATAAAAGGCTCTTGGATTCAAGTTTATTAAAAAAAAAAGCATACAAATTGATACTTTGCTTATTTAATTGCCAAACATATTTTAAGAATATTTGCATTTCAGTTTTGATACCATTTTGATGATATTTTGAATTTATCTTAATTTTTTTTTGACACTATAATGATATTAACACGGAACTATCGACAGGTTTTTTTTATGTTCGGTATAGACTTGCTATTTTATTATATCAAATGATATGAAAACAATGATATTTCATATAAATATCAATTAAACCAGTTCGTGTACAAAGAATATTGATTCGATTTATGCACTTTAGTTTCCTGAAAGTTTTTACGAGTTGGAAAATGCATTTAAATATATATTTATATTTAAAATACATAGCTAACATTTGAAAACTACTTTGAAGCTAAATAAAATTTGCTATTTATAAAAAATAATAACAAATTTTAGCTCAAAATTGCCTTTAGGGATATAGTACCATTACGAATCTGTATAGTCAAGAACTGTTTATAAGTCGTATTTGAATTCAAGTTTTATTATCTTTATTTATCTAAACACATAAAAATGATGAACAGAAAAACGAGTTGACAATCCGTCAATTCGTTTTCTGTACTCTTTTTTATGTCGCCATTGATGATACTTTAATTTGTATCTATATAAACTTGTATCATTAGCATTTTTTGTTTGGAAAAAACTTTTTCGCAAAACCAACTTGAAAGACTAAAATTGGCCAAAGGGGGGATCGCAGGGTGATCGTTTGTACAGGTATCATTTTTTACACTGTGTTGACTTTTTGCTCATTAGCCAAATGTAAACTGTTTGGGTTAAACTTGTGGCTTAAACCAAACAAACGAAACTAAATTGAACTAACTTTAACCATAACCAAAAACAAAAACAAACTTAACTTAACTAATTGGATGGCATTTTGCATTGACTGCTCCTTTCATATTTGCAGCGCCAATACGCAAATGGACAATGATGTCACGCCCGTTTATCTGGCAGCCCAGGAGGGGCATTTGGAGGTGCTCAAGTTTCTGGTGCTTGAAGCTGGCGGCTCACTCTACGTACGGGCACGCGACGGCATGGCACCGATCCATGCCGCTTCACAAATGGGCTGCTTGGATTGCCTCAAATGGATGGTGAGTGTCTACATATATATGTACTACATATGTATATACTAATATATGTATATATGTGTGCTAAAGCTGGCAAATCAGCGCTAGTTTCGATACTTGTTGTTTAGACTATCGATACTATCGAAATTGTCTTGTGTTGCAATTTTGTAAAATTTATTTAAAGCTATTGATTGGACTACATTTTTGAACATTAACTAAAATATAAATTATACTATTATGCTCTTATTAAATGGCAATATATGGATATTTAACACATCAATTACACTAGGTAACAAAATTTAGCTTTTTTTTTGTATAAGTTACCAAACCTACTTTTTCTGATACATATGGTGTCCCAGATGAAGAAAAACCACTTTAAAAATTTGTCTATGGTAAGACTTTTTTTTTAAATTTTTTTGAAATCTGGTATTTATTTTTTAGCTTGTTTTCAGAGGCAAGCTTACAGATTTTAGCATTACTCGAGAATCTTACAGTCGATTTTTAAATGCTTTACGTTTTCTGAAAGCTAATAAAAGGACCTATTAATCATGCATATACCTTATTAAGTTTAAATTACTAGTTTTGCCACAATTTGATTTTAAATTTAGAAAATGATGATATTTTGTGCGGTATTTTTTACGATTTTTTGACTTTAAAATTCGAGGAAAAGCCGAATTTTTTTTTTTCGTTTTCCTCTTCTTTGCTTTTAGATAATTGAATTAATTTGGCGCCTTTTAAGATATTAATCATAGAAATCGATAAAGAGACGGCGGAGATTTAAGCATTTCAACAAACACGCCCGATGTGGCATTTTTAATGATAATTATTGACTATCCTGGTTTTTACTATTCTGTCGAGAGGCGATTGTCGAGGGCCTTTGGCTTTTTCTATCTTACCCTGTCTCTGTTTAACTTGACCTAACTATTGTTAGTGAATTATCATCGACCATATCGATGGTTTTCTAATAGAAAAATAAAACATCTAAAATGCCGTCATTCGATAGAAATATACTTAAATAAAAAATATAGTATTTGCCAACGTATTACATTTCAAATTTAGTTTTATTCAAACAATAAAAAACACAAAAAGCTTAATACTGCCCAAGTAAGCAAATAGACTATCGATACTGACTTTAAAATTAAATCATCGATACTATCGATAGTGCCAACATGCGTATGTCATCTCTAACGAACTTCTTGTCGCAATGTTGACTTTTTTTGCACTTTAATTTATGTCCTATTGCCAAAGTGTAACAAAATTTACCATTGTCAAATGCAGAATGCCAAATTCTTACCAAAACACAAAAAAAATAATAAAAAATAATAAGGCCAACAACCAGTCTGAACTTGTTTTAACCGCAAGGAGTTTGACCAGCTGCCTGTTGCCTGATTTTGTCTTAGTTTCTATGCGCATCTAACGGTTCCAATATCGTTGACTCGTTTGTCGCATGAACCATACAATTTATTAAGCGGATTAACATTAGCCTCTAGTCAGACTCAAAGTCAGAGTTGGAGTCAGAGTTGGAGTTGGAGTTACAATTGATGTTGAAGCTGGAGTAATCGTAATACTAACAATGTTTTTTTTTTTTTATATCCGTTGAGAATTGATGTCTGTTTGCGTTTGTTTGTTGCTTTCTTCAGGCGTGGGCTGTCTCTTTCTGTCTGCTTTGATCTCTGGTTGCAACATTAGCTGCAACATTAAACTGGACATTGCGACAGGCCCGACTTTGGGTGCCAGTTGAAAATCACCTTTCTAAATTGAACTAAATAGTTTTGCATTGCCAATGTAGCAAAAAGCAAAAACGACTTTCCACCTGTGTGTGCGCATATATGTATATGTATATGTATATATGTGTGTGTGTGTGTGTGTGTGTGTGCGTGTTGCCAATGACTTTGCCTGAAAAGTGTCCACTTAGCAAATCAATGCAATTTAACTCGATTCAAGTCAAGTCAAGTCAAGCAATAAACAACTCTACACAATGTTGACAGATCTCGATAGAAATTTTAACAATGTTGACATTTATCCTTGTAGAGCATGTGAAAATGTATTTAATGTATCTGAGAAATACGGACGGTCTATTTATTATGCTGTGAGATTCGATTATTTACATTAAAATAAACGAGCAACATTCAACTTAATTTATCAAGATCGTAAAATATCGATAGTTTTTATTGTGTTACCATGGATACGATTTTGTCACTTTCTTTATTTGTAAAAAAATCGATAAATGTGATTTTCGATTTAAAAAAAAACTCATCACACCTTTTTAAATAAATCGGCATGATTAAAATTGATTTTTAATCGATTTAATCGATTTTTCAAAGTCTATACTTTTTTCTTTAAAAAAGTAGATAACAACTATTTATAAAAAAATCTTTAAACTATTAATATTGATTGAATATTTCGAAGTTTACATTCATTACAAAATAAAATGTATTGTGCGATTTTTGTAAAACAAAATCTTAAATTGTCGATAAAAGTATGTACAGACTTATTTTGTTGTGAATTAATTTATTAGGTTAATTAGACGATGTTTACCCACATCTATGCTGTTTAAAACTATAAGTTCCATTGTTAATTTTTAAATTTTTTTGCACATTTAACTTATGAATTTAAAATCAATTTACAGGTTCAGGATCAGGGCGTTGATCCAAATTTACGTGATGGCGATGGTGCAACACCGCTGCATTTTGCTGCCTCTCGTGGCCACCTGTCCGTGGTGCGTTGGCTGCTCAATCATGGGGCCAAATTGTCACTGGACAAATATGGCAAGTCGCCAATTAACGATGCGGCCGAGAATCAACAGGTTGAGGTAGGTTGCATTTATTGACAATTTTGGCTAATTAACTGTAAAACTGTTTGCCATCTTGCCACAGTGTCTCAATGTGTTGGTGCAGCATGGCACCACAGTGGACTACAACAACAAGAGCAACACACAACGTCACAAGTCACAGCAGCAGCTGCAACATCAACAGCAGCAACATCAGCAACAGCAGCAGCAACATTTGAGCAGCAGCTGCAACTCAAACACCAACTCCAGCAAACAGACAAGTCGCAGCAATACCATCAAGTCCAAGTCGTCATCCACGCTTAGCTCCGATGTGGAACCCTTTTATTTGCATCCGCCAGCGGTGACAGCAGCCGCAGCTGCTGCCGGCGTGGGCGTTGGCGTTGGCGTTGGCATCACGCGCAAAAACAGCGACGCTTTATACTCGCAACAATCGCGCAGCTCGTCGGAGAAACTCTATGGTGCATCTGGCGGTGTTGGTGGCAGCACTGGTGGCTCTGGTGGTGGCGCACTGCTGCCCAACGATGGCCTCTATGTAAATCCCATGCGCAATGGCGGCATGTATGCGACACCCTCGCCAAATGGCAGCATATCGGGCGAATCGTTTTTCCTGCACGATCCGCAGGAGATTATCTATAATCGGGTGCGCGATCTGTTTGTGGACTCGGATTGCAGCAGCGTGAAGCAACATCAGCTGCCGCATCCATTGCATCCAATGCAATCGAAGGCCAGCAATGCCATCATGACCATACAGGCCGATGTGCACTCCAGCTCCAGTGGCGCCGGCAGCGGCTCCGATGAGTCAGTCTCCATCTCGTCCAGCTTCAATTCGCCAAAAAGTAACAGTCATCACCATAGCAACAATCACAATCACAACAGTCACAGTCAAAGTCACAGTCACAGTCATAATCATCACAATCATCAGTTGCGTAGTCAAAGCTTCAATCGCCACGGCAGCAGCAGCAATATCAATGGCAGCAATGCCAAGAACAACAATAGCAACAGCAATAACTACAAACAGCACAAGATTATTGCACATGGCAGCAGCAACAACATCAGCAATGGCAATCAGAACGGTGACCATGACTACGAGGATATTTATTTGGTGCGTGAGGAGTCTCGTAAGCAACATCAACATCAGCATCAGCAACATCATCATCAGCTGCAGCAGCAGCAGCAGTTACAACAACAGCAGCAGCATCAGCAACAACAGCAGCAGCAACAACAGCAGCAACAGCAGCAGCAACAACAACAGCAACAGCAGCAGCAGCAACAACAGTTGTTAGCACAGCAGCAACACAAATACAATGTGGGCAGATCGCGTTCCCGCGACAGCGGCTCACATTCCCGCTCCGCCAGCGCCAGTTCGACCCGGAGCACAGATGTGGTGCTGCAGTACAGCAATCATGTGAGTAACAACAGCAATTCATGTGATGTTTTCTATTTTAATATATTTTAATTTTCGCTACAGCATTTGAATAACAAGCGCAATAATTATAACAACAACAGCAACAACAACAGCAGCAGCAACAATAACAACATAAGTCTATTAAATCGCAATAAATCGCATTCAATGATTGGTCTGCACAGCAGCAAATATGAGTCCACAGTAAAGGATAACTATAGCGCCAAGAATGTGAATTTGAATCTCAATTTGAATCAAAATCAAAATCTTAAAAATCAGCTACTCAATGGCGGCATCAAGAGCGACACCTACGAGAGCGTCTGTCCGCCGGAAGATGTTGCTGAGCGCACCAAGCAGACGCATAAGAACTCGATGATACGCAACAATTTGGCGGATGCAACAATGCTTAGCAGCAATCCAAATATTGCTGCACATAGCAATAGCAATAGCAGCAACAACATCAATCAGAACAACAACAGCAGCAGCAGCAACAGCATTAATAACAACAACAACATTATGAGCAATAGAAATCTAAAACGTGTCTCCTCGGCGCCTCCAATGCAAAATCTGGCCATGGGTAAGTTGTAATAATAAAAACTAAAATTCTTCCTATAATTCCTATATCATTTGCTCACAGTCAATGGACCCCCGCCGCCACCTTTGCCACCGCCACTGCGTGCACCAGTGCAGCGCAACAATTTGAATGCTGAACATTCAAGCAACAACAGCAACAACATCTATATGAAGCATCAATTTGGCAATGCAGCGTCACCTGCTACAACAAACACAACCGGAGCAACAACAGCCGCAACTGTTGCAACTGCCACACACGATGCTGTGGACTCGGACTCCGGCTTGGAAGTTGTTGAGGAGCCAAGTTTGCGACCCTCGGAACTGGTGCGAGGCAATCATAATCGCACCATGTCCACCATATCAGGTATGTTGCAACAACAGAAACACCAACAACTATTTGTTTACATTTCAATTTTAATGATTGGATCGTTAAAATATTTGCTTAATTATTTTGCATTTCTTAATTAAAAAAAAAACATTAAGCGAATTTAATTCGCAAAATTGTGTTTAAAGTGAAAATTTCGCGATTGTAGGGCAATTCACCAATGCAATATATTGCTGGAAAAAAATAAGCCTCATGAATAAATGTTACTAAGGGTATTAAGTTATAGGATATTGATATTTAATTTTATTAACTATTTTTTGAGCGTGTATAAAATTCTCTGTTTTTGAATAAGTGAAATTTTTGAGGAATATAATATTATAATTAGATATTTGATTAATTCATAGTTCACTTCAGTTTCCATAGAAGTTCTATATTATTTATTGTTTCTTTGAAATGCTTAGTTGGCTTTGGCTATGCCAAGTTTATTTCAGTATTATGGCAAAGTTTTGATTTACAAATAGTACAAAAATTTTTGAAAAAATTTATTTAAAAATTTTATAATTGTGGTGACGACGGCATACCTAATATTATAGTACACATACCAACCATGAGCACTGATAGTTCAAGTCTAAGCTGGTCGGATCTGGCCGATAGCAAGCCCCAGAGCAGCAGCAGCAGCTCATCGGAGGCGACCACCGTTCAGATGTTATCCAAGCAGATTCCGACACCGATTAGAGAGCAAGAGCTGACGGCGTCTAGCATTGAGGATCTATCGGATAAACTGCCAGAGAATCCAAATGTTAAGGATACTTATATCATTTATAGCGTTGGCAATTCAACGCTCTTTTTGGGTTCATTGGATTCACAGTTTGCCACAGATCGCGAACTGGAGCTGCTCGATCGTCATTTGTTGAATGTGAAAATAGCTGAGCCCGACAAACCATTATATCCCGATCCCGCTGTGCTCACCATGGGCATGAATTGTATGCGGGATATAGATGTGCCCAGCACCAGTAATTCAGCTGCAGCTTCAAAATCGACAATGGCCTCAAATCGTAGATGTCAATCGCAGTTTAAATATCCTAAGAATTTGGCCAAGAAAAGGCGCACCAAATAGCACTCACAAGTTTCTCGAAATATACGTTTATCTCGAATTCCAATATAATAGTTGCAAATGTTACATAGTACTGGACACATATTATTTCTTTCTTTATCTTTTTTTTTTTGGAAAATATCAGTAAAAATCGGCCGTTGCCCCATTACACGCATTCGATATTATTATCATTTATTCAACTTTATTTAACGGGGTCTTTGACATTTGTCTGTCTGTCTGTCCATCTGGGAGGGGAACTTCCCCCCCATATGACTGACGGGTATTCCGCTGCTGGCCACATTGATTGATCAATTAGCGTCTGCACAACTAAAAACTGAAAACTGGAATTTGGAATTGCCCTGTAGACTATACGCCAACTTTATTTATTTTTTTTTTTTGGTCAAATTGATTGGCGAAAACTGGCAGCATAAAATGTGTTTAATTAATACTATGCATGACATTTAAAAAGAAAAGCAAACAGTAATAAAGGTTTAAGTATATACTCGTAGTATATTTTGTAAAACCAAATTTCGTCAGTCTTTATATTTGTCAATAAATTACAATTAGTATAAATGATTATTCACACTGCAATCGCAACCGAATGAATTAAATCACCATATGATATAATTGTCTTAGGAATATTCTCCAAATTAAAAAGGTTCTTCCATTAAAAAAACTTAATAAAATAAACAAATTTTCTCAAAACGTAATCATAATATCATGTATTTGCTATCGGGGAATAATCCAAACTAATTTATATGATATATGTACATGATATTTTGAAAATTATAATATGTAGATTAATTTTGTTATATAGCTAAAGATAGCTTTAACAATCGATTATTTGGATCCAGACGAGTTCAATTCTAATTATAAATATTATACATATTACAAGCTAATAGTATTTTTCAAAACTCTTTAAGAAAATTGAAAATAATATAAAATCAGCACGAATAATATTGATCGATTGCAGTAAAAATAATCGATGTTTAACAGTGAAACGCAACATTATTTATTAATCGATTAATCGACAGAAGATCAATTAGAAGTTTATTACACGATTTGAAAGATAAATGAATTTAATTATAGTACCAGACTCAAACTGAAATCTAAACTCAATCTAATAAAAATTGAATAGATCTTAAATTTAGTCACACTGTTGATTCACTTTTCTTTCCTTATTATTTAACCACAATACTACAATAGTTAACTGAGTGGAATAACCTGGCTAAAAGACAATCGAGTGAAATATTTGTATTTGACATGTGTTGACTTGTTATATGCATTTGTAAATGATATATGCATACCTATTATGTTTGCTAGAGAACTGGATATATAGACAAACATATGAACAAAAAAAATAAAAATACAAAAATTAACAAACGTTCACACGTTACAAGCGAGCAAAAAACTTGAGAGAGGGGAGGCACATTAAAATGTTGCAAAACAAAGAAGTGGAAGTTGTTGTTAATAATAGAAACAAAAAATAAAAAATAAACATAGGGAAAAATAATCGGAAAAGTGGACTGGTCTCGTATATAGAAAACAAAGTAAACTGATCGGCAGACAGACTTCATTGTCATTTAATGCATTCAAGCGCTTAACTGCAAATGGGCATAAAATTGAGTGAAACCCAATATACATGGTCACATGGTGCATGCCACTTGTTGCATGTTGCCCAAGCTTAAAGCTGGACAGGCTGCCGCTGATCAGAAGCGCTATTAAACACTTGAATTCCTTTTGGTGCTGTCATTGGTGAGCTCGATGAGGAAGTAAATTCGTTAGGCAATTTACCAAAGCAATAACTTGGCTTGCATTTTTTCGCTGGCGTGGCAATTATGGCCTTGCCACATGTGGCATGTGGCGGAGCCAATCCACCCGCGCTTGGCTGTACTCTGCGAAAGTTTTGCCATTGAAAGTGAACGTGTTTCGCACAGAAATTGACAATACTTCACGATATCACAACTCGAAGACTTGAACACTCGTAGATGCCACGATTCGTAGACTCCACGACTCGCTAAACTCCATAGCAAGTTGCACGTTGTTGTTGTAGTTGTCGTTGTACTGATGTCGTTTTGGGTGAATAACTTTGGCGATCACTTGAACTTGCATCAGGCTGCCAGCGACGCTCGCCCAGTCAACATCGTCATCGTCCAACAGATCCTCAATAAAATATCGATATCATAGTTCATAGTCTTTGTGAGAATGTGATTTGTTATCGAAACAGTGTGTGTATGTGTGTGTTATCGGTTCTGCTAAAGTATGAACATGCCGGGATCGGTGAAGATTCACAAGAATTCGCGTCGGAATTATTTCACGCTCAGTTTTCAGCGTTTCGATATATTTCGATGTAAGTGCGATCGTTTAAAATAAAAGTGTTTTTTAATTTTAATTTTTTTATTTTAATTTTTATTTGTGTGACTTACAATGAATATGATAGAGTTTTATTAAAAAGTGCTTAAGGAATATGATTAAATATTCGGTTTAACTAAAGTTTTTGAGCTAATAAAGTTTTCATTGTTTTAGATTTTTATTAACATTCATTCTATATAAGTATATATTGAATTCAATTACGTTTCAAGGAAATACATAATTTCTATAAGTTAAGCAGAAGTTTTAAGGAAGTTCAAAATTCCTATAAGTTAAAGAAAGCCGAAGTTTATCAAAAATTTTTATTATTATTTATTTTTTATTTGTGGAAGTAATCAATTGCTTTTTATTACACAATTTTCAACGCATTGTTTTCATATCTGACGGCTGTTTATGTTTTACATTTTGATTAGCATTTAATATTAAATAAAATTCGAAACTTTCCATATTTGCGAAAATAGTTTATCCTATGTTATTCGACACTAGTATCATCTATAAGACTTTCAATTATTTTGTAATGTTAAATTACTACAAAACAGTTTTTAAAATTTCTGGTTAACTTCCCCTTTCTTTCCACCTTGGCAATTCTTGTTCAAAATTACTTAAATTGGTAAAAAAAAAAAAAAAAAAAAAAATTGCTTTTCAAATCACTTTGGCAATTTCACCATGAACCTGGTGACAGGCACAAAGCAATCCCAATCCCATTCCCAATTTCAATACCATATCCAAAGCAAGCCAAACCGCTCTGGCAAATTAATGAAAATGTTGAAAATTGTTGGCATTTGAAATGTTTGCTTTGGCCAAAATGCGTTGGCCAAAACTGGCTAAACTCGAATCCGTGCATTTTTGAGTGGTCTGACTATATATATACAAGGCCACAATATCGATGGCAACACAACCCCCAACCCAACTCTGTCCACGTAATGGAAGCCATTGCCGTTGCTTTCTAGATCTGCCTTCTCCGCCTCCTCCTACTCCTCGTTCCCCGTTTAAACGAGTTGAGTGCCGTGAAAGTTGCAATGTCGAGGACTCCAGTCGAGTCTAGTGGTGCTCTGGTGGTGCAAAGTGGTGGCCATTTATCAGGCAACATGTGTATCAACTGCAACTTTAGCCACTTATCTGGCGAGCTGTCATTTTTGGCTTTTAGTTTTATTTATTATTTATAATTAGTTAGTTTTTACAATCCTACAATTGAAGTAAAAGTTGAGCTACAAAGTTTTGGTTTTCTGGTTTTTATATGTCCTTAAATGTCGTAGAATTATATAGAGCAGTCTATTTAAATCGACAGTTCTTTGAATTTTTTTTAATAAATATTATTTTGATAAAAGCTTTAATGTAATGTCATTTACAATAAAGAAAGTAATTTTATATTGGGTTTTTTAAATAGTAAATTTTTGAAAAGAAGACGCCTCTCTTTTGTATACAGGATTGTTCCTCAAAAAATATTGAGCTGTACATATGTATGTGCATATTAGAATACATATTAATAAATCAAAAATATACAGATTATTATTTTAATTTAAGCCCTCTTTTTAGTACCACAATTAGCAGCTAAATTTGTGTGATTATTGGTAACGTTTTAAATACATTTTTAATTAACATTATTAAATTATAAATAGCTTAGCTTAAATTTATTAAAAAAGCTGAGTAAATAAATTAATTTTAAATATTTAAAAACACTAGTTTTTAAAACTTTTAAAACGATAAATACCGATTTGAATTTGAATTTGTTTTTATTTCCGATTCCTAATATTTAAAAATTGATTTTATTTCTAAAGTATAATTCAACTTTTATCAATTTATTTTATTAAATAAATTTCAATTTCAATTTTCAGTTTATTGATATTTATGTTAAAGTTTTATTGTAATCTTATATCTTTGTCATAAGTGGCATTTTAAAGGTGTAAAAGCTTATTTAAAAAAAAAAAACAAACATATAATTGTTGCTTTAATATTCAAATTTCTGAACCATACTTGGTTCTATCTCAATGTTATTTTTTTTTTAAATACTTCCGATTGGAACTGTTTGAAGTTGAGATAAAATATTTGTTGTTTGAATGTTTTAATGAAAAATTGAATATTTTACTAAATGAATTTGCAAATTAAACTTTCAGTTTAATGATTTCAAGTCCATTTATATTAAAATCTTTTATTAATATTAACTATTTTAATATATTGAAGGTGTAAAAGTTTATTAGAAAACAATTTTTTTTTTAAATTGTTGTTTTAATATTTAAATTCCTGAACCATACTTAGATGTAGCTTAATGTTATTTATTCCTTATAAACAGCTCAATTGAAACTGTTTGATGTTGAGAACAATAAATTTGATTTGCTTGAATGAGTTTAATTTAATAAATATATAATCTAAATTCAATAAAGCCATTCAGCAGCCTGGTGAAAGGCGTCAACATAAACTGCATACGCAATGAGCTGTGTGTGTTTTGTGTGTGTGTGTGTTGTGTGTGTGTTGCGTGGGTATTTTTGTTTTTGTTTTTGCTGCAGCTGTAGTCAAGCTAGCATGACCAAAGAGCTGGGATAACTGCTAACCCACAATAAGTAGTTAACGCAGACAAGACTAAAAAAAATCTCATAAATAAATTTGTTCAATTTCAGCGAACAAGAAAGCCAAGCTGCTCAATGGCAACAACAGCAACAGCAACAACAACAACAACGCCAACAGCAACAGCAGCACAAACGGCAACAACAACGGCAATGGCAATAACGGTAATGGAGGCGGCGCCTCCGCTGACGCAGCTGTTGGCTCTGCTGCCAATGGCAATGGCGATGGACTCTATCAGCAACCAGGGCAACAGCAGCATCATCCAAATGGCAGCATCTATGGCTATGCGGAGGGCAAGCAACGCAATGGCAACAGCAACGGCAACAGCAATAGCAGCAGCAGCAGCTACCAGCAACATTATCAACAGCAGCAACAGCAATCGCTATATGCGCCCAGCATTTATGGAGTAGGTTCATCCGCTGAGGATCATTATGAGCTGCAGCAGTCGCAATATGGTGGCAGCTATAATGGTGAGGGCGGTGGCGCTGGCGTGCGATCCGGTGGCCCCAATTTGGTCAACAAGCAGCTGGTGTTGCCGTTTGTGCCGCCCAGTTTTCCCAACAAATCACAAGACGGCGTCACGCATCTCATCAAGCCGTCAGAGTATCTAAAGAGCATTAGCGATAAGCGTTCGTGTCCATCCTCGGCCCGGTAAGTTGAGAAAGCCAACAGCTGTAGCTTCAGTTGCAGTTGCAATAACAGTCAACTGGCAGCAGCAGCAGCAGCAGCAGCAGTAGCAGCAGCAGCAACAGCTGGTATTTTTTTTTTTTTCTTTGTTTTTTTTTAATTTGACTGCACATCTCGTGCAACGGCAACATAACTAATTACCACCAAAAGAGTGGCTAAAGTACAGTTGCCTTCATTAAAACGACTCAGCCAGACAATGTATGTAGCTCGTGGCTCTTGGTGTGGTGTGGTTGCAGTGGTGCAATTAACAGTCCAACAGCCACTCGCAACTGGCAACTTCCTCAGCTTGGCTCAAGAGTGCATGAAATTTTATGCGTGCTGCATGCCAGCAGACCGGGATTGCCATCTGCCTGCCATTGCCTAGATCGCTTCAATCAGTTGCAATCCAAAGATGATACTGCGCACACGACACGCCTGGCGCAGCAGGTCCGAGACCCATAGCAGCATATACACTCTATAAAGTTAAAGATTGCAGCGAAAGTATTAAGCATTTGTCTACTCTGCTCTTCTCTTTTTTTTATACTTTTTATGCAGCTCTACGGATACGGAGGATTATATGCACATACAGATTGCCCAGCAGCAGCATCAGCATCAGCAGCAACATCAGCATCAGCAGCAACATCATCATCATTTACAGCATCAGCATCAGCATCAACATCATTCGCATGCCTTGGGCATGGGCGAGCAACCGCCGTTGCCGCCACCGCCGCCACCCTTGCCACATATGATGCCACCACCAATGCCAATGATGTTGTCACCAATGTCTGGCTCTGGCGACGCCACCAACAAGTCACAGAAGCCCAAGAAACCGCATGGCACACCCGCCAGCAGCCAGGATACGGCCACTCGCAAACAGCATCAACCGCTTTCGGCGATTTCTATACAGGATCTGAATAGCGTACAGGTGGGTTAAAGCTTGGATATAATTAGCAGGAGAATATCTTTTTATGATCTGTTTTTTTTTTTTGATCCAGCTACGTCGCACGGACACACAGAAGGTGCCAAAGCCCTACCAGATGCCGGCACGTAGTCTGAGCATGCAGTGTTTGACCACCAGCACGGATACATATCTGAAAACGGATCTAATAGCTGAATTGAAGATCTCAAAGGATATACCCGGCATCAAAAAGATGAAGGTGGAACAGCAGATGGCCAATCGCATGGACTCGGAGCATTATATGGAGATAACAAAGCAATTTACGGCTAACAACTATGTGGATCAGGTGAGTCATGCGGCGACTTTAATGTGCCATATATTTTGCGATTAGAGCGGGCTGGATTGTCATGCGTATCAAAGATCTACTTACAGATACCAGAAAAGGATCAGGCCGGCAATGCCATACCCGACTGGAAGCGCCAGATGATGGCCAAGAAGGCGGCCGAGCGTGCCAAGAAGGACTTTGAGGATCGCATGGCACAGGAGGCGGAGTCACGTCGTCTATCGCAGATTCCACAATGGAAGCGTGACCTACTGGCACGACGCGAAGAAACTGAAAACAAGCTGAAGTAAGTGTCGGGGATTTGGGGGGTTTTGGGGGTGCATGAGGCGAGGGGGCGTGTTGTGATGTGGTGGTCCAGCTTGACAGCTTGACAGCAGCTGGCGGACTCCTCTCTGACCTGTCCACGCTGTCTGTGCCATTTTGCAGAGCGGCCATCTACACGCCCAAAGTGGAGGAGAACAACCGCGTTGCGGACACCTGGCGTCTGAAGAATCGAGCCATGTCCATTGACAACATCAATCTGGCTGCCTGCAGCGGTGCCCTAAATGTTGAGCAACATTACCAGCAGCTGCAGCTGCTCCAGCAACAGGCCCAGCAGCAGACGCAACAGACGCATACCCAGGGCAACAAGGAGAACAACAACAGCGATGCATCATCCTCACCGGCAGCAGCAGCCAAGGGCAATGATCCGGAGCCTCTATTCTCGCCGGCACAACAACAACAGCAGCAGCAGCAGCAGCAGCAGGCACAGGACCATGCACTGGACCATGGCGAGGAGCAGCAGGATGACAATGACAATATTATTCCTTGGCGTGCACAGTTGCGTAAGACCAACAGTCGCCTGAGCTTGATCTGATGTGGCCTTCTCCGAGTTTAAGTCATCTTTGTAGTGCATTTTTTTTTTGCTTTCCATTTTTTTTTTTTTTTTTTTTTCTTGGTTTGTATTAAACTAACGAATGTGCAATTATTGAAAAAAAAAAAAATTACTAAAACAAAAAGAAAATATTCTTTACATAAATGTAATAAATGTAAGTACTTATTAAATTGTAATGTGTTAAAAAAAAAGAAAAAAAACGCATTAGCTTCAGAGGAGCAATCGTTTTTTTTTAGAATCAGCTCCAGATGCAAGGCAAGCTTTAGACCCAAAAACGAAAACAAAAATGAATCGATATTGTGTGTACTATATATAAATAAAACCTACATACTTTATTTTCTTTTTTTTTTTTTTTTTTTTTTGATAAATTATTATTTGTTATCCCTATATTAAGCAATGAGAAACAATCGAATAGCCTTCATATGCATTAATTAATAAAGAAAAAAAAAAAAAACAATAAAATACAAAAAAAAAAATTATACATTGCAATCAAATCAAATTTTTTGGTGTTGTGCAAGTATCGATTATTATATTATGAATTAACGATTTTACTTAACTATCTAAAATGAATTTAATAAGAGTCCATTGATCATAATTTAGTTTGTTAAGCTTCATTTTTTTCATTGTTATTTGTTTTTATACTTGGCTCAATAATATGATTAAAATATAAACTATATACATATTTATTTCTTTTTGCAAAATATTACTAAAACGGGCTAATTGGAACGGATGTTAATTTGTTTGTGTAACATCAATCGATCAATTATGTACATAGAAAACAATTTAAAAAAAATTGTGTTTTAGAACGAACTTACTTTTTTTTACCAGAATTATTTTTATTAAATAGTCTAGACTATAGAATGTTATTTAAAAAAATTGAAAATTATAGAGGCAGAGTTAAAATTCTTAATTTTGTTTAAAGTGAAGATGTATATATTATCTTAAACTCGTAGATATATTTACA
Organism: Hirtodrosophila alboralis; assembly: GCA_035043045.1. Lineage (NCBI taxonomy): Eukaryota > Metazoa > Arthropoda > Insecta > Diptera > Drosophilidae > Hirtodrosophila > Hirtodrosophila alboralis. The sequence goes on from JAWNNH010000002.1 coordinate 538,437, forward strand.
ATTACATTACAAAAATCGATGATTCAATATCCACTTGGAGCTAATTTGGATATACAACATACATATATGTAAGTACAATTAATTACACTAGGTAACAAAATTTAGCTTTTTTTTTTGTATATTTGACCAACCTACTTTTTCTGATACATATGGAGCCCCAGATGATAAAAAAGCACTTTAAAAATTTTTCTATGGTGAGACTTTTTTTTAAAAAAATTTTTAAATCTGGTATTTATTTTTTAGCTTTTTCTCAGAGGCAAGCCTACAGATTTTGGCATTACTCGAGAATCTTACAGCCAATTTTTAAATGCTTTACGTTTTCTAAAAGCTAATAAAAGGGCCTATAATTCATACATATACTTTATTTAGTTTAAATTACTAGTTTTGTAACTATTTGATTTTGAATTTAGAAAATGATGATATTTTGTGCGATATTTTTTATGATTTTTTGACTTTAAAATTCGAGGAAAAGTCGAAAAAAAATTTTTCCGTTTTCTTTTTCTTTGCTTTTACAAAGTTGCATTAATTGGGCGTTATTTAAGATATGAATCTTTGAAATCGATTAATTTTTTTTTTTTTTTCGTTCATCTGGGGTACCATATGTATTGGAAAAAGTAGGTTTGGTCAAATATACAATTTGTGTGTTACCTAGTGTTATTATACAATATTTATTTTGATGTATAAAATACGCATTATAAAGTCGAATTAGTGCATAACATCTGAAATAAATTTATTTATTTTTTTTAGAATAAATACAAGAGCGTAGGCAGCTTCTTGCAAAGGGGTTGGTGAAGGGTTTGGCGAGTGGGTGATTGTATCTTCTGAATACATTCTGATCAAAAAACTGATATCAGCCTCCAAAAGCAGCTGAATCTACAACAAGGTGCTCAGATTGTCAGTATAGTCTTGCAGCTTGTAGAAAAATGTCATTAATCGCCTTTAAGGATATAAAATTGGATTCTGTATGTAGATATAAATGTATTTGTATGTCATAAATATAATTTTACGTTCTTTCGTTTTGAAGAAACTCGAAACTGAAACTTATGGAAGGTTAAGGAGCAATATTGTCGCTGTTAAAAAGATTGATACTTCTCCCAAAGAGACAATGGAATTTTTAAGGAAAATTGACCAATTGATTCAACATCATATAACTGTATGGCATTTCCATATATAGCAATAAAATCTACTAGATTATAGAATATATAGATGGCAAATCTTTGGACAAATACGTGCATGATAACAAATATGAATACTCTATTTCGAATGGCATTAGATAGCTGCACCAGGCACGTATATATATGTTAGATCATACTTATATATTAGTTAGTGCAATTAGAAGTTTATTCAATCAATCTTTCTAGAACAGCTCAAGGAAAAATCTAATCTTTCGGCACTGTTAGAGATGTGAGATCTTTTATGTTATGTCGAAGAAATGCGGCACATACTTTCATATGGCTTCTGAGGCTCATTTATTTTACATTATTCAAAAATAGACTATCGGCAGGATTTACAGGGTAATGTGACATATATAGTTTTGGCATTACGTTGTGGGAGATTTTTCCACGTAGGAAACCATAATACGATATTGCTGGAGTTGAGCTGGAGGAAGGTATGTGTTATATATACATAAATTATTTTTAACTGGAGTTAACAGCTACAACGACCTATATATATAAATATAGAAACCTATAAAATTTTATGTTTATTTTATATTGCTAAACAACTTCAAAGTAAGGTTTTTTAAAGTAATTTAAGTTTTATATATCAGAAATTTATTATTATTATGCACATATTTTTTTATATAGTCAACATATTAATAGCTTAAACTTTACATTTTATACACTTTTTATAAATATCTATATATACTTATTTTGTACTATAATACAACTGATAGTTAATCGTAGGTGTGCTGAATATTAAAATGTATGCAATCAATTTATTTGAACTGTAGATATTTACATATCTTGAACATATCAATTACTTTCTTAATTAAAAATGTACAATCAAAATTTGTTGACTACAATTTCAGAGTCTATAATAGAAACGCGAAGACTTTTGTAACTAGGGCCACAAATTTATTCTTATCATTGGCACTTGAATTTAATAAATAAATAAAACTAAAAAAAATTTTATTTTTATTTTAAAGGTACGCGCCCTTCTCTGGATGAGCTATTTTCTGAGTGCTCGAATTAAATACGATCTATAATTTCCAATTGCTCGGATGATCCGCCCCACAAATCGCCTCAGCATGAAACATGTAAAATTAGCAATTAAATATATAATAATAATAATTAATAACAATTGTAAGCATATGTTGTTTGTAATAATTGTAAATTTTTATGAAATATTGCGATAATATTTGTACTTTTGACTTAACGCTTAGAATTAACTTAAGCGTCTGCTGTTAACTGTCACATAATGTGATTAATTTCAAACAAAGTTCAATTAATTTTATATCAATAGCATACGTTGTGGGTACAGTTTAAATTAAGTTTATACTCAATTGAAGTTTATTAATTTGGCTGACTTTGAGTGATTGATTAAGGCGACAGGTCTATGTACCGTTGATAAGCTTACTATAAAAACAAACAACAAACAAAAAAAAAACAATAAAATACAAATATTTAAAAAAAAATACCTTTATACTTAGTGAGTATGTATTCAAATCGCAATAGATAAAAATCACTTCAGTTGCGGACACTTCACAGCGATATGACGATATGACCAATGGGGGGCCAATTGCTATATAAATGCTTTACCCTCAGTAGTCCCAATCATTCTGGAAACAGATACAAACTGAGCAATATGAAAACCATAACACTTTGCCTCTTGGTTCTCGCCTCGGCCAGTTGCTTTCTTAGCATAAATGTAAGTTAATCTACATAATAGTTTAGTTTTTAATTGATAACTAAACTAGACTTCTTAACCAATCTATTGCAGGCCAGGGCAACTGATGAGAATGCCTTGAGCTTGGAGGATCTGCAGATGCAGATGGATCTGTTGGAAGCACAGCTGACTGATAATAATGATTATATGGACGTTGAAGAGTTTATGGGAGTTATCGGAGTGATAAAGGCTTGTCTTAGAACACTGGTAAGAACTTTGCGTGGTATTAACTGCGTTTTGAAGGAGGTTGAAGTAATATTGAGAGCAACCACCGATTATGTGGATGCGGTTGATAACTGTGGAACTGCTGTGCCCAAGGATGTCCTGGCCATTGTCAAATCATGCCAAACAATTATCGGCATGTGCAAAAATATCATCAAAGTGAACAACGGTGTATGCAGCGCTGAGAACAACCCTAGCGGTACCTCCACCAAATCGTGCATCAGAAAGATGTTTTGGGCTATGATGACTCTGACCAGAAAGATCAACACCACCATAAAGCAGATGACCGATTTGCCACCTAAAACAAGCAAGTGCTTCGTCTTTGCTACCAACGAGGTGGTGGAAGCCTATCAACAATTCTGTCCCAATATCGAACAATGTAAAAACTAAAAATGTTTATCAGAAATTTGAAATAATAATTGAAACATGAGCAAACAAAGCAAACTTATTTTTACTTTCAATCACATCAGTTATAATTATAAGGCTCGGTTATAATAAACTCTTTCCAAGCACTTTACATAGATTTTTCTTTATGATTCTAGACTGGAGTGCAATAAATGTTTTAGAAGAGTCCCAAGCATAGCATTGATGTGATTGCTTTAAGTCCTTCCAGAGTCCTGCTAGCGTAATATCGAAACTTTCAAGATTTTCAACTGGCAAAGATTGGGTATCAATTTATTGGGCACTCTGGTAAATATTCTTAACTAAAAGGCAACTGATAGACAAACAGATCCACAACAGCATATTTAATTTTTTTTTTATGATTACTTTTACAAAAAAATATAAAATCATATAAAAGAATTTGAGTTTTCACACAGAGGTAAAAATGCTGTACTCAAATTAAGAAAAACTTTTTACAAGTTTCTGAAATAATTCTTGGAAATTCGTGCTATTTATATATAAAGAAATAGTTAACAAAATGTACAGAAAATGTTTAGAATTGAATGTGTTTTATTAAAAAAAAAATTCAACAGACTTATACTAAATTAAAAAAGAATTTTACAAGTTATGGGAAATTGTATTTACTTACAAGTATATTTATATATATTTTATATTTAATGAAATTTATTTCGTTTTTTAAAGAATTTATTAAGACAGTATTAAAACATATTAAATTCAAGGCTCAATTAGAGCTGATATATTTTCTTTTTTTACTATTTAATATAATTTTACCATGAGCTTAAAGGCTTTGCAAAAAAATTTGAATTATTTATATTGTAATTGCAAATAATAATATAAGCACATACTTAAGAATTCTTTTGTTTTTTATACCTAAAGAAAACATTAAGAGTACGAGCTTATATACATTTTCAACCGATAACTGAGCTTTGCCACCTGCCGAGCTCTTATCGGGTGTCTTAAAGCCCAAAGTATCTACTTTTCGACTATATATAAAATCAAGCAAAAAAACATAATTTTTTAGTATTTTGTTGTGCTCATTTAATAATTATAAAAATGTATAATTTTTATTTTCAATTAATTCAGCTTAGTTCAGCATGGCGCAGGCCTTTATGCTGCTGGGAAACTGTGTATAATAGTTGGTCAGCTTAGTTGTGGCATTTAAGACACACTGGGAGGCATCTGGGCCAACTTTGTGAATCTTACTGGCCAGGTAGATAGCGTGTCTTATCTCGTTATACAGTTTGATGGTCTCAAAGATGGACTTGGCGATACACGTGGGGCTGATCTTTGGCTTCGATTGTTGGGTGCCACCGCAAATGTTTGTCTTTAGGTTAATAATGTTATTGGCGGTTTGAATGATTTTCAAATTTTGCTTAACCAAATTGGTAACTTGCTGGGTGGCATTCTTGCCACAAAGCATAACATCTGTATTAAATTGTAGAGCGTTTTCCTTAATGCCCAACGCCCAATTCAGCATACATTTGAATCCCTTGACACAGTGCAGAGCGACACGTATGGCATGGATAGTGGCTCCAATAATGGTAAACTGCTCCGGTTCAACGACATCAGCAAAATCATTGGGATCGTATTGCATGCCCACATCGGGTGAGATCAATTGTGGTTCCAAGATGCCAGCACTGACCTGTTTAATAATGAAACAAAAACCAGAAATTCAATTCCCCCTCCCTTGATATGAATCCCATTCAAAAATACTTACACTGAGCACACAGAATGCCGCAAGCAGAGTAAATAATGTGAACTTCATTTTCGGGTTTCCTAGAGCTTTCTCTATGGTTAGCAATCCGATTTTGGGCCTTTTATAGTGTTTGCCATATATCCCGATAACGCCAATAGACCCTCAAATATTGCTAAGGCAATTCAGTTCAAGAGGTTTTTCGTATGTTTATCTAACTGTCTATCAATTTATACAAAATTATACAGGTGGGTTTGGGTTTAGCAAAAACAAACAAATGCTGATATAATATAATATTTTCGGTGCCTTAGCACCTACAGACTTCGGCCCCCTTCCCATATCAGCTGATGAACTGATAACTTATACTAAACTTATACTTTAAGGCAGCGCCAATTAAATCTCAGTTGGCAAAGGCGCAATTATAGAGCTTATCAATGCTACACTATATGCATGTATATGTAAATTTGTTTAAAATATTATATTTATGTATGTATATATACATATTTTGAAAATAATCTGATTATTTATCGCGATCAGCGCTCTAAATTGGACGATAATTGTATAGTTCCGATAATAGAAATCTACTTATGAAATGACAAGTGCGTTGGCTCAAATTAATGTGGACTTTTATATTAAATTAAACAATATTAATTAAATTATAAAATTCATTAAATAATTTATTCATACTACTGTATAACAATTCTCTTTAAGAAATTCTCAGTTACACTACAATTCTTGCAAATGAAAGTCTTTTTTGAAACTTGCAAAGCTTTATAATTTATATAAAGTTTTGGTTGCTGTGCCGCGTATAAACTTTAAGAGTGACACGTGTAAACTACAGGTTGTTACTCACAAATTAACATAATTTTAATGTTATATTTATTTAGAGCATCTGGTCAGTTGATAATATTGAACTAGGAAACTATTCGTGTTTAGAATTTTAGCAAACTTAAAATCTAACTTATATATTTATACATTCCTCATTAAAAGTTATAAACATTGTGCATTTTAAAATAAGTAAAAAAGTATTTAAATATATCTCATAAATTAATTACAGTAACAGCATATTTTAATGCCTTTATAAATTTAAAAAGAGTATCATGAACTCCAAACAAAATTGATTGTCTGTAGGCCAGCGAGTTGCGAGTGTTATTATTATTTTAATACAGTAAAGATACGAAAGCAAATGTAAGGAGCCAGGAGTTTCTGAAACCTTGGAAGACCTGATTTGCAGTTGTCCAGCACTAGCTCAACAACGATTCCAACATCTCAACGCGTATTGGCTCGCATCACTGGAAGAAGCGTCCAAACAGGATTATCTGATATGCTGATTTTCGGGTAATTATTCCTGAGCACCAGTTCGGGCTTCGAACTGTTGAATAACTACATCGAGTCGTCGAACAAATACTGGTTGCATTCGACAGCAAGGAGTATTGCAATGCTCTGCTCCAGGACATCAGGAAAGCATTAGACCGTGTTAGGCAAACAAGGCTACTGCGGTCGTATTTGGAAAATAGACAGTTTGCGGTCCACTTTCATTTGTCAATTTCCAATAAATTTGAAGTGGCAGCTGCTGTACCACAGGGAAGTGTCCTCGGCCATCGTCTGTACTGCCTGTATACCTACGACATGCCGCAGTCAGATGCTAGCCTGGCCGAGTCAGACGACGTCGGCGGTGTTCAGGAATACGCATCAACATTTGCGCCATGGGCGAGACGCTGAAACATTGGCATTAACAGCGACAAGTCCGCTAATGTAAGCTTCACCCTGCGATGCAGAACGCCGCCTGCTGTGATTATTGAGAGGGTACCTGTCCAACAGGCCAACTCAGCTAAATACCCTGGGGTCATCCTGGATCGCAGGCTAACCTTTGCTAACCATGTGACAGCAAATAGGACTCGCATAGGAGCCAAGCACTTTTGGCCCAGATCAAGAGTATTCATGTGGCTGAAAATCGGATTACTAGACTTGTCACTTGGACACGGTCTTTGACCAAATAAACAATCACTTCAGCGGGTACAACGAAACACTGGGGCGCCACAGAAACCGTCTGGCAAATGACCTGACCAGAAGGGGACCACTGCGATTTACGCAATTCATCATAAATTTTGTTGTTTATATATAAGAAATACACCAAAGTATCATGTTGCGTACCAAAAATGTTAATCAGGAGTACCACTGTTAAGATAACAGCTGTTAAACACAGCTGTTAACAACCATAAGCGCGTGGTTTTTGGTAAGCAAATTTGCTTGTCAAATTCAATAAATTATAGTTAAATAAGACTAAGCGTATGTGAGAAACTTTATAATGGATTATAAGCAGTGAGGCTTGTACTATATATTGGTAAAGCTCGTTTGTAGAAATTTAATGTGTTTTCCTTATTTTTATGTAAATTAAAAAAGTGTCTCATGCAACAATTTTTTTTAACAAAATTTGACTTTGGAAAGGAATTAAAAATTTTGGCAGCATTTGGCAGGAATGCGAGTTTTTTAACTTGATGCTGTCATTAATTGTGATTGTAGATCAGTTTTTATAATTGTCAATTTTTGTCAATTTCTTCCACAAATGAAATTTTTAGCAAACGACCTCATTTATAGAACGACCTCACTTTTAAGTTATATTTAAAGTTTGGAAAAAGGTGAAGGGGCGAGTTGATCGGTAAAATGCAATTGTTAAATATAACCTACTATAAATACCAGGAAGCAATATCTAATTTTGCCGTTATAGGTTAAGTGTTAGGAAAAAAGCTCAATTGTAATAAAAAAAAAATATTTACAAATAGTGGGAAAAGTGCCACGCCCACTTTTCATCAAAACCACTTATAATCATCATTTTAAATGTTATCCAATAAACTAGAGCCAAAATACTTGCCAAATCATTGCATTATTAATTTAGGCCACGAAATCGGTCATTGGTCCAATAGTGCGATGGCTAAACAGGCGTCATCCAAGAGAACTCGTATTCCGCACTCCCAGGACAAGAAGTACAAGACATTAAATTGATATTGTTATTTATTATTGTTATTGATATTGTTATTTGTTACTTATTTGGTATACAAATGAAAAAACTAACCCTAGCGGTTAGCCGGTGCGCCTAACAGGTTGAATTAAGAGACAGACAAGGTCACAAAGGGTATATTTGGCGTTGCCCGTATGCCTTAATAATTATTATATAATTCTAATAATAATTCTAATTCTAATTCTAATTATATTTCTAGTCATTTGAAACTTCTCATCTTTAAATCTAGCTGGAATAGTGATGAACAAGGTGACTTTTTTCTTGGGTGTTTTTACTAATTGCAGAATAACTATCACATTTACCGACCGATTTGGACAAATGTATACTCAAAATATTCGTAAAAGAATTATCTAACATAATTATTCTTAAAAAGTATTTAAACGAATTTTTTAAATTTTTAAAAGACCAATTGAAATTCAGCAATTTTTCAAAAATGCAAAAAAAGTTCACATTTTTCAACTTCGAGGGCTTATAATGGCTTTGTTTCTTATTCGATTTGCATAAACGGCATACCGTTAGAAAGAGGCTACAATTATCTATTAAATTGTATAACATTATTCAAGATCAAATAAAATCTAATGTTGATATGAACAAATAAGTCGAAAGACTGCCAAAAAACTAGCTATTCGCGGTTTTCTCGAAAACCATTCTTTGAAAAAATAAATGGTTTGCATTTTCTGAAATCAGCACCAAAAAATACATCAAAAAAAGTATATGAGAGCCCAGCTCCTTTTTTGCTGTAAACTAGTGTAATAAATCAAAAAAAAAAATTTTACATAGTTTTTGCAGCTTGCCCAAAAAAGAAAAAACAAAAATATTCCATAGCATACTTTTAGGATATCCCAAAAAATAAAAACACATTTTAGTTTAAGTTGAAATACCAAAAAAAATTTTATTTTCTTTTAAATAGTGTTCGAAATGTATGTTTTTAATTACAAATAATTTTGATGATATTTTCCAAATATTGTTAATTATAGTATAAATTCATTTTTGACTTAAGAAAGTAGAAGGACCGAAACATGATCTTGTAGAAAATGTTGCTAGCGTCTTTTTGGGCAAAAAATGGATTTTGAATTAGTTAAGTTTTTGTTAAATTTAAGTGTTTAGGTAATTTCTTCTTAATTTTTTTTTTTTTTTATATTTATTTTCTTGATAGAATAACTTTGTATGTACGGGGCTTGCAGCTTTATGATGACGAGCTCTGATTAATTGTGGATATAGTATTTATGTGGAGTAAACTGACTGCACATAGGCAGATCTATTTAATAAGCATAGTTAATATACATATGTATTACATTGAATCAACATTTATACTGGTATGGTTATATATATATATATGTGTGTGTGTGTGTGTGTATGTGTGTGTGTGTGTGTGTGTGTGTATGTAGGTGGGTGTGGGTGTGCCAGTTACTTGATATTTGGCCATATTTCATCATAGCCACGTGCTGCATAACCAATCCTCTCAGAAGTACTACATACATACAGACATATGTTAAGTATGTAATTCCGTATTTTATTGTATGTATGTAGGCCCATTCATTAGCCTGCCCAATTGATATTGTTGCAATTATTGCAAACATTTTTATACTCGCAGTTCTGTTGGTTGTCGAAATTGTTATCGTTCAAAAAAATTAATTTTAAAATGTATAATTATAATGCCATAATTTAAATTTTATATGCTACTTCAATTTCTCTTTTCATAAATCTTAAGTAAAATTGAATCAAATTCCTCAGTGCTTGCAGTGCATATCGTACTTAAGTTTTCTTTTGTTTGTTTTGTTAATGTTTAGCTTAAGATCTACCAAAAAATTTTATAACTCTTTATATATGCATGTATATTGTATGTAGTATATGCCTATGTGTGCATATACCTTAAGTATTCATAATATATATATATATATATTTGTATATACAAATATATACTTAATATAGTATATACATATATGTATTTTATAATGCAAATAATCGCATTTAACACTAAGTTGAAGAACAAAAGATGTTAAATTATTTACACTTTATAGTAAAGCAGTTTAGAACTTTTCGATAGAAATATTTTCAGACTTGCGTAAGTTTTTCATTTCATTTTCTTTTTGTGTCTTTTTTTTTTAGCACATGTATATAAACGTATTTATAATATTTCAATAAGAAAAAAAAATAAATCAAAAAATTCAGCTGTATCTTAGTGTTGTTGTTTATTTCTTCTTTTTTTTTCGTTGTATTTCCATAAATGAATTTTCAATTTTCAAAGCTGAAATTATTAAAAATTAAGCTAAAATAATGATAATCAAAATAATAAAAAAATTCAAAATAAAAGAAACACACTTTAGTTAAACGGATGCATTGGATTTTCTTTGTTTTTTTTTGCATTGAAAATAAAATATTTATTCTCTGTAAGTGTCTCGGTGTGTGTGTGTGTGTGTGTGTTTGTGTGTTTTGTTTTCTTATTTAAGCATAAATAAATAAATTACAATTACAATAAAGTATTTTCTTTTTAACTTGACGCATTGTTTGTTCTTTAGTATTATTTAGCATTATTATAATCGTAATAGGTACATGTAAATGTTTATGTGTATAATATATATATATATTTCTTGTTTATTAAATTTGTGGTTTTTTTTATATATTTTGCTGATGCTTCCTTTGCAATTTCTATTGCCTTAGTTTCTAGGTTTTCATAAGACTTGCGTTTCATGTTGTTTTCCATTTTGTTCAACAATTCTCTTATATGCATAGAAAAAAATATATATATATGTATATATATGTGATTAGCTTCTATATTGTTTTGATCTGTATATATGCATAATGCCTATTTAGCATTTGCTTATAAAACATTCAACAGGTTCTATGTGAGTGTGTGTGTGTGTTGTGTGTGTGTGTGTGTTGTGTGTGTCTTGTGTGTTGTTGTGTTGTAAAGGCATTGGAATTTGTCATAATTAGTATATCATACTCGACTCTTTTCATATTTTACACAAAATGCACGAAAATATATTTCTTAGTTTGGCTTGGACCCGGTTGTTCTCCGAACAGGTGAATATAACCATATAACCCACAGTTTAAGCATTTCTACCTTTAACTACCAGTTAGTATCCATTGGTTTTAAACTATGTAACGCAATATTGGCAACACTGTTTAAAATACCATCATACTATATCATTAATGCATAATCATTGCACTTGTTCTAATTATCCCCCAAACTACAATTTCAATTTTGTCAAGTTGTAAAGCGATAGCAAAGCGAAAAGAGTTTTTATCCATAATTTTTTTAAATCCAAACGATAATTTTAATTCTAGTTTTAATTGAATTTATATCAACTCTCTTGTTGTTGTTCTTCTTTCCATCTTTCCCTCCTCCTATCAAACCTGTTTTGGGGTTTCACTTTCGGTAAAGATTTTGCAAAAATTAAATTAATTTTAAATATTTCCATATTCACTTTTTGTCAAAGAATCGAATTTAGTTATCTTTGATCTAGGATTCATTGGAATGCTTAAAACGGAAATTAACTTTGTACAAAATGTTGCCGAAAATGAAATCCCGAAACAAGTTTGTATAGTATAAATATGTTTGTTTGGTTAGCAAACTTTCAATAATATTGTTCTATATTCAATTCACTAGATTGTCATTTGCTAAACAAAAAGGTGTTATAGCTTTCTAATCAACTTATCATTTATAATGCGGGCCGATGTCTTTGCCACAATTTGTGGCAGGCTTCATGCGCACGTCTGCGGGGCATTAAACTGTGTGTCCACAAAACGCTGCCACACATCGTTTTGTTTCGAAATCGGCCACGCACTCACATACTCCCGCTGTAAATATCATTCATATACCATATACCATATATGCGTGAAATCCAAAACACAATTACATATTACCAATAACCGACAAATCGGTAATTTGTCAATGTCTGAAAAACTTCGGTGCCGTCGATTGCCCATTGAAAACTGCTCGAGCCGAAGAGCTTTGAAGCAGGCCCAACAACGGCAGCAAAGTTTTTTCTAGGCGTTCTTAAAAGTAATTATAATTACATTTACAATTACAATTACAATTACACCTACAGCTACGTTTACATTCGAACAGTTAAATCTGCTGTTACGAACATCACTTGCAAGTCAATTCCACAGAAATCCCTTTTTGGAACAACTCAAATGTAAGCGAGATTGCAATTCAATGTTGCCCTGAAAAGTATGCTAGACTATTATCCATGGAATTAAATGGCAAGTGGAGTTGAGAACACACCCCTCGTTATTTATATAGTTTGAGTTTAAATTTGAGTTTGAGTTAAGTGTTCTGTGTGATTGGGGAACAGTGGGGCCTGTGTGTTGTTCTTTTTTTTTTTATATATAATTATGCTTGCTAACAGTTAATTACGTTTGTTGCCTTATTTTCAATAATGAGATTTTTGTGTGTCTGTTTTACACAGTTTCTTAATTCAGATCTTGTTTTTTTTTAACCAATTGAGAAAATTTTGAAACGTAATTGACTTTTAGCGCATTTTACAATAGACCTTAATGCTAATAAAATATATTAAATCTAATGAAAAAATTCAATAATGCTACAACATACATATATATGTATGTATTGTAGTAGTATATGTATGTAATTAAACAATCATATGTTGATAAGCTGACTTATCAATCTATAAGATTAAACAGAATATTCATTATGTATTTCACATTGGATTTGATAAAATATGTATTTAAATATTAGTATAATCTTATTTCATATATATATTCATTATATTTATGGTTGTATCTCGTATATATATGTATATGTACATATATATCTGTATATCTGTATATAAGTAGAGTTCTGTTACAATTATCATTACATATGTTGCTATACCTGTTGTTCATTGTTGTTGTGGTAGTTGTTGTTGTTGTTGTTCTTGTTGTGTTTTTAAAGTCGTTTAGAGTTTCCAATAGTCTTTAATATAATATATTTGTATTTCTTATTTATTTTTATTTTTTTTTGCTATTTGTAGCTGTTGTTTGCTTTGTTCGTAGGATAGTTTGGGCTCTATAAAGCCTGAGGGTTTTGGGCGGGTAAGGACGGGCGCTTAAGTCTCTGTGAAAGTCTTTGATTTAATTTGAAACACATCGAGAGAGAGAGAGAGAGAGAGAGTGTGTGTGTGAAAGAGAGAGAATGGGAGAGGGAGAAAGAGAGATTTATTGATAAATAGTAGAAAGAAGGAGAAGAGAAGTGTCTTGGGGAAACCAGAGAACCGAAGACTTTGGAAACACGGAACTTTTCTGGGTTGTGCATAGTTTAGTTAGTGTGTGCGCATGGGACTGTATGTGTGTGTGTGTGTGTGATAATCATATATATGCATTTGTATTTTTACATATGTATGCATTATATTTATTAGCATTTGCTGCTGCTTCGCTGCATATTTGGCTTTGTATTGCAATTTACAACAGTTTACATCAAAGATTTCCGTTTTAATTTAATTTCATTATTTTAATTTTCAAAAAAAATTATACACATATATCAATATATATATTGATATATATATACATATTGGTATTTTATAGGGTATGTGCTACTATATAATTAATATTGTGAATATGCTTGTGTTTTATGTGTTTCTTTAATATTTATTATTCGTGTGTACAGCAAAATGCCTTGGCTAATATTAATATCAATCATACGCCGCATTGGGCCACATTTGCTTCTGCTCTCAAGTCCAACAATTTATTGTTTAATTATTTAAGGGGTGTATGTGTATGTGTGTGTGTTAGTTTTTAGTACAATTAAATTTAGATATCACAATATAATCATCTTTTAATTTAGGTTGCCAAACAATTTAAAACAATATTTCAATTTGAAAATGATTTCATTTCCAAAGATTCTGTGTGTGTGTGTGTGTTTAAATAGAGAAAAACATTTTGCATTTACTTACTGTAATTATTGTTGTTGACTTGACTTTGCTTTTTGAGTTTCTTGGTTTTCTTTTCTTTTTTTTTTTTGAATTTGATTAAATAATTTTTCACTTAGGTTTATGCTAAGTCAACGCCTAAATCTGTTGAGAATTTTTGCTTACAATTAAAATTACACATCAATATTTAACTAATTATTATTCTGCAATATTTTCTTGCTTTGCGTATTTGTGTTTTCACAAGCACATTTATTTCTACTGACAAAAAATATATATATGGTCATATATATATATACTATATCTATGCTCAAAACAATACAGAAATTACGAAAAAAAAAAAAAAATTTTACTTTTGAATTTTATTTTCTTTTGTTTCATATTGAAATCTGTTTCAAATTGCTGATATTTTGTAATGTTTCTCATTTTGAACATTATATTTAAATTCTGGTTTGCACATCCAAGTGCATGAAACGCTCTTGACCTTGGTTGGGCAACATTTGTATTAGTTTCACATTTGAAATTGGAATGTTGATATTCGCATTATGTTTTTTTTTTTTTTAATATTTTGTTTGTTTTTGTTCCAGCAGATTTGCAGTAGTTATTCATTGTTTAGAATTCATGTAGAGAAGACAATATCCACATGGTTGTTGTTGCAAAAATAATAAAAAAAAAATTATAATAAATATAGGATGGAAATTTTGCACATTAGATATATAACCACATGGTTTCATATTGGAGCTGAATGTTTAAATTGAAGCTGACTTTAATGGATGCGTACAGCAAGCTCTCTCTACAGTGTGTATGTTTATTGTTTTATATTTCTCCTGGCTTGTTTTTTTTTTACATGGATGAGGCCGATGGCGTTGGGGAATCGGTGGGGGGTTTCTTCGTATTGACAGTCCAGCTACTGCCAACAACCTGCTTACTTTCCAAATATGTGGCAATCTCGTAGGCATCCTTGTTGAATGCCACCATCATTGGTGTGTTGCCACTGGCATCGCGTGCTTGCAAAGTGGCACCAGCTGCCACTAGCATTACGCAAATGTCGCGGCGATTTTGTTCTGCGGCAACATGTAAAGCAGTTTGACCGCTAAAAATAGAGACAGTTGAAATATAGTGAGTTGTCGATACTATCGTTAAAGTTTGTCAGCGATAAAAAAAATAATTAGTATTGTTTTCAATACTTTTTCAGCGCACCTAATCTTGAACATAAATTGTAAAATTTTATTAGGAAAAAACGATTCGATGATTTTTATAAAAACAATTTGAAATATCGAAACTATCGATAATACAAAACTCAATTTATAAGTCAGGAAATGTGTTATTGTAAGCTTCTCATAGCTTAAATTATCTAACAATATGTTAGCCAAGTTTGGTTGTGATATCTAAAAAAATTAAGAAATTTTTCATACAAGCACTTTTCAGACGATTTTTCCTATGGATATAGTAGTCCAATTTTGTTCAAACTTGGTCAGATTTTACAAATAGTAAAAGTGCATCGATATGCCAAGTTTAGTTTTGATAAATCGAAAAAAAAGTTTTTTATAAAAATAAAGTGTCTCCGATTGTTCCTCCATAGCTATATGATATAGTGGTCCGATCCGACAGATTTTGACATACAAACTACATACGATATCAAACTTCATCTGTGCCAAGTTTCATCAAGATATTTCAAAGATAAAGCCAAAAATTATGCATAGAAAAAGACGAACAGACGGACAGTCAGACAGACGGACATGGCTATATCGAATCAGCTCGTCGCCCTGATCAAAAATACATGTACTTTATGGGGTCGGTGGCGTCACATTTCGATACAAAATTATAATACCCTTTTTGCAAGGGTATACAAATCCTGAAATGACAGAAAATAGCGTTCGATAACTAAAAAACATTCGATAGTTTCGATAATAGTAGTTTCAATGACTTTTACTTATAAATACCGCGGTAGTGCCAAACATCGATACTATCGATAAAAGCAGTGTGTTATAATTACCGATCCTTATCAGCCATATTAATAACGCGTCGTGTAGCACATGAAATGATATATTTAACAATGTCTTTATGGTTGTATTTGCAGGCAAAGTGCAGCGCCGTCTGCCCGTTCTTGTTCACTGATTGTAATGAGAATCCTTGTTCATGTAAAGCACGTAACTGCAAGAGAGTCACAAAAGGATCATAAGAGGAATGCAAATATAGATATATCTATATATAAAGACAGAAAATTATAAGAGAGAGGGAGCATAAGCGCTACAAATACTAAGGGCGTTTGCTTATAGAGTTAACAAACAAAATTTAAAAAAAATAATATTTTAAAGCTACCATATTTAGATCGCCGCTCTGGGCTGCTAGTAGTACGGCATCGGAAGTTTGCTCCAGTATAGGGCTATTATATGTGTGCGTGTGTTTTGTGTAGCGGTAAAAAATGCATTTGTATGTGTGTGTGTGTATGCATAGAAAGTAGAGAAATAAAAAGAAAAATTCAAGCATCAGTTTCGATTTGGCCAGTCTTGGGATGTATTATAGTACGATCTCTGTTATTACACAGAGAGAGACGGCGTATGTAAATGAGATAGACAAAGATATATAGATAGATAAATAGATAGAGAGAGATAATATCTTTGAATGGATATTATACAGAGTACCTGAATCCATAACCAAAAACATCTTCGTTAAAACTGAATAAACGATCTTTGTTGCTGCATGCATTGAACAACAAAATATTAAATATAATATAAATAAAACAAAAAATAAGATTAGAACAAGAAAGAGATAGCATAAGATAATAAGATAGAAATAGAGTCAGTGAGTGAGCGAGAAGTCGTGATATGAAAGCTTGAGAACAACTTTTGAGTGGGGCAAATTGCCAATTGTTAGAGCAGGACAACCAATGGTATCAAATGCCAAATGAGCTTGGAGCTTTGAGAGAGCAAGCAAGAGCGACAGTATGACAAAAGAGGGCCAGAGTTGCCAGCTTGTTGAACTGTCAAATAAATTAGTTGACAGCTAATAAATGCTCATACATTTGTCTCGCTCATTTGGCTGAAATTTAATCATATTTTTTAAATTAATTTTTTGTAATGCGCATGATTAATGATGTTTGTGATTGTTGTGGATTAAGTTGTCTTTGGGCTTTTACCTCTTCCACTTCATCACTTTAATGGGCTTGGAGCCAATTTGCAAGTCCTCATCTTTGTATGAAATTAGTGTGAATGTTGTTGTTGTGTGTGTGTTGTGGGTTGTTTTAATTTTTTTATTTAAAAAGAGATTTATAATATTGTTAGTACGCCATTTGCAAAACATATGCATCGAAACAACAACAAAAAAAAAAGATAGAAAAATAAAATCAAAACATATAAGCTATTAAACGATTAATTACTTAGTTAAACAGTTAAACTACTGAGGCAACCTACCCATCGCATTGGGTTGCAATTTAACTCTATGTGGTTTGAATTGTGTCTTGTTTATTATATTATTGTTGTGGATTGATTGATTGATAGATTGGCTGATTGGTTGGTTGATTGGTTGTTTGATTGGTTAGTTGGTTGGTTGGTTGGTTGATTGGTTTTGTGGGGGAGTTTTGGACGAGAACAGAATACGGTTTAGTCCTTGTCACTGTTACGAGTAACTGTCACTGTTAACGTAAGCGGCAATTATATATCATATACAAAATTATCATATTTATATGCGCTACTTACATGTGGGCGTGGCAAGGACTAAGCTGTATTCGCTACCACCTCAAACGTGAGCATTATATATATATATGTGTGTGTGTTTCTTGTGTGTGTTTGTGTGTGTTAGTAGTAAGCACTAACATGCAAAAAAATAAAAATCAAAAAAAAAAAACAACGAAACGCAGTAAAAAACAGAGATTCTATGTCAAAATTTAGGGACAGCCGGAAAATGTCCTTCACAGAGTATTGGCTTAAGGCTCGTAACGCTTCTTGCGATAATGTAGGTGTAAAAACATGCGCCTATCACTATATGGCAGCTGCTGCTCCACCTGCTGCTGATAGAGCTGCAGCCGCTGTTGCAGCGGCAACTCTGTTTGCGGCGGTGACCGTTGCCAGCAGTTAGTTAACAGAAGCCTACCCGTGCTGCCTGGGGCACGACCCTGGGCCTGATCCAATTGTCTGCGTTCGCTCTGCGCCTGCCGCTGTGAGAATGCCGCAAAGGAACGCTCCTGATCCGGTGTCTGTGGCATGGTGGCCGCCTCATGATCCAGTATATATAGCTCATCGATGGCAATGTCGCAAATATAATGCAAATGCTCCTGGGCGCGATCAATGCGAAAATAATGTTCCGCAGTGCAAGCTACAATTGTGTTTTGGAGGTGAAGGATTGGTGAGCATTATGGGGGTTTCATCTGAAGTGCCACAAGCTTACCATCAATAAAACACCAATCCTGCGAGACCTTTGGATACGATATGGACTCCTCGAACTTGGTATTCAATAAGTTACGCACATGCTCCAAGTCACACTGGGATTCAATCTCAATTTGGCCCAGTTTGTTAGCCAACTTACGCAGCATCTCCTTGTCATAATGGTTTTGTTCGTATTGTTGCATTGTAACCCGCAATATTACCAACTGAAGCTTCTCGAGCGGGTTAACACTGTACATACAAATGTAATTAAAAAAAAATGCAATTAATTGAGATATATTCGGTAATTAAAAGAGGAACAGAATTAGTATTTTGGGTGGGAAGAAATCTATAAATAATATAAATAATATGGCATATTAATATATTGTGGCAAGCAATGTCAACAGTCTGCCTAGGTGGCAACGCCAAAAAAGGATTGAAAATAAGACGAGTTCATTAGTAGTTATTCGATTTTCGATCGATATACAATTTCGATAAACCATTTAACTGACTTTCAATTTATATTCGTATAAGATATTAAATACATTATTATTTAATCACAAATAATTTAATACCGTAACAAAATTTAAAGTGTAGAGTTTCAAAGATGTCATTCGACTTTCGATCGATATACAATTTCGATAATTAAACCATTTAGCTGACTTGCACTTGATGTGTCTATAAATCTATAAATTAATATTCCTATAAGATATTAACTACATTTTTATGATCAGAAATATATCGATACCGTAACAAAATTTAAAGTGTAATTGTTAATCGATTAACAATAAAAATAACAAGCTTTTCCAATATATTAACGTTGAATGAAAGACATTTAGTTGACTTGCATTTGATGTGTCTATAAATCTCTAAATTAATATTCGTATAAGATATTAAATACATTTTTATGATCAGAAATATATCGATACTTTAACAAAATTAAAAGTAATTTTGTTAATCGATTAACAATAAAAATAAGAAGCTTTTCCAATATATAAACATTGAATAGAGAACAATGCATTTAATTCTTTACGAATAAAATTCTGATTCATTGTTTTGGGCATTGATATTGTTAATATGTTATCCAAGCGCATTAATCTTTTTATTTTAATTTAAAATAATTTATTTTAATGAAACTTCCTATGCAAATATATTTTTGATAGAATGGAACACGCACATTACTTTTGAAGTTAATAATGCTATGTGAATTTCCTTATATTTTATTAATGCAATAAAAGATGTTATTCACTCGTCTATTCACACACAAAATATTAACTTTTCCTGCCAAATGAATTATCTTTTTATATGTATATTTCTCTCAATGAACAATACTTCAAAAATAAGAGTAAATTAGTAAATTTAATAAACACAAGACATTTAATGACACTGATTGCCTTAGTGTCAAATAGGGGTTTCGATGAATTGAAAATTTCATGCTTTAGTTACATAGGGGTGCACACTCACTGCACATCTCCTCGTCCATGCTTGCGTTTGGACAACATCATGGCCTGATTGAGCTGTTCGATCTCAATGATTGAGGGCTTGACGCGGCAGGCTTCGCCATCGACTTGCATCGGAATAGTGCGTTTGGTAATAATCCGAGCCTTGCGACACTGGCAAATGCAGGTGCCGTGCATCCCGGCCTGAAGCATTGGCAGCTGGTAGGTGGTTAGGCCCACAACCTCCATCAAGCCGTCGTCCATGGTGGGCTTATTCTGGCCAAAGGAGTCATTCCAAGGATGTGTGCCGCCGCCATAGCTGTAATTTTAATGCCACATTGCCACGACAATAGCCACAAAAGATGGATTAAAACTTACCTGGGTATATTGAGAAATAGCACAGCATGACAGCCGGAATCACGCAACCTGGGAGTATAGTCACGGCCATCGCATTCGAGTGTTACCCATTGCGATAGATTGCGATATTGACGTAATATGAGATCTTTGCCGCCCATCTGGCCGTAAAACATTTTATTACGTAGACGTGAATTGAAACGCTCCGGATGTGCCTCGCGTGCCTCATGAAACTCCAATGCAATATGTGCATCGACGCCAAAACTGAAGTAATTGTTGATGACATTAAGTGGTACATTCGGCTTGCTGCGATCCATATGATCATCGGTAACATCGTCATTTGGTGTAACCCGTACACGCCAACGATCCATCAATACACACTGCGACATCCCAATTTCGCGTAGAATCTTGCCAATGGGCTCATCGGTGTAGCCCTAAAGGTAGATATATAATATATATATATATATATATATTTATAAATTGATAGTATGAAAGTTAAAACTTACGCCGCCCCAGCCAAGCGATCGTGCCAGATCATTGCCAGTGCCTAGAGGCAGTACGCCCACAGCGGGCACTGGTTGCAATGGGGGATTTATCTGATCCAGGACGGATAGCACCCAACCAACAGTGCCATCTCCGCCACAGGCCAAAACACGTAGATTTGGAGCCTTACGGAACATTTCCAAACTGAATAAGAAATGGAAATCGTAACAATAAAATTAAGAGCGAGTCAGAAATACATATCAAATCAGAGAATGACTTGTCATGATTAGTTTAAAGCATTATTCACGTGATTATTATTATTCACTTGATAAACTAAATATAATATAGGTTAGTTAATGCAATAGTTTCGTATCTATATCAATTTGACTATGCATAGTATTTAAGTTTTAAAACACAAGCTTTTTCGTTGGTATATTTACTAAATGAACTAGTTGTCAATCTATATATATAACTCTTTCACCTGACTGATTTGGCGACTCTCGAGCAAGCCAAACGATTGAAGCTAGAAAGCTGCAATTTTTACTGTAGCTTTGTTTAATATTGGAGTTTGTTGTCAGAAATATAACACAAACTGAGTCAAAAATGCATTTGAAAATTGGATGAAGGTGTCTGATGGAGCACATTTGGTGGCACAGATGGCGTAGCAACGCACGCCGGGAGAGCTAGCATTAGATAAAAAACAAATTCAGCTGTTAAATAGGTTCAACTGAACTTGATAGTTTTGCTGGCATAATAAACTGCGAAATAATTCTGCAAATTAATGGAAAAACTGGACAGACATTATTTTTTATGAACTTTATTAGATAAAGTTAAATTTCTTTGTATAATTTACAGGTCAAAAAGCTTATATTCTCATTTTTAAAGCAACTTGTTTTGATTGCATTCTAAAGTTTAGAATCTAAACTATGAACTAGTATAGAATAAGTTAAATTATCAAGTCACTTAATTTTCTGGGAATTTTATGAAATCTGTCAATACTTTAACGTACCAATTCTATACAAAAAAGCAGTTAGAAAAATTAAGTTTTAGCCTGTTTACTTAAAATTGCTGAAGAGATTAACATTAATTTAAACTATTTTGAATAGGCTACTTTTAGTGGTAGGTATTAGATATGCGAATACCCTGATCTATTGAAAACTTTGAAGAATTGTACAATATTTATATAAATATAAATGCAAATTGCAATACGTACCCCATTTTGGGACCGCCTTGAGTCAAATCGAACACCTGACGAGGATTGAGCAAATGCTGAAACTTGCCGAGTAGCTTCACACCTTGATTTCCACCAGACTTTGGATTGATGAAAACAATTACCGGAATGACCTCCGGAGATGGAATGGGCTTCACTATAAACGCACGTGGTTCCTTTTTCTCATCCTTGGCCTTTTGGCGTTTCTGAGTTTGCTTCTTGCTCTTACCGCCTGCACCACCCGGACCACCGCCAGCAGCACCGCCAGCACCACCCGAAGAACTGGTCTTATTGCTCACTCTTATAGACGACTTGAAGTTCCCCTTATTGGGCAGCTTAACAATCCATGATGGCGGCACAATAATGGGCGCATAGTTTCCTGTAGAACAGAGAGTAATAATATGATATTATATAGATTATAGATTAAAAATAGACAGAATAAGAGAGAGAGAGAGAGAGAGAGAGAGATGGTTTGATTACTGACCAACTCGTTGGCTGGTAAGCTAATTGAGTGTTGTTTGAGATGCTAGTTAGAATAAATTTCCATCGCAAATTTCATTTGCCACCTTTAAAGACAACAGCAACAGGGACAAGTTAATAGCATAGAAAATATGCCAGAAGTCAGTCACAAGGCGGTGTTGAGTGGCAAACAAAAGAAATTGAGATGAAGCCGCATGCTACCACGCACAGAGTCGACATACCAAAGCCAAAGCTCAATTATGAATGCCGCAACAAGGCAAAAATTACGAAGGAGTCAGACAGGATGGCAGCAGCCCAGGACCAAAAATACATAGACAGTAGTAGAATATCCAGCCCAGCCTGTCTGACAGTCGACAGCGCCAAGAGTGGGAGTGAGGTGGCACACCAAGGCATTGACAAGAACAATAAGGACGCAAAGTTGCAGTAGCCTGAACTGAAATCAGAGAGGAGGAGAGTCAAATCGGTAGAAGCTCTAGGCCTCTTACGGATGCCCCCAACGTAATTGTATTTTGCGCTTTATTTCGTTGTCCTGTGTGGCACCGTTATTGTCTTTCTGCCATTGTGTGCACGCCATTGTGTATGTGTGTGTGTGTGTGTGTGTATGTATGAGTGTGTGTGTGCGTGTCTTTGTGTCTGTGTGTAATGCGATGCTGGAGAGTGTGTTAACAAGACGCTCATTGAGACACTTTATAAAAAGCGGACATGGCCCAAGTACCAGCACGCATTTCCTACACAGCAAAAAAATAAAAAAGAACAACTTTAATCTATATATATAAATATGGTAGCAAAAAATAAATGTTTAGGTTATCAATGGAGAACAACAGGGACGATTTGGATTAATTTTTTTTCAGTTGTTTGAAATTGTCAGGAGAAGGTGTCAAGTGAGGAAAAAATGTTGAGAAAACTTTCCGGAAAAGTAGCTAGTTTTTTAACAGATATACTCACTGTAAACGTAAACAGCACTGTTAACACATACAACACTGTTACAATAATCACAGCAGGTAGAATTATTCAAATGAAATACGAATATCACAATAGGCAGTATTTTTTATAAATACGAGTTAGGTTATATTATTTGAACGTAGCGAAAGTGACACTAATAATAATTTAGAGGGTTAAACCACTTTCTCCGGGTCAACTAGAATATAATGTTTGTTGAAGGGCGTAGCAACGCACGCCGGGTACACTAGTATAATATAAATGCCACACATACCATAAAGATTGCACAATGCGTATATAAAAAACAAATTAATTTTAAGTTTTGTGCGTCAATAGAAAATTTAATTTAAAAGAATTCATAGCTTAGAAATTTTCTTAAATTTATACCAGTATTAAATAATTTTTTAACAATTTAATTTGAATTTATATAACATTATTGATGTTGATTTCCAAGGTTTTTTTTTGAAAATTCTAGAAAGTTAAAATTGGGGGAACATTTATTAAAACATTAAAACATTAATTCTTTTTATTCTTTCCTTCTTAAAAATTTGTAATATTTATATTAAATAAGTAAGAATTCTATAGTCCAGTATACCCGCCAACGAAACACCCTCGACACGGCTATTGGTACTGCTAAAATATATATATATTTTATATGATCGGAGATGTTTTCATATGCCTGTTATACATACATTTGCACAGTTTTATGAGCCCCCTTTTAAATATTCTTAATGGATACAGGATGTAAAAATTTTTATTACAAAATTTGTAATTCCATTTGAAAAATGTATAGCTTAAGAAAATAAAGAATAAATTATTATTTAGATATGTAAAACAAATATTGTACATATATAAGCATATAAAAATATATTTTCTTATTAAACTGCAATATTATGTACACATTTCATATAATTTTCTAGCAGTGTATACAGACAGTCATGCCTTGTGACTGCTTACCCCAATACCCTTCCTTCACTATCCCTATTGACTTTACAATAATGGACTATGGTCAATTGTCGGTGTTGGTTTGGGTTGTGCAGGCCAGAAGTACTTTTATCTGGCATTAACAAGTTTTGACATATCAAAATTAACTGCTCGAAGAAACCTCTTAATAGATGACCAATCTAGATGCAGTTTTGCAACAATTTTTTGTTGACATTCTGTTGATATTTCAAGTTTGAGCTTACAAGAACTTTATTTGGCATAATTAACAATGCAGTTTACAACCAAAATGAGATCATTTTCAAATTAAATACAAAGTCCTTAGTTGTCTCTTTGTGCATTCAATTAAGATTCAATTTATGTTCTTTAATCTTTTGTCATTTTTGCGAACATTGAAATTGTTTTTAAGGTAGAAAATCAACGACAAATTATAATGAATCTATAAATTGATAAATTTAATTAGACTTTTGCTGTTTGGCACAACAAAAATTTGCAATTGCAAATTGAGAGAAAGTCAACCAGTTGAATTTAATTTGGCAAACCCTTTCATTTAGCGTTTCAATTACAAAAGTCAAATGCGACACAGAGGAAACTCGTTCCTTAATTTATTTTCACTGTGACGTCACAACAGCAGCTGCTGCGGCAGCAGCATTGGCAAAAGTTTTTCTTTTCAGCTCTCATCAGACACGTACTATGCTCATCTATTGACTCAGAGACCAAGAACTTGACAAATTGTCAATTCCGCGAAATAAATGCTAATGACCTTAAAACTTGACCCAAAAAAAAAAAATAAAAATAAAAATAAAATAAATAAATCAGACGAAGGGAGAAGGAAAGAGCGAAGGGGCGCTTTAAATAAATAGAGAAGTCGTCAAGGCAGCAAAAATAGAAGGGCAATAGAACAATACAGAAATACTCTTTAAATCATTTAGTTTTAATAACTAAAAACACGCAAATTTCTTAAGAAATATACAACTAAAAGCTCAATTAACTAGACATAGCTTTCAAAGTATTTTAGAACATAAATGCATTGAATTCATTAAAAACATAAATGCTTAGTTAAAGCTCAATCAAATTGTAAAAATTTGTTAATATTCTCCGATGAATTTGATATACCAGAAACAACTTAAATTTGACAGCATTACTAGCTGATAGGAATTCAAAACTATTAAACTGAAAATGCTAATAAACAGCTTTAAAGCACATTAAAAGCTTAAAGCTCTCATACAAATATATAATTGTGATAAATTTATCTCCTGCGCCAACTAGTTTCATATCTAAAAAATGTATATTTAAAAAATATTTGCACAAATGAAAAAAATATATTCAGAAATTTTTAAAGAATTTGTAACCCTTGGGTAACCTTGCGAATGGCATAGCTGAAGTGCCACATAGTAGAGAAATTTCAGAACAAAATTTCGAACGTCTGTTGCAAATTAAGACAATGAGACAATGCCAAAGGGGCCAGGTAATAAAGGTATAATAAAGGTAGTGTTGTATATCGCAAAATGATTGGGGTTTGAGTTTGATCTGTGTGCGAGAGAAAGGGTTTTTTTTTTGGGGCAAGTTGGGGCAAGTTGGGCGCTGTTTAATGCACAAATTTTAATTAAGTTAACGGTCCGCAATTTATTTGCATGCGCGTCACGTAATTAATCAGAGGACAATGGGAGTATGGACAATGGGCTTTTGGCGGCTGCCTGTGTGCGCCTCGATAAGTACAATGGTTGGTAAACTTACCCAGCCGGCACTCCTCACCAATCTTGGCCTGATTGAAGCATGTGTCTCTATTGTGGTAAATCTCATGGCACCAGGCGCAGGACAAGGCGACTATCTCCTTCGAACCAAAGAGCCTGCTCTGCACGGCCTACAAAATATATATAAAATACATATATTGATAGTGAAATACTTACATAAAACACAAAAATTGTAATCCTGTAATCGAACTAACCTTGCCGCACTGCTTGCACTTGCCCTTCTCCAGCTTGCGATGCACCCAATGATGATGGGTTGTGGTCTGCTCCCGATACTGCCTGATTCCGACATCCCGATATGTTGGCTTACACACTAGTTGAGTCTTTTCATTCACTATTGGAATGCAATTCTGGTGTGCAATCAGCTGACAAGCCGAGCACTTCAGGCGCTGTCCGCTCTTCTGTAAAAGTCAAGACATACACTGAGAAAAAAAATCATTTTAAAAGTACCGTTATCATGACCACTTTTTGACAATAATTTGTTATAAGTGTACACTTTCTTGATACCAAGAACAACGGTCTGATTTGATTTATAATACTATATTAAGACCACCGTGCGTTCTGTTATTAAGAAAGTTGTAGTCTTTATTTGTTCCTGAATTTAAAATATTTGATTTTTTTTGGAAAATTCCGCTTATTTGTCTGGACACATTATTTTTTTTAAAAAAATTTTAAGAAACCCTTAAAAGCAACACAGACCGACATCAGAAGACTGCTAAAACCATTTAAGAATTATTATAATGTGCAAAAATGTAAATAAAATTATTTACAATTTGAATTTGTGTTTATTTTAATTTTAGAATATTATTGCGAGCCAGCGGACATTTGTGAACAAAAATATTTGAAGAACAAAAATAAAATAAAATTCAATAGTTTGTTTTTAATATTTTTCGATGAATATTTTTCCCTGGGTGTCTTAATGGTAAATTGATGTACGGGTACATTCGAATCACCGCAATGTCAATTGACTAATTGATTGCTTAAAGTGACAGGCCAACTGGCCGCAGAATGAGTCATTCTACAGTATTATAGCTTAAAATAAACTCGCTCAAGTAATTGTAACTCAACCTGTCCATTAGTTGAGCTGTCAATCGCAGAATACAAGAAGGCGAGCTTGCCTCTGTTAATTTTTTAAAAGCTGCAGTGTAAACTAAATCAATGACACAACTATTTAAATGTGGCAAAGCAACCTTTGAAGGCTTTAGCTAAGGATTCACTGGGCTTACTAAGAATACTAAAGCTTAACCTAGTTTGTCATTTTCTTAACTGTGTTGACTGACTTTACAAACAAACAAATACTTTAATTAAAGTTTATTAAATGCAATATAATTGATAGTTTCCTTAGACTTTGACAGCTTGTTTTCTTGCTAGTTCTTGTTTAAATTAAAATAATACCAGCTGAATATAGGACAAATAATTGTATATGTAGCCTGGAAAGCACATTAATATGATTTTATAAAGATTTCACAGATATTGACAATGAAAAAGCTCAACTAAGTGGTTACAGTTTGATAGTATTCAAACATTTATAGACTTACTCTTCTACGTATCTCGTATTTATATTATATAGTTTAAAAACTCGTTGTTAAGAATTTATCTGAAATCTGTAAAGCACTTTAAACACTGACAATTATTTCTATAAACCTATTTATTATTGCTGTATTTATATTTATGGGGTATCTCTCTCTCTATATTGTCTTTTCCAATACTATTATAGCCTTTTTACACTAGGCAGCATTCGGTATTTTTGACAAATGCTGAAAAATACTGTGTAAATGCGACTTTTTTACGTGTTGTTTTAGTTGTTGTAGACCATGTCAAAATGTAGCATTTAAATTAATTTTTATAATAAATACAGCAATTTGAACAAAGTTGCATTCACGATTTTATCGATGATTGCAAATTTCAACTCGATAATACCATTTTTTTAAGTCAGGTTATCTTAAATTTTTGGTGTTTAATTTTGAATAACACACAGTTTGGGGAGTACGAACAAGTATGGTTTGATATTCTTCCATCATATTGGCCTCCTTCTCTTCTTGTACAATAATATTTGCAATAAAATTGCGTTTAAATTTTTATCAAAGTTCATTATTATTAGCATTTTATTATCCATTTTAGCTTATATTGCTTAAATGTCAAATTCACTCAGCTGTCTATGCATATGTATAAGTACACACATATGTCAAATCAAAACAAAAAACAGCTGATCAAATGCTGAAATGTGTAGTGTAAACAGGCATTCCAGCATTTGTCATGCAACTCGTAGTGTAAAAAGGCTATTACTTTTATTTATTGCAGGAGATTTTTCCCTACTAATCTACTTATTTCTCCAAATAAAAGGGAATAAGAGTCACTTCAAAATTCCTTCTACAGATAACAGAATCTGCATATTCCACTACTGACCTAATTGTACCTAGTTCTCAAACCAGTAAGTATTCTTCTGATTCTCATAATTGGCTTCAATTCTCTTTAGATACGATTTGACAAGAAGTGACTTAGTCTTTCTAATGCCTGTTGTGCAAATTGTTGCAAATTTCCTTCCGTATTGTGAGCTTTTCTATACCCTTTTTCCTGTTCAACTTATCAAGACAAAATCGTGACTTGACTCTTTTTCCATACATGCAGATAAGAAATATTCGCATTTTCATTTAATCTCATCTCTAAGGGCAAAGTACTTGCAACTTTTGACAGAAAATGTGGATAAACTTTTAGGCAGCTGGACAAACAAATAAAGCAACAATTTGCCACGTGTGCGTGTGTGCTTTTAAATAAAAAAAAATAAAATAAAATAATAAAAAAAAGGCTGAAGAAATGGCCAAATGTATTTATATAAAAGTATGTATTAATGTACATATATGTATATATAGTTGTGCATGTCCGACTGGCACGCAATAAATAAATTACACGATTACATGAAAGTTTCATTCGTTTTTTTGGCTCCTGCTGTTATTTATTTTTTGTTCTTGACACGGTAATTGAATTGGAAGTAAACCCCCTAAGTCGTATCCTGTTTTTCTAAGTCATATGTGATATGTATGTATGTATATGCATGTATGTATGTATGTATGTATGTGTACTTACGATGCACTCCTCGTTGAGGCAACAAAGATCGCCAGAGGCGGAAGTGGGCTTCCAGTAATGTTCACCCTGCACCGCATTCTCTGTCCAGTCCGGCACAATCCGTATAGGTCTACGGGGATTGCTCGACGAAGCCGTGCGTCTGTATAAATAATGAGAGTGCAAAAAAATTGAGTCAAATAAATGGTCTCAGTTAGGATTAGACATATAATTTGCACTCAAACTTACATACTTGAGCTGAATTTTAAATTTTGTCTTGAAATTCAATTATTAGTATTTTAAAATTTATAAAAATAAATTGGTATTGACAATGCACATTTAATTTTATTATCTTTACAATAAGCAAACTGAATTCTGATTGTTAAAAAAGAGTTATTGTTTTGTATTTTTAATTTAATTTTCCAGCAAGCTTGCACTTAACGCAATTGAATCCTTAACAACTTTAGCAATTATATTCTTCGTTTCTATTGAAAATAACGAAGGTAAAAAACTAATGAAATACCTATGTAAGTGTCATGCTAATGCACTGACATCTAAAAACTTTTGATTGTGATTAAATTTCAAGGAATACAAAAAAGCTCTTAGCATAATTAATTTTGTCAAGTTTTGCATTAAGAGTTGGTTATAAAAATTATATATAATAAAATATAATATTTTATCTGTTGTTAATTTGCACACTGAATTAAAAAATGCTGTACAAATTTGTTAAATACTTAATGTTGTAGAATTGCTGATATATTGTAACAACAAATTGTATTATTTATTACATTTATGACACACAAAGAAAGCTTCCTTATGTAAGATATTTGCAAAATAATAACTATAATTAAAACATATTTTGTCGCTTTTTTCATTATTA
The DNA here is from genome assembly GCA_035043045.1 of Hirtodrosophila alboralis. Taxonomy (NCBI): domain Eukaryota; kingdom Metazoa; phylum Arthropoda; class Insecta; order Diptera; family Drosophilidae; genus Hirtodrosophila; species Hirtodrosophila alboralis. Next base: position 568,428 of record JAWNNH010000002.1, read on the forward strand.
AAAAAAAAAACAATTAAACAAACTTTTACACACTGTATTCATTTAAAAAAAATATAAGTTCGAGTGATAAACTCCAAAGTTATTCAAGAAAACATTTGTTCATGCATATATATTCACAGTCTTATAATTCTCAATTGGTTCAAGCAGCATTTTAGTGGCGTAGCAGATTGTGTCTAGGAATGCAATTTTGCTCGCGAAACAGTTCTCCGAAATTTTCTTATTTAATTTTCTGATTTAATTTTATCATGTAACTTTCTCCTTAGGCTCGGCCTTGGGATTGAAAAGTGCGTTAAATTCATGAAAAAAAGACACACTTCTACGAAAAGGCAATAAGATTTCTAGGCAGAGAAATTTTCTTTTACGAACTTAGTATATATGAACAAATAAATGTATATTAATGTTATAATAAAATGTTCTATTTATCACAAAAAAAGTGTAAGGGAAATTGATATTGATCTGAAGCAATCTATTAAAAAACATAAAAAATTTTGAGATACTCTTAAGAAACATGAAGAATTTAGAGATACTCTTGCACAAAGATCTTGATTAATATTTACTCTTTCGATTTTCTCAATCATTTTGATGCCAGACAGACTCGGCTGATCAATAATATCATTTATATGGTCAATATATAGGGTATACTTTAATATATATTGATTTTTTTTTGCTTCAAGACATTGCCGCAAGCAATAAAGGTGGGAATGAAATAATTGCGATATATCGAATTTTCGAATTTAATTCTTTTCTTTTTTACATCAGCTGATTTCGTTTCCGCCATGTTATTTTCAATGTTATCGATTATTTCCGATTGTTGCCAACCTTTTCACAAACTGCTTTAAGGAAGGGAAAATTTAACTTAATGGGCCAATTTTTGTATGTGAAAGGCAGATTGATAAAGCAGCCATTGGGGAATTTTGGACTAAAAGCTGCTCTTATGCTCTGCCTAATCACACTACATATGCACATATAAGCTACCCTCACATAATATATAGCATACATTTATAAAGTAGTCTTTTTTTTTTTTTTTGGTTAGAATTCACGATAAGCACTGAAAATGTTATTCCTTTGTCTGCCTTGGCCAGGATAATGCAGCGTGTGTTTCTCTCCCACATTTAACGCCACGGATTTTGGCAAACTATATAGCACTCACCTCTTGCGCCGCCACGTCCCCAAGGAGTCGAGTTTTCTTTGGCGAAACGCCGATTTACGCTGCATGCCAATTGAGGAACGGCGAAAACGACGCACAGTTCCTGTACCCGTTACCGTACCCGTTCCCGTTCCCGTACTCGTTCCCGTTACATTGCCTGTCGCAATAATATCGCTCAGCTGACTTGACGCTGACGGCAATGTTGAGTTGCTTTCGCTGCTGCTGCTACTGCTGCTGCTGCTTCTGCTTCTGCCTCTGCTTCTGTCTCTGCTGTTGCTGGCGTTGGCGTTGGCTTCCGTTTCGCATTCATCTTCCGTTTGAAATTCCTCGCGCACAGCATGCAGCAAACGTTCCATGCTCTGCAGCGGCGTTGACGCTGGCGGCGCTGCTCTGCTGCTGTCGCTGTATTTGTTGTTGTTGTTGTTGTTGCTGTTACTGTTGTTGTTGTTGCTGTTGTTGCTGTTGTTGTCGCTGTCACAGTTCAAATAAGATATGAACATGGCAACGTTGATTCACACAAACTTTTGCAGCTTCTATTACATTTTTCATTTCACTTCATTTCATTTGATTTTGATTTTGATTTTGATTTTGATTTTGCATTTGATTTTGATTTTATCATCGCGTTAAATTTTATTTATTTAGTATGTTCATTCAGAGCTTATCTTGGCCCAGTTTTAGTTATATAAATGTATGCATACATATATGTATGTACATATGTATGTACATTCATATCTAACCCGCTTCGACAGCGATTGCGACTCCAACTTGGTCTGTGCCAATGGCTCGTTCTGCGGCTATCATAACGCCGTCTAAAGATACATATATGTAGCCCAAAGGTACAGTTGCAATAAGATATATGTATATATATATACATAGACTATCATAAGTCTATCAGCTATTGCATGCAGCCTGAGCATAACAGTTTCTGTTTACCCATCAATTAAAAAATTCCATATTTAAATGAAGATTATATTAAATGTTTCATTCAATCGTGGCAAATCATATGTTGGAACAGTGGAATCGGAACTCAAATTATTGTATTATCTAATTTATAATACTTATCATAATTATGTTGCTCATATTTAAATCCATTTACTATCTAATAAACATTATTCAATAGGTTAAATATCAAATAATGAATATGAACTAATTACACTATGCAACAGCATTTTGTATCCCTTAAATTTGCGGATACAATCCGCATTTTTACTTAACAAATGTTTATAATGCAATCATTGTAAATGGGCATACTTTAATTCTAAATTTCCCATTTCAAACTCTAATAACTTAAGTACAAATAATCTAATTTAAGTATGTTTGAAAACTGATTGATAGGCAATTTTATTATCTTTTCAAAAAGATAAACACTTTTCATTTCACAAAACTATGTTTGAAGTTATACTCACTTAACCAAAGCTACCTTTTTTAGAAGTCGAAAATTTAGCTTTATTTTGATTATTTCGAAAGTGAGTTCGCCAACCTATTTTATAAAATTTTTTTTTCGGAATCAGCAACCCATTTTATATGAAAATTTAATCTAAGAAATTTCGGAATACAAGCAATTTTTTCAAATTGTTTCATAGTGTTATTTATATGTTGTAAATAGAAATTGAACAAAATGGTGATTTGTGTTGCAAAATTTTCAAGTTAAGCTCTCATAACTTCAAAACGGATAAACCAAGTTAAAAATATTGTAAGACAGCTTAATAGACTTGTTAATTAGCTTTATAATAAGGTAAAGTATGTTTAATATTATTGACTAACTTTGAAGTTATTTACACTTAAGCAAATAAACAAAGCTGCTATATAAGAAAATCAAAAATCTAAACTTTTTTTTTGTTTTGCTCGAAAACAGTCTCGTAAACTTATTTTTTTTTTAAATTTTATTATCGGCATCAGTGATCGAATTTCCAACTAAAATTAACTCACTTTGATGTCTTTGGAATTCCAAATGCTGTTGCATAGTGTAATTTGCAATATAAAAATGTATGAAAAAATGGAAACAAAAAATAAACATAAAAATATTCAGTTGAATATATTAAAAGACTTTCAATTTCTGATAAATCCAAAGCTTATGAAGCGTATTTGAAATTCGTTGTAATATTTTCTGAATTTATCTAAATACCATCCCTCCCCCTATCATCTGGCCAAACCCCTCGCCTACTACAATATCCCGAGTGCGTGTTTTGTCTGTTGGGTTCGTTCCATGTGTGTGCGTGCTTAATACATTTGTATACATTTTGTATATTGTATGCATTGTAATTAAATTCTTATCAGATTCAGATGAAAAACAGAAAAATAAAAAACCAGAAGAAAATATAATAATAATAAAAATAAAAATGTGACACTCTCAAGGCGAGGCGAGGCGAGGCGAGGTGAGGTGAGGCGAGACGAGGCGCGGCCCTTAAAACTACAGACAAATGTTGTTATTTTTATTGTTATACTAGTTGTTGTTACTACTATTGTTAATACTATTGTTGTTGTTGTATTGTTTTAAATGCAAATTGCAGGTTATTGTTCAGATTTGCATGTCAATTGGCAACGTTTAGGCCGCATCAACGCCCTCAAAAGTGTTTCGTGTCCATTAAAAAAGTTTATTGTCAATTTTCCGGTCTAAACATATATATATATATCTTCTCTCTTCTTGCCTTGTTGCATTTGTCAACAGCGACTGTTAGGGCGGATACAATTTCAATTGCTGTTCTTGACATTTTTTCCTATACCCTGTATCCATTTTAAATGGACAGAGACAGAGAGAGAGAGAGAGTATCATCAAATCGGTTGCTACGTCGTTCCGACTAAAACCAGAAATATGTTCGAATATTTGTAAATACGCATACATTTATGTTTGTATCAGGTATCGCAATTTTTATAATTTTTAAATATAAAAATTAAAAGTTAGAAATTATTTATTAATTTTATTTAATTAAAGAGACAAAAAATTTTATCTTTTAACCAAAAAATAAAATTATGATATAACAATTAAATATTCAATTTTTATTTAAAAATCATAAAATAACTTAAATTTAAAAATATAAATAAAAGATAAGAATAATTTATTAACTTTTTTCATTAAAATTGACAAAAACTCTAATTTTTGACCCAAAAAATAAACTTATGATTTAATAATTAAATTTTCAATTTTTAATTTAAAAATCATAAAATACCTTTAATTTTTTAGCTCATATAATAAATTAAATGAAAAGCTGAAAATGACAGTAAATATTAAAAGTTTAAAATAATTTCATGATTTTTTACTTTAAAATTGACACAAAATCTTCTTTTTGACGCAAAAGAATAAAATTATGATGTTATAATTAAAATTAAATTTTCTATTTAAAAAACTTAAATTAACTCTTAATTTTCAACTTATAATAAAATAGATTCAAAGTTGAAAATAAATTTTAATAAATATTAAACATATTATTAAAATGAACCCAATCGACCTTATTAACTCGAAATAAATATCAACAATAAAAGTTATTCTTCAATATTACTTTGAAAAAGTTAACTAAAAATTGCGACAACCTTAATATCAATACTTTGAGGACACATGATACTCCAATGGAAAGGTATTGAGATTAGGATCAATTATGTATATATATCAATTTTCGAAACACAGAGTTTAATTCAAAAATATTAAAAACCAATTTTTGATTTAAAATTTTAATATTATATTGATAAATAACTTTTATTTTCATTTTAAAAAAAAGTAAGCAAATAATTTGTATTATCAATTTGTAATATATAGGTTGAAAAATCAGAGTTTGGGAATGATTTCTAATTAAAAATTTAAATTTAATTGTTATTTTACGAGTTAAAATTTGTTAATATAATAAAAATTACAAATAAAATGTTAGCCTATTTTTAGGATATTGAAATAATAGGAATTATCTAAGATTTTCCCATTCTTTTAGGATATAAAAAAAAATTTCTATAAAATCTAAAATATATATAATATATATTATTTTTTTGTTTTATTGCGATGCCTGATTTGTATATTTTGTACAGGGTGTTACAGGATGTCATGTAGTTGGGAATATTCAACTATAGCACCCTGGTTTTCCATTCGAGCATTTTCAAACTAAAAAAAATTTTTTTTTAAAAATCTAAAATTTTGATAATTAATATTTATTTCGTTTGATTGCGATGTCTGATTTGAATATTTTGTACAGGGTGTTGTGTACTCTGGTTTTTCATTTGAGCATTTTCAAACCTAATAACAAAGTATCTCTAGATCGAGCTCACTCGACTTGAGCATTTCCACATACATGTTTATTTTTAGTCTTTTCGAGGGTGGCACGGTCATGTTTGATTTAGCATTTAACGTTGCATGTTGCATCCGTCTCCAAATGTGAGACTGTGTGTGTGTGTGTGTGTGTGTCTATGTGTGTGTGTGTGTTTGTGTGTGTCTGATTGCATCTGCAATTGACGTGAGCTTTGTCCATGACCTCTCTACATCACCAAGCCATAAAATCAAGTTTCAGTTTTTATTATTATTTGAAATGCAATTATTGTGTTGTGTCTTTATTATTAGCACTTATTTAATTATATCAAGTGATATTTTTAGCGACAGGAGACGGCAACAATTCATATTTAATATAAAATGTTTATTATATGTTAATTGGAAATAAATTAGCACATGCAAAACTTAAATGAAATGCTAATTATTGCTAATTAATGTAGAGGTTTGTTGAAGGAGTATTTTAAGTAGTTATTGCATTTAATATGCATAATGCAAAAGTCTAAAAGAAAATTGATAAATAAATTTAAATAAGCACAGATTTTTAATATTTGATAAAATATTTGTCAACATATCTTAAATACTCTCATTTCTTTGGGACATTTGACAACTTTAAATGCAATTTTCTCAAAATATTATTTTTGAGTTATGACTATTTTACTTTAAATTAAGCGATATATACTATACATATACCCGATAAATCAAAATGCCCAACTAAATACAAAAATAGAGATTCTGCTGACTCTAGCTTTAAAATTCTCTGAAATATTTTAGCTTTTGTCTTTAAGCGAAAAGTTAAACAAAAACTTAACCATAATTTGGTTAAAGCTATTGCTTATAATTTTCAAACATTTTAAGTTAAATTGTTGTTATTTTCTGGCTACTTTGTTGCCCTTGCTGTGACTAATCAAAAGAATAAACAATTGTCATTATAATAGACATCGCACTGAGATTTTGGACCGCCATCATTAGCCATTGCCACCCCAAACATGGATTGTACACAAAACTTGAAACGCAATTTCAATTGAAATGCGATTTTTGTTGTTGTCTGTATAGTATATACATATATAACTATATACATTTCTATATATAAATAAATTTTATGCAAATGGTTAATGCGTATTTTACACTGAATTGAATTGGACCAGGGGGTAGGGGGTAGGGCTCAGGTGAAATGTTTTTTGTTTAGATGAGCCGCTAATGAGAATGACAGAACAAATCGCATTCAATGTCGTCGTCGTCTTACTGGGCGTCCAACTCAAATGTTTTTCTCATTGACAAAATCAATAAGAACCTTGAAATATTATTGTTCGATTTTAATAATGACACTTGGCAATTTACAATTTACATTTTGCTTACTGACTGCAGCGTTTTTGCTCTTCAATAATAAAAAAAATATTATTTTTAACAATTATCGTTTGCTTTGGCGCATCAAAAAAGTGGGCCAAATAAAGAATTTTTTTGTTTTTTTTTTATTTATTTATTATTATTTTCTTTGCATTTTCAAATATAGATGTGCAAACATTTATATTTAATATTGAGGCACACTTTGGGGATCTATTTTAATTAGATAGATAATAATTTTTAAAAAGTCTAAGAACTTAATTTAGGAATAATTTTTTTGGAAATTTATATACAGCATTTAAATAAATATTTTAAATAGGTTAGGTAGGATAAACTGACATGATTTAATAAACAAAAATGCAATAAATCCATGATTAGTTTTTAGCTCAAATTTTTCTACAAATTATGTTATATAATTCTTTATTTGAAATTATAAATAAATAAAAAATTCATTTAAAATTTTAATACTTTGCTGTGATTTTGAATATATTTTCCAATCACAAAGGTTATATATATTTATGTTCAGCATTAACAGATGAATCGTTATGGCCATTTAAAAAAAATAATAATAAATAAAAAATAAAAAAAAAAAACTTTTATATCAGCTGGTGAACTGGCTGCATCGTATCGCCATTTTATTATATTATAACAATAAATTTAAAATTTTTTTATTTTATAAAAAACTTCTCTAATTTATTTTTGTCAGAATAACTTAACTCAGCTTGTATTATAAATAGTAGTTTAGTCAAATCGGCTGACTTTATCTTTGAGTACTTTAAATTGTCAACATTGCAATTAAATCGAGCTGGTTCTTATTAAAATTAATAATTTAATTATAATTGTATTTTGATTCAAATATTCGCGTGTTCAATTTGTTGTTGCCACTATCGCAGTTTATAATATAAATTATACTTTATTGCTTGTGTTCTCATTAATATAGTTAAGTATACGCAGCGTGGATTGAAATCAATTATGAATCTCATTGAATTCTCAATCGCCATTCGCGTGTTTGCATATTGAATTTGTCACAGTGACTGCTATTAATAACTGGCCACAGAAATAAGTCAAATATATAGCTAGATTTAGCTATCAATAATATATATAAATAAATTTTATTCATTTCATTGTATGCTTAATGTCAATGAAAAATCCATTCGAGCTGCGCAAAATGAAAAATTATCTGCACGTCGTCTCGTTTGTGATTGCGATTAATGGTGCCTGGTATTCAATTGGCAGCCGAGATTAGGTTTGAGTTTTGGACACGCCAGAGAAAGGGAGAGAAAGTGAAGAGAAAGAGAATGCCAACTGGCAACTGGCAACTTGAGCTCTAAGCTTTTTAGCAAATGGCAACAACTCGAGAAAGGATTTCAAGCTAATGAATATTAACAATCCTGGTGAGAGCCGAGAAGAGAGACTGAGACTCAGACAGAGACAGAGACAGAGGAAGATTCGATGCATTTGCAATGGCAAAGGGAACACCAAGACGATGAGCAGATGCCTGACAAAGGGGTGAGCCGAGTGGGGGGGGGGGGTAGGATTTAGAGAAACGGCTGGATAGCAAACAATAAACGAGCATCGTTGCCAACGACATTAATATTCTTAATTGGCATTAAGCGTTTTGGCTGACAAGGCATTTGAAAACGAAAAGGAAAGGACAAACCAGGACAAACGGGAGACACTGAAGACACAGGATGAGCCGCCAGAAGGAGCAGCACACGCAAAATGATTGCAAAATAATTTCAATATAATGTACGGAAATACAGATTGGCGACTCTTCAATGGAAATCATGTGCCATCGGGCATTATATATACATATATATATATATTATATATACACAAATATATAGAATATGTTGACGATAGAAAGGGAAAAGGAAAAGTCAGGCAATGGCGCAGATTTCATCAAAAACTTTGCAGACAACATGAAGAAGCAGAGCAAATTGATGAAATACAGCTGTCGGTTGGGTATACACATATATAGAGTATTTATACTGTGCCGGGTTTTGGGATTGGGATTCGTATTGGGACTGGGACTGGGAAATTCCTTAGATTTACTGAGACTGATACCAAGGTCGTAAGTCCTGCAGAACAAGAAAAGAGACTTTTTGATTTTACATTCAAATTTTGTTGGTTTTTGTTATGCCAAAAAGTTAGACAATAATTAGCCCATAGCTTATGGCAAACATTTTGGCAAAATGTGGGCACAAATTTAAATTGTTTGGCAATTGATTTGGATGGTCAAAAAGTTTAGTTAAGAAGTTAGTTAAAATTATTATGAATATTAAAGTAATAAAAGCATGGAAATTGAAAAATTAGATAAGGACCATAGTAGAAAAAAACAAATTAACAAATAATATGCATAAATACACAAGAATAAAATAGATGTACACAAAAAAAAGTAAACTTAAAAAAATTAAATTTAATATTTATAGACAGTTTATTAATTTATCTTTCTCTGTATATTTTAAAGAGGAAACCCTTCAAAATTAATCAGCCATGAAAAAGGCGTTCAGAAATCAAGAAAGAATTGTGCACAGTTTTTTCTAAAAAAAAAAAATTTCGAAATTAAACCGATATTTAAAATTTTTTTTAAATTTTTTTTAGAATTGGTCAACCTACAGATCTTAAGAAAAATCAAAATTTTAGTTTTGGAGTAAAAATTTCACAAAAAATATTATTTTTTATAATGGGCATATTTTTTTTGTAAGATTTTCATTTTAATATCTAATAAATTCTGACGAAATTATTTAATTTAAGATTGTTGTATGACAGGCTTATAGGCATTTTTATTTTCATTTTAAAACGATAAATATATTCAATAACATTAAATTATGTTTGAAGTTATTTTTAATTAACCAAAGTCGATTTATTTTATAATTTAATTTTCGGATTTAGCAAACTATTTTACATATAAATTGAATTTAAAAAATTCGGTATACAAGAAATGTTGCATAGTGTAATTATGTTAGATTTTTTAAAACAAAAACTCTTCTTTAAAAGTTGAAAAGATGTTGCAAAACTTATTAATTGTAATATAATTAATCAAGTGTTGCTTTATCTTTATGTATATAATAATATTACTTCGTTTTATGTTCAAAATAAAAACGTTTAATGTTTAAAATATGTATTTTTTTAATTGATGGTAACGATATAATATTCAAATTTGGTAAGAGCTTTGAGTGAAAAAAAACTTCTTTAATGTATAATAAATTTCTTTAAAATAGGTATAATAATATAAATAAATTTTATATACTTTTATTTAAAACTCATATAAAAAAACAAATATATAATGAATTCGTTGAAATTCTATAAAACATTTAGATATATTCGTAATCGTGATCTAAAATTGTTTCAATTGTTGTTGCTTTTTATTTACTATTGTTGTTGTTTTGTGCAAACTGTTTCCTAATCTATTGCACAATGAATTTTTATCACTGGCTGCTAAAATTTATGAATGAAAATGAATTTAATGCGACGAGCAAACAAATCAAATGACAACAAAAACAACAAGAAAAAAATATTGTCTCGTGACTTAAGTGGGAGAGGGAATTAAAGGGAAGAGTTTAACTGACTAAAAAATAAACTATCAAAGTGCATATGATAAAATTGCAAAAGAGAGCAGAATTAAAAGAGCAATTTAATATTGTAAAAATATAAAAACTAAAATAAAAACAGGTAAGAGCGTGATTGAAAGTATTTCGACTGTTACATACTCTATGTAGGTTTTTTCCATGCTATTAGGAAATATTTATATTGCCAATTAATTAAATTATTTTTAAACACTTTCAACAGAGCGTTGAAATTTTGCAAATTTAAATTTAAAATTCGAAAATTGGCTCGTTAGATTTTTAATACGAAATTGACGTTTTTTGAGAAAGAAATAATTGAGATGTATTTATTCAAGTTTTGGTTAAGAATACGAATTGAATAAAATACTGAATGAAAAGCCAGAAATGATTTTAACTTGTAAGAGTTTCAGAAAAGAACAGAAACACTATTTTTTCCTTGTCTGAACAGAGTATTCAAATCAAAGGAAATTCTCTCGCAGATACAAATCTAAATACATTCATATATGCACAGATAAATTATATATATTTAAACCAGCTTACACATATCTATCTATATATATATATATATATATATTGATACATGTGTATAATATATTTTAATTTTGTTTTTTTTTTTTTGGCGCGTTTTGCAAATTTTGTTGGCGACGCTGAATTTCTTTTTGCTTTGCTGTATTTTAATTTACGTTTTTCGTGTTTTAATTGAAATACTTTATTTGCCTTTTGTTATTATTGTTGTTGTTGTTGTTGTTGGTTGTCGTTGTCGCTGAAGCTGTTGCTGACGTTATTGTTGTTGTCGTTGCTGTTAATTTCTTTGCTAAAAATACTTAAGTTAATTATAAGAAACAGCAACAGCAGCAGCAACAACAACAACAATTCGAACATTTCAAATCTAAAACATGTGTGTGACTTGATATTTATTTTTAAACAACATTTTCAAGCATTCTTGTTTTCACTCAGTTTTTTTTCATATTTTAATTTTTATATATTTTTCTCCCAATTTTATTTCTAGTTTTTATTTTAAATTTCTTTTGATACAGCGTCAGTTGGGGAGCGCTCTATTTGACTAAAATGTACAATTTGGCTGCAGTCATAAATTGCCACTGGATATTAGTTGGCCATAAATTGCAAAATTTACAATATTTGGCTAACAAGGCGTATGCTCAATATATGCCATATGCAATTGTAAGAGGGGCCTGTTCGACTTGGCTGCCTGCCCTTTTTATACACTTGCCCAGGGTATTACAATAATGTAATAAAATGTGCAATATATTAAAGAATTCGTTAGCAGCTCTAAAAAATTGATTATTTGTGTATATAAGAGAATTCTTGATGTGTATTCCAAGTCAATTGTATCTTGAATTCTCTCATGAAAACAAACTTAATTGTTTCCAAAATGTTGCACACAAATTAAACATTTCCAAGTAATAATATCAAAAACTTAGACGCAAGTGTATATAAAAGTAGCTTAGGCAAGACACGAATTTTAATTTAATTTTATTATTTTTTTTTTTGGCGCAGCTGCCACCACAACAACGCTGATGCTAGCAAGTGCCAAAAAAAAAAAAAAAAAGAAAAGTAAAATTAAATAAAAACAACAACAAATTTTGCAATAAATCAAACAAAGTAGACGAAACGCGACGTTGAAACTAGTGCGAAATTCTTTAAATGTCATGGCTGGCAGTTAGCCTCTTGGTTCACATATATGCCACGCCCCCTCCCATTGCTCAACGCCCATATTTTTAAAACTATTGCGACACTGCCAACATATATTAAGACGCAGGCACAACATGTTGCAACAACATTAATTAGCTAAAGCTAAAACTGTAACTGTACTAAGTTCAAGTTTAGTTAAGAATATTCAATTAATGAAGTTTATCTAGATTTTAGTAGATTGAGTTTTTCTACATTTAAAGAGATTTATTGAAGAAGAAAATTAAGGTAAAAATTAAATAAATTTTTAAAATATATTTCTGAAATTTTCGTTATACAAAAACCAAAAATAGTTTTTATACAAAACTGATTAATCACATTGAAAGTAAGTCTATGTAATTCGTAGATCTCTGATATTGTTCAAACTTTGGTGAGCTTATTGTTTATAGGATACGCGTTGTTACTCTACAAAAATAAAATATAGAATTAAAAAAAAAAATAGTCTAATCATATTATATATTATTCTACAATTTCACTTTTATTGTAGCCTACTGCACCACCTGGTATGCTCTAGCTGAGATTTTTATACAATTTTTAAATGCATTTTCTACCCATTTTGCAATATATTTTGGACAAAAAATTTTCGAAATGCCAGTCTACAATAAAATAGGAAGTTACAGTAAAAATTGGAGATTTCTCGGCTTTACCGTTTGGCCTGCACATAGTTCGCCAATCAGTCAGTCAGTCAGGTTGAACAGTTTTATATGCATACTAGATCAACCCGGCGTGCGTTGCTATTTCCCGCTCCCGGTCCCAAGAAAAGAGAATAGAAAAGCAAACTAAACTTTTCTTCTAGAATGTCACTAAAATTTTAACCTACTGCGCCACCTGGCATGCTCCAGCTGGGATTTCTATACAATTTTTAAATGCATTTTTTAATTTTTTTTTAAATTTCGCGATATATTTTTAATAAAATTTTTCTAGAGTGCCAACCTACGATATAATAGGAAACTATTGTCACAAATTTCATATTTTTAGCTTCTAAATACTATTCGGCCTGGGAGTGAGTCGACAATCAGTCAGTCAATCAGTTAGTCTGGTTGAACAGTTCTATATATATAGCGAAAGTATAGTACATTATGGGTAGTATATATAACCAGAATATATGGTTTTTTGAGATATCCTGAATGAGAATTCTGGAAGAATTAATCAATCAAAATTTATCAAATTTTTAAACCTTATAAATAATACAATTAATAGGACTTAAAATGGGCAGATTAAGGTATCTGAAGCAGAAAACAAATTTTTAATATTACAACTGAATTTTCGAAGAATGTTTTATATAAATTTGATTATCCGATTCTACTGAGATCTACTTTCTTCCGAAGTACTATAACTTATCTAAAATATATATATATGTATATGTTTTTATAGTCGAATATGTTTTATTTTATTCGCGACATATTTTAATATTTTGTATTGAGAAATAAATAATATTTTTTTTTTTTTTAGTCTATATGGATTCTAACTGATTCTTTATTAAACTAGAAACTTGAAGATTGAAATAATTTTCAAAATTCAATGACAATGAACTCAACTCGATTATGGATCTCTCTGTCTTTCTTTCTCTCTCTCTCTCTCTCTCTCTCTCTCTCTCTCTCTCTCTCTCTCTCATTCTCTTTCTCTTTTGTGAATTTTGTTGTCAAGTTCATCGATAAATTAAAAGTAACATAAGCCGGCAAAACTTGTCAATTGAATAAAATGTTCCAGCTCTTGTGTGGGGTGGGGTGGGGGGGACTTAAATAAAATGTTTGAATTGGCAATTAAGTTAGCCGCGTCCCCCCCTTCCCCTTTCCCATCATAATCATGCCCAAGTTCATAACCCACTCACTGAGACGCCAACTTTGACAATTTGCAGTTTGTTTTGATTTGACATTTGATATTACACATTTTCTGAGAGCAACAATAACAACAACAATAATAATAAATTGCACACAATTTTTTATATTATTTTATTAAGCTGTTATATTTTTTTTTTTGCTTATTCTTCACAATGATCATCTTACACCGTACAAAAAATTTAAAAAAAATTTAATTTTTTTTTTTTTTAGATTGAAATTAAATGCATAGAACACATACACTTTTTTTACATTTCCTTCTATGGCTTTTCCATAGTATATTTTCTTCACATTTATATTGTTTATTTTGTTGTTGTTTGTTTTTGTGTTTTGTTGTTTGTTTTTTTATCTTGAGCTGTTAACGATTGTCGACGGATTTGATGAGCGGGCGGCTTGGGCGTTTGTTTGCTGCGATTCTCTACGGATCACGTTCACGTTCTTTTGCTGGCTGGCGGCGTCGTCCAACCACACACGGCAACTGAGGCAGCGATCAGAGCAGCAGCAGCAGCCGTCGCAGCAGCTGTCGTAGCAGCACGTCGCAGCAGCAAACGTTTCTGTTGCCGCAGCAGCGGTCACAGCAGCCCACAGTTGTGACGCTAACGTCGACGCTGGCGTTGGCATCGGCAGATCACCAAGTTGCCGCTTTGTCACCTCTCTGGCTGTGGTGAGTTTTGTGTGACGTTATATTTTGTTGTTCTGTGTCTGCTTCTTCTTCTACGTTCTGTGTGTGTGTGTATGTATGTGTGCGGCGAGCAGATCTTTTTGCGGCTGCTTTTATATTTCCATGGTGACATTTTTAGCTCTGCCAGCGTCGTAGCGCTGCGTCGACGCGTTGCGTTGCGCTGCGCTGCTTTGTCTCGCTTTGATTGTTCGCTGGCATTTTTCGCTTTGTGCCTTTAATTTGGATTTCAATTTGTTTTTGTTTTTGTTGTTGTTGTTGTTGTTGTTGTTGCCGTTGTCTTTGTGTTCAACACCATCCCCAACTTCCGCTTCGCCCTCCCCTCCCGCTAGCATATAACCTGAGAGTACACACGCGACTGACAGACTCACGATGACGTCGTTGCCAAGTGAAAATTAAAAGAGCGAATAGTCTAAGCGTGAGTATACGACTAGCAGATATCCTGTAACCCACTTATAAATATATCTTAAGATTATTGAGTTGAACAAAATATATATGAACGATATAGAATTTGCCACAGATGCTTCTGTCTACAGGCAGCTCATATCCCAAAATCAGCCAGATCGGTGTATATAGCTGCCATAGGAACAATCGGTTCAAAAAAAATGTTGTTTTCAAGATATCAAAACCAAACTTGGCAGATCGATTTAGTATTATGATCTAAAAAAGTTTCATAAAAATCGGATCACTATATTTTATAGCTCCTATAGGAACAATCGGTCGTTATGAAAAACAAGATATCCAAATTGAACTCAACAGTTCGATGTAGAATTATAATTTGTACAATCTGACAAAGTTTGAGCAAAATCGGATCACTCTATTATATAGCTGTCATAGGATCCATCGGTCGAGAATTCAAAATTTTCTTAGAAGACCATTTTCATTTGTAAAGAAACAAAAAAAAAAAAACAAGTTTCAGTTCCTGAATACTGTCAGAATTACTTAAAATTTTTCAATATATTTAAGAAAAAAAAAAATTCCTTATAACTGTCAGCAATATTCAAATTTTTTAATAAATAAAAATTCCTAAATACTTTAAGTAACACATAAAATCTTTTAGACTTCAGATTGTCAAGATTCTTTTTTGGGAATTTATTTCTTATAAAATTTATCAAAAATAGTTAGAATGTTTCTTTTTTTATAAATGTCCAACATATGTACATATTAATTTTAATTTTTTTAGCACTTCCAAGTTCAGATTGACGTTATAACTAAAAATAAAAAATATTTAAGTAAATGCTTTGCATAATATAATGTACCAATGTACCCTATTAGACATAATTCAATGGGTATGAACACGCAAAGAAAATACAAAACAACTTAATTTTGCGGTGAGCTGCCTCTAGTTGCGATTGTTTCTTGTTTGGGAGACGTGCGTCAGCAAATCCGGAACTGGAACTCCTCGAGCATCTGGTCTGAGAAGCAACAGCCATGACACAACAGCATCGAACGCATTTTCTATAGACATTTTTATGATCTAGCTGAAATATCAGTGGCCATCATAAGTCAATCTACAGTGCATATCTGAATATTCGAATTTTGAATCATTTCTATTTATAATGCACTCAAGTAAAAATCAATGAAATATTTGAAAAGATTCGTCAATAGTTATCCTAAATTTTGAATTAATTGCACAAGGTTAATATAGTTTTATTATTCTGCATTTAAACAGCTCAAAAATATATATAATATTTTAAAATGTAGCTATATAAAAATAGAATAGTTTTTAATTCTATAGCTTGACAGTTTAAGAAATCAATCGAATTAAAAGTGAATATTATAATCGAACATGCTTACATACAAAATATATATTATATATTTTATATTATCTATATTCGATCACATGATGAACGTTTCGGTACAAAGAATACAATCAAAACATTTGCAGGCTCATTTAACACTCGATCATAAAAATCACTGAACTGAGACAAATAATATATGATTTTAGTTGTAGATATGGCATAAATATTATACTAATGTGTTTTTCCATTCTATATGGTTATAAAAATAAAAATAAATGTTGTTTTTACGTGTTGCAATCGATCTATTCAATGCCGGCTATATAATATATATATATATGAGTAGTAATTCGATTTTAATTAAGCTCACAACTGACAGAACTGCTGAAATTTGCGAATCAACATAAATTGCTTTTTTTTTTAAACTGAGCTTTGAACCGATCGTTTATATGACACCTATATAATATAAGAGATTCAAACTGTTCGATCTATTCCAAGTTATTTTAAATTTTCTACTAAAAACAGATTGAAGCATTCATATCGATTCAATATTGATGCTGTTTAATATGATATATATGGACTATATATTTTATGGAATCGTGCATGCCTTCTTCAATAATTTATATGTAACTTAATATAATTTTACATTCTCTGCGAGACTGAAAACATTTATTTTTAAAATATCAAAACTATGAAGCATGCATGCTTAAAGTTTTGAAAAATTATTTGCCATTGTTGATGCGTCTCAACTGAAAGATTGTTGCTTTGCATGATTTTTCTTTGTTAATTTATAAATTTTCTTTAATTTTTATATAATTTTTTATTTTATTTTTTTTGTATTTCTTTTTGATTTATTTTAAAATATTGTAGCACGCTGCGTATGATTAATATGCTTGTTGCAAATGCCTTGGCCCCATATGAGCCAGGTCAGTAGACATAATAATCAGCTTTAGCTGTTGCTGCCACGCCTACCGCTATCTTTGCCCCGCCTCCACCCACACACTTTAGAGTTTATGCTAATTTAGATGCGTTTTTTTTGTTTTTTCTCCGGGGAACGTTTTTATAAAATTATTTTCGCCATTGTTATAAAAGTGAAGTTAACTTTATGTTTTGTTGTTTGTCAATGTTGTTATTATTATTATTTTTTTTGTGGTTTATACCCAAAGGAATCTAAGCAAAAAAAAAAAGACAAAAACCACAATAATGGCTGACCAAATCGCATGAATAAACCGCATACCCAAAAACGAACAATAAAATGGAGGATTGGAACGTGGAGCAGTCAAACCAAAAGTTGAATGGTGGCAGGATTTGTTGGTTGGTTGGACGTTTTGGTTGAAAATATGGATGGATGATAGCTTGCGTTCCCGGCATGCGTAGCATGATTAAATGATTTTATAATATTTTCCATTTTATTGAGCAAAAGGTCGCAAAAAGAAAAAAAATTAAACATATCACAGGAATGGTTAATGGTTTGGGTAGCCCCTCCACCTACCCCACCGTTTTTTGGGGTGGTAGATAGATAATAACATGTCACGTAAAAAATCAACTTTATGATGACCATTGGCATTTGCTTTGGGAGAGCTGGAACGGAAATTCATTGCTAACAGACTAAAGGAATTTCGATTAAAATAAAAATAAAAATAACCAAACCACATGAATCGGAAATTAAAAAGGCAATCTCTCGTCTGTAAATCTCAGTGTTTTTTGATTTTATTTTTATATTTGTTTTTTTTTTTTGGTTTGTTTGCTTGTTGTGACCCTGACTTAAAGCTATTAACATATTTTTAATTCAGTACTTATCTGTGCAAATTAACTCATGTTTTGGGACGTAATAATAATATAGATGAATTAAAACCAGTGTGTACATACCTGTAAAATAGATAAGAAGAAATAATAGCTTTAGTAATTTAACAAATATATAAGAAAAGTTTCTTAACCAACATTTGACTTAAATTATAATTGTTAAATAATAGAATATATGTAAATTTATAAGGAGATTAAAATTAGAAATTTTTCACAGATAAAAGAAAAATTTCTTAAACAATTTCAACGAGTTTTTTAATCTTTTAACTTAACTCTAAGCTGCTAAATTGTGAACAACAATTTGTGCTACAAGTCTATTAATAATATCCATAAGATCGATAATTAAATTTTTTATAAACACAATTAACATTGTAGTTATTAAATATAAAGTCGAACTTTGGGAATTTGACAAATCTATAATTTAGTTTACAAACTCTTATAACTTTGACATAATTAATGGCTTTGATAAAAAGTCCTGCAGCCAAATATATATTATTATAAAATAAGAAATAAACGGTTTTCCTCGGCATACCGAAGCTATATACCCTTGCAGGAAAAATTTCAATATTTGACCTATCGTTCCAATGGGAAGGATGAGATATAGTGTTCCGATTTAGTTCAGACTTTGTGCAAATTATAATTGCGGATTGTTTCTATAGAAGCTATAAAATATAATGGTCCGATTTTGTTCAAACTTGATCTGATTGTACAAATAAATAAATATACATCTATATGCCAAGTTTGGTTTTGAAACCTTAAAAAACAAAGTTTTTATACTAATACTTTTCATGAAAATGTGGTGCCTCCGATTATTTATATGTCAACTATATGATATAGTGTTTCGATCGGCCTGAATCAAACATACAAGCTACCTGCAACAACAAATATCTGTGGCAAATTTAATTAACAAAGCTCAAAGTCAAAGTCAAAATATTCGCATTGAAACAGACATACATTACTCGTCATCCTGATCAAGAATATATATATATTTTGTGGAGTCGCAGACGTCTCATTTTATGCATAACACATTTCGTGACAAAATTATAATACCCATTTGCCAGGGTATAATTAGACGCTTAACATTGAGCCATCGATCAGATAATTTGTGTCTTTTCAGCCTGATTAAGTTGCACGCCTGTCACAAAACTCATATTCATCTATCTATCTGTCCAAGTTTGGACAACGGATTAAATATGGTATTTGGGCAAAAGGAGTGGAGAGGAGAGCTCAAACTCCTTCATTTGTTTGGTCGCTTACAAATTGCCACACAATTGGCCACAGAGGCAACACTCTGTGTGTCCATCTGTCTGTCTGTCTGTCCAACTGTCGCCTGTCCGCTCTGTTTGCTTAGCTGTCATTTTGGGCAACAGGACACTTTGTTTGAATGTTATTTATGAGCTACTTTTGTTGTAATTCAAGGAAATCGCTTGGCTGAGCCTCTTTTTCAACAATGTTCAACCATAATTTATGCATGCGCCTGCCAGCCTGTTAGCCACCCTGAGGAAGGATCTCCATCTTCATCAGGATTTGAATTGGGGACTTTTGACTGGATTCTGCTTTGAGTTCTTTTTTTTGGTGTTGTTGTTGTTGTTGTTGCTTGGGTCCAGTCAATGACCGTGCTCTGTGTGTGAATTATGAAATGTTGCTACTTGCTACAGCTTGTTATTGTTATTGTTGTTCTTGTGGCGAGTTCTTTTCTAATTAGGTATAAGCCGCGAGCCTTCATCCATCTCCACAATATTCCCTTTCTTGGCATCACATGTCGCTTCACTTGGCAACACGTGTCGACCAAGTCAATTGGCAGAAAAACGCCAGTGAAATTATAAGCTAAATTCAACTAACTGTTATAATAATCTAGGACGAGTTTCTTCACAATAGAGTTAAAGTTAATTTAACCAATATTAGCCCTTATATTAACAACTTAGTTAAGCTATTAACTTAAGAAAAAAGATATTTTATAATTAGTAAAAACTATTCTCTAAATGCCCAATCTATTAAATCTGATATATGGGGAATATTGTGTTTAAAGTAACGCTGATTAAAAATTCTTGCAAATTTACTTAAATTAAATATTTTCGATTTTTCTATTAATCGATTTTTAAAGCTTGTTATATTTTGTTTAATTGATTTTTCCCGGCGGTATATGACTAAAGTTGCTATCGATTTTTCACACCGATACACCGAAACTATATATCATTTTAATTTAATATCCTAAATGCTTAACTTAAATGTAATTTTTAATATCTGTAGTTCTACAGGATGAACAAATATATTTATCTATTTATAATTTTCAGAATGTGAAACATCTTAGTTACAATATTTATTGTGTATTTAAATAATAATAAAACGTTTTAATTTTTATTGAATTTCTTTAGTTAAAACTTAATACAATAAATTCTTAAGCACTGAACAAGTAAAAATAAAAATAAAATAATTTTTAAAGTAGGCAATTTTTAATAATTCTTCCGCAAACAGAAGAAAACACAATACAACACAATATATATATATATATTATATATATATATATAGTCCAATTTTGAATTCCATTTTTTAAAAATCAAGGACCGTCTTTTTAAGCAGGTATTAGATGGATTATCGTTAAATGTTAAATGAAAAAAGTTTCTTTTGCACATTTCTGTGAAATTATTTCGAAAGTGGAATTCAGAACAGGCTGGATAGGCTAAGTAATGTAGACTTAAGAACTAAACATACCCATCCACATAGACGACAGCGGCTCCACCGCTGCCTTGAGTCATTGATAGGGCCTTATAGCGTGCCTGCTCATCGGTGGGCAGAACAATATCCACGGATCGGGAGCGTGTTGCATTTACGTTTGGTACGGTGAGAAAGCAGCCAACATTCGAGGGTTGCAGCTCCTCGGTCTTGACGCCAGATGATACCTTTGAGAAGCATGAATCAACTGAGGCGGCACGATCTCGCTTTAAGTCCGGTACGGTTAGATAAATATCTCGCACCACAAATGCGGCATGATTGGCCGCAGCAGCAGCAGTGGCGGCAGCGGCCGCAGCGGCGGTATTTGCAGCAGCTGCCGCAGCTGATGAGCCGCAGGTGGCCATATTGGATGCATCATCCAGCGAATCGGCGGTCTCAACCGATGACTTATTATCCACCTCCTCATGCGATACATTCTCCAGCGAATTGCCAGTTGGTTCCACAAAAACTGCCTCCTGTCGCGATATGGAGCGACGTCTGGGACGGGCGCCCGTGGGCACGCCCATGGCAGCGCCAGCATCGTCAGCATCGGCGCTGGCGCAGCTGGCGGCACTGCTGCCGCTACAACTTGCCACATCGTCTGTGGCAATAGTTGGTAGGGTCAAAGCAACAGCAGCTGCTGCTGCCGTGGCACCCAAATGCTGACGTCCTGTTGCCGTTTGTGGCAGCTCCAACACTGGGCTGGCACGCATCACCGATGGGGCATGTCCAGATCCAATTGGTGGTGCGCTGGGATCAATGGGAAACGCATATTGGGGAAATGGTGGACAGTCGCCATTGGTGGGTGACAATGTGAATGTAATGCCACATGGTGTTGCCGGTTGCGGTGGCAGCAGCGTATTGCCAAAATGCGGTGAACCATGATCGGAGCCCTCGAGGCCCTCATCCTCGGATGTGGTCACCGAGCTGCCAATTGTATGGCGACGCATTTGACGTGGCAAGCGTGCACGTGACTCTTCAATGCTGCTGCCCATGCTCAGATTGGCCATACGTATATCCATTTCAGCGGCTGCATCATCATCCAATTCTGCGACACCGTTAGCATCCACATCCCCATCTGCATCGGCATATGCCAAATCATTGGCACAAGCACAAGCACCGGCAATGTCGTCCGCATCATCGTCATCCTCCAATGCCTCGGTAATATCCTCATCGCTATCATCGGTGCTGCTGGTGTTGCTATAGCTCAGGGTTGTCACCTCCCGATGATCAATGAAATAACGCTTCTCGGCGCTCATTTGCCTTTCATACTGCTCCAAATAAAAGCAATGGACACACGGCGGCGGCGTCTTTGGGGTTGTGGTCGTACTGAGTGGCGCTTTCAGCCTGTGTGGCACCTCCAAAAAGGCGCCAGAATCATCACTGCCCACCGAGGCAGCTGCCGAATCGAAGCTGTGCGAGCGTTGCGAATGGGAAGCCTGCGGCACCTGCAATAGCCCAACCTCTGACGATCGCTCCTCCGCCGATGAGGATGAGCGCTTCTTCAGCAGTGTCGAGGCACGCTGTGCCCCCAACTGCATCTCATCGAATGAGGCGGAACGCACCTGAGAATGATAAGCGAACAGAGGGGCGATAACGAGACGGCTCAAAAAGAACATGAACTCAGAAAGAGAGAAAAACGCAAAACAAAGACGAGGACAATCGATAGGAGACATGCAATAAAACAAAAACACAAACACAGAGAAATCGGTAAAAATCGATTAAATATCGCTTGCATTATTTTTCTTTCTATCGATGCTTAACATCTGAACATAAAAATATTAAAAATCGAAAGTTTTACAACAATTATGCATCGATCAAATAGAAAAGCTCATTAATACAATCAATAATGTTGCAAATAAATAAAATTCACAATATAAAATAAAACAATTTTTGAAATGTACTGAAGCTTAATCCTAATCCTAATCAAACATAGAAAAGTGAATGAGAATTACAAAAAAACCGAGACACAATAGACAGAACAGGAAAGTGAAACTCAAATTGATCATGCAACACTTAAAAAATATACAATAACAAAAACACACTTAAAGCAAGAAAATAACAATTTTATAGGTTACGCAATGTTAGATTCATTATCGAAGACATATATAAACAATAAAAAATACAGTAAGCAAAAGAGTCTTAAAGGAAACATTGTTCTATTAATATATCGATAGAATAATCAAGAAGCTTTCAAACGCTATTATGACAAATTGTTATCGATATGCAATTGTTAATTGTGCAGCTGGCCGTGCGTTTGCTAAAGATCTATATCTTTTTAACCTAATGCAGGGCTTTTCTTATAGAAAATCTAAATTCTGGACCGATTTTTTTTTATTGATAATATTAGCTTCATCTTTATATATAAAACTGTTCAACGAGACTGACTGATTGACTGACTGATTGACGACTCACGAGCTGGCCAAACAGTTAAAGCTAGAAAGCTGAAATTTTTTACTGTAGCTTTCTTTTATATTAAAGCTTGACGCTCTGATAAAACGTGTTCAAAAATATATCGAAAAGTGGATGGAAAATGCATTTGAAATTTGCATGAATTTCTCAGCTGGAACATGATCGATGCCACAGTAGACTACAATCTTAGTGACATTGTAGAAATTGTAAAATATGATTAGCTTTTTTTTCTCTTTTTTTTTGAGCAGGAAAAGGTTATATTTTATATAAAACACGTTGTTGATCTTTACTGGCTTAGAATCAGACTGAGACTAAATAAATTTATTAGTGCCTGTAAAGGACTTAGATTTAGAAAGTGAGACTCAGTGACAGTTATATCACTAGGAGCTATTCGGATATTTATATATTTAATAAAGTAACACATGCCAGGAGAGCTAATATGATATAGTAATACAATTTCATATCAATAGAAATACTGACTGTAGCGGAATAATGCATTTGCGTCAAGTCTCAACAAATATTTATTTTATAAATTAGTTATTTGAAATAACTATAAAACTAAGAGACAATCAGGGAGACAGGCACGATAAGATCGATCAAAATTTATATACATACAATACATAGAAAACTCTAATTACGGACACTTCTAGGAGGCGGATACCTCTCTTAGATGGACATTTTCTCTTTAACTATTGTTAAAAAAAATTGAATAAAGTTCCGACTCCTCTTGAGCGGAAAGGAAATATCCAACGGTCGGTCATTGTCCGTCCAAAAGAGTATTCACTGTATATTAACTTTTGGAGTTTTTTAAGGCATTAACATAATTTTAAAAATAAAATAAAATTAAAACTAAACACATTTTAAATCACACATTTAATATGCATGTTAATATAAGGTTGTTAAACAAGTTATATAAAATCGATATCATGCAAACTATCGATAAGAAATTTGAAAAATATATCGAAAACTCATTATACCTGCTTGTTAAACAAGTTATATAAAATCGATATCATGCAAACTATCGATAAGAAATTGGTAAATTTATCGATTACTCATTATACCTGCTTGGGCACCTCGAGACTATTCTGCATTTTCATTTCAGCTCCGGTTGGAGTGCGCGAACGCGTAAAAGTTGTACGTAGTCGTTGCATTGTTGTTGGTTGTTTGGTTGTTTGGTTGTTTAGTTGTTTGGTTGTTTGGCCTAAGTTTTAGGTTAATACGAAAGGATTGCTAACTGTTTGAATTTGGTAGGTGGCTGCCGGTTGTGAATGGTTAAGAGTTGATTTTTTTAATATAATTTATTAGATGCTGGTTGTAACTTATTAGTTGTTGTTTATTGGCTGATATTAATAAATTGCTGGTTGTCACTTATTGGTTGTTTGGCTGTAAATTGTTGGTTGTCACTTAATTGTTGCTGCTTGTCATTTATTTGGTTGCTTGTTGCAAGTTCTTGTTTTATATTTGATCTATTGATGTTGCTGCTGGTTATTTAATTATTGATGTTGCTGTTGTTGATATTGCTGTGGCTGTTGAATGGACAATCAGCTGCTGTTTGGACGGTTGTTTCAGCTTTGCAATTAGTTGTTGCTGTTCTGGTTGTTTGTCTATTAATTGTTGTTGTTGATTTAACTAGCTGGTTAGTTGTTGCTGGGAATGTTGCTGCTGTGCTTGTTACAGTTGTCGTTGTGCTATTGTTGTTGCTGCTGCTGCTGGTGTTGCTGTTGTTGTCGTCACTTTTGACAGTTTGCTGCTGTTTGTCGTTGTTATTGTAATTGTTGTTGTTGTAGCTGGTACTTAACAACTTTTTAATGCTATTTGTTGTTGAATTGTTGCTAAAGTTGTAGTTGTTGATCTTGTTGTTGTTGTTATTGTGAAAGCTGGCTAAATGCTTGACAATTGCGATGCTTAATTCCATTTCGATGATTTGCTGCAAATTTTCATACAGTTTTTTTCTTCATGTAACTGGATTTTGTTTAATTTTTTGTTTTTAACTTTCAAATCGAACTGGTCAACACAATAAACATGCAAAAAACTTTAGAAAGCTTGTTGTCGCTTATGTTGTGTTGTCGTTGATGTTGTTGTTGTTGCTGTTGCTGTTGCCAATGTTGTTATTGTTGCTGTTGTTGTTGGCTAAGAACGTTGGCCATGCGCCGCCAACGCTCGACATCAAATATTCTTGGCTGTACCAAGTTATTGTTCTAATTGTTTTTGCTTTTACTTTTAATTAATCAAAGTTTTTGCTAAACATTGCAAAAAGTACGAAGAGTATAAAAAGAAAACGAGAAACAAAAAAGGGGGAAGAGAGAGAGAGAGAAAGAGAGAGAGAGAGAGAGAGCAAGAATTGATTACGTTAGTTTTTCACATTATTAAACATATATACTTCTTTATCGTTTATCCAATCAACCCTAATCCCATTTGAAACCCCACCATTCAATTCCAGCAACAATTAAAATTTAAAAAAAATATATATATATTTCCCCTCTAAAATTACACTCTATTAATTTTATACATAAATATCCATACACACAAACATTACACACTTTCTATCTAAATCTAAGTTTGCAACTAAGAAAATAATAAATGGGAAAACTTAATAATTATTTTTATATTTTTATCATTTAGCTATGAAAATTGATATTAAAATTGCAGAATAATTCAGACTTCAACATCCAGTAAAGTAGAAAATTTTTAAACTTTTCGTCTGTAATATATCGCAATTTTCTTTTGTAATTCGATAAAAATTTAAAAATACAATATAAATGGTATGTTCTATAACTGATCATTTTAATAAAATTCAAATTTCATTTAAATGAATAAAAATATTTTTAAATACAAAGTAAGTATATTTAAAAATCGCATAAAATTGTTTTTGCCAAATTTCCCGAAAATCGTGCAACCAGAATTTTTTTGGTGCTCAAAAATTAAGCTAAGTATTTTCATTTGTTAAAGTTCACAAGGTAACTCAAATTAGAGAACTTTGATTAAAAACTAAAATAGATTCAGAATATTATTTTATTTATTAAAGAGCAACTGGAATATTAGAAAACTAAAACTGAGCTCGGGCAAACGCAGGGAAAGTCTTGGTTTCATTTTACGGACAATAGGTGCAAAAATTCTATTATAACCCTTGGCATCGTGAGTCGCGAGGCACTGACAGGGTCAACTAGACACAAAACACGTTGAAAGGGGCACAGTGCGATAGGGATAGGGACAGGGATTGGGGTAAAGGGTATAGGGTATAGGGTATAGGACAATCTGAGCCACCCTCTGCCCTGACGTTTAGTGTGGTTGTCGTGTGGATACTTGTTGTTGTTGTTGTTGTCGTTGGGTTGGCAAATTGAAAGCGTGAAATTAAATGAAAATGATATAGCTTTGAAATTGAATTCCACAGAAAATGCCGAAAGTTCAGACAACGCACAGAACTTTGTGGCAAGGCTGAAGGGGCAGAGGGCTACAAACCATTAGCGTGAAACGGGGGGCAGGGTAGAGAGAGGCAGGTTCAGCGAACCGAACTTTGCCATCGCGTAATTATCGCGTTTAAGTGCTTGACACTGAGTCCAAAAAGTATGTGGCCAACAGTTTCATCAATTTTCGGTGCAAGTCTATGTTTAAAAAATATTGCATTGCATACTTTTAGGCAGCAGTCAATTAATGCCAAATATTCGGAATTCTTGTTGAATTTTATAAATATTGTATTTATAATTTAAGGACCTTAAAAGGGTTTTCTAATCCAAAAATGAATCAAGAATACATTTTTCTCAGCTCCCAATACTGTATTTCAACAAATTAACTTACAAATTAAACGATTTAATAAACTATTCTTTTTATATTTAATTAAAAGCGTAGCTGCTTTAAAATCAGTTTGGTTTTTGTCAAATGTAGTTCCACGTTTAATAAAAAAATTTGTTAAAAAGTTTTATGTTTTGCAGAATAGCTGAAATATTGCTTTTCGATTGCATCAATAATTCAATCAATCAACTATTAAACAATATTGCCATTATTTAACTATTAAATTAAATTTTAATAAGCTGCCATGTAGTGATTTCCGCATTAATTAAATCATTGGCAACTCTATGACCTTGCTTTGTCCTGTTGAATGTTTGTGCTTGTTTTTATTTTTTTCCAATGCTCCTTTATTAAAGTTAACCCATTGTGTTTCTTATACCCTTGCAATGAGGGCATTATAAGTTTTTCATCGCTAAAACGAGGCTTGCTTGTTTCACATAATATATAAATTCTAGAACAGCAATCGGATCAGATCAGAGATTAAAGTGATATCCTCAAAATACAGTTTTTGTATATAAAAAGATAAATCACATCACAATAACATATTTTTGAGATATGATATCACTTTCTGCAATGAAAATTCGCTCAGCATAATTTAAAAGGTATTTACAAACATGTAATTTATTTGCCTTTAATCTCAGCTTATTCCTCTTCCAAAAACCCGTCCATTTTTTAGGGGAGCCACTGAAAAGCCAGGCAAAATATTATCATGCCCCTTTCTAACCCAAGTATTTCCTTTTTAACTCTGTTTTATGGTAGTGACCTCGTAATTGTTCAGCGCTGTGCGCACTAAGTAAAAAGTTTTGTATAATTTTTCATAAAGGGCAGCAGCAGCAACAAAGCAAACAATAACACAAACTAAATAACAACTACAAAGGCAAGGTATATAGCTCCAAGCTCCAAGCTCCGAGCTTCGAGCCCAACAAATGGAGCAACTGGGGAATCGGTGGCATATGAGCAATGGCCTTATTATGTGCTTGAGACCTGAGACCTGGTCCTTTTGGTCGATTGGGAATTGTGAATTGAGCACCATGAATCTCTGTTCGGCTTGAAGTGCAAAATAATTACAAAAAAAATATATAAAAATAAGGCAATATTTTGACAAAAAGGACAATAAAAATAAATAAAGCTAAAACAGTTTATTGAATTTAACTTGAACTATGCTCAAAACCCAATGTCACTGTCTAAATGTGATAAGAAAATCGATAAGGAAACTTGAGCAAATTAAAGAAATTTCTATAAAATTTAATCACACAGCTATAATGCTTATGAAAGCTTTAAATTCTCTAAGTAAATCTGCCGATCTAACTAGTGATACAAAAAAGCCGAAATTTTATTTTTGTAGAAAAAATGACACAAAAAAATAGGTTTCTTTTAAAACGGGCATATATTTAAGCAATTTTTTAATTTCAATCTCTAATAAATTGTGAAAAAATAATCCAATTTATACAAGTTGAATCACAGGCTGATTCAAAAAGATACCCTTTTAAGAGGTCGAAATATATTATTTCGTTTAGCTTGAAAACGAATAATGAATTGTATTTTTAAATCAAAAGCTCATTTTATAAATAAATTGATAAAAAATAAAAAGGACAAAATACATAATTTTTTTAAAATTGTTGCATAGTGTAATTTAGTATAATTTAAGCAAAAATAATAATAATTGCATAAATCTTTAAAAAACAACTAAAAGCTTCAAGCTAATTTAAATTTTAGACTTTAAATAAATAATTTTTAGAATTGAAAGCCTATTTAAACTGTCTGTGTAAATATTTAAATATATGTTGTAGTCAGAGCTTAAAGTTAAACTATTCCGAAATGACTCGAATAAGGAGCGCCAGTTAGATTGATAGGCGTGTCTATGGCACCGCCCATAAAAACTAGGGGAATTTTTTTTAGAAGTCATCCAAAGGGTTTGAAATTTTTTGGGGCTTGGGCATTTTTCGCTTGGCTGCAAAGTTGACGCCAGTGTGAATAATATGCCCAGAACTTGGTCAAAAAAAAAAGAAAAAAAAAAATGAAAACTTTTCACTGCACAGCCGGCACATGGCATAAAAATCAACTTGAGTGGGAGGATGGGTGGGGGGGGGTCTAAAAGGTTGGGTTCGACGGTTGGGAGTCGCCTGATAACTCGCCTTTAATAAAAGCCAAAATATGTTAATTTCAATTAATTGTTGGCGAGTAGCTAAAAAAAGAAATTGCCCCAGAATAAAAAAAAAGTTGGTTATTTTTCTGTGTTGGGTTCCAACATTTGGCGCTGTTAAGGTTCGGTTGAGGAACTGGAACTTCATAATTTGCTGCCATTTGTCGCTGCCAAAACGGCAAAACGGGGAAAAAAAAATTGTTTTCTTACAGTTAATAGCTGTTTGGGAAATTATTTAACACGAAACGTTTTAAGAGCATCAAATAAAGTTATCAAAGCATATGAGAACAAAATGCTAACTTGACAGCTGACTTCGGATCGTAGTATGATTGGGGTTTTAAAAAAAAGAAAAATAAAAAAAAAATAACAAATATAAAGGAAAAGGAAACCAAACTGACTGCTAATTCTATTGAAAATTTTCTTGCAAAATATTTTTAAATGCAAAACATTGCGTCAGATATTTTTTTTGGGTAAGGATGATGCTACTACGGGAATGGGCTCAAAACAAAAGTAAATGAGTAAGTAAAAGGCAAAACTTCAAGTAAAAATAAACTTGGAAATCAAATAATTCGCCGAACAGCCCACAAAAAAAAAAAAAAATAAATAAATAAAAGAGAAAGTGAATGGAAAAAGTCTTTCCTTTTTACCTTTTTGAACACGTGTCGAAGGCGAACGTGCAAAAGACAACAGTAACAAAAATTTTATTTTTCTTCTTTTTACACACATATATAAATATATATTTAAAACATATTATATACAGATTTTTTTATGTCATAAATTCTCAGAATAAGTGTGCAAGAAATGTCAACAAAACCAAAAAAAAATTAGCTACAAATATAAATGTTTACATGCAGTAAGCTGGTAAATTGTATTGGTTAAATGTAGTTATCACATTTATAAGCTTAAAAACAATTTGTCAAAGCTTTTATGAAAATCTTGATACCATTGACATTGATGTCGATTATGTAAATTACAAGCTTTTATACAAAATTATTGTGTGTATTTTGTAAAACACATCTGAAACTTTGAGAACATAATAAACACTGATTGCAATTAATGTGAACATTGTTTGGAAAAAATAATTTTCACATACTTGTTATAAAGGATTTAAATATTTATAAATATAGACAAAATAAAAATCTATATTATAGATAGAGACTTTTAACTTAAACTATTGAAACTTGATTTTGAGAGCTAATTTTATAGTTCATTTTAGTAGAAAGTTTGATTAATATTCACATTGTAGGTTTTTTTAAAAGTGTATAAACAGCTTAATATATCGCAGTAATCGCTTTAATATAACTTTTAGAAATTTCTTAACTATTTCAATATTTAACTGAAACAATTGTGTCTTTTAAATTTGCAAAAATATAGCTCTCAATAAACGAAAACCTACAATTGCCAGAATGCTCTTGACCGGCTTTCAACTAAAGTGAACAAAGTTTAGGTCCTTTGAGTATCCTGTGAATACAATTGCACAATTGGACCAAGACAATACACACTTGTAGTGTGTGAAATTCTACTAGTATACTGGTATAAGAAAAGGGTTCAATTCGCAAACAAAAGCAAATATAATCCAAGAGCTGACACTTCCGCAGTGGCATCCACACTCGAAGATGCAGAGATCAAAAGCTACAAATGAGAGCATTGTAGCCAAGTTGTTGTAGTTATAGTTGTTGTTGTTGTTATTGTTATTGTTGTTGTTGTTTACACAGCCTTCCTGGCAGTGGAGCAGGTTAAGTGTGAAATTTGTATGTCACCATCGATTTGTGTATGCCACAAAATGGGGCAGCCAAGCGAAACGTTGCGTTTTTTACAATTATCCAAACTGACAAATCAAAAGAATATAAATATATATATTCTCGAAATTAAAATTATTAACATAATTTACTATATTAATATTGAGTTGGCGTTGCACTTCTCATTATATTCACATTTAAATATATATTTCATTTAAAATATAATTAACTTTCAACATATTACATTTAAGTGCACACGTATGCCAAAAAAAAAAAAATGACAATTCGATGTGACACATTTGACGTTTTATTATTAATAATTTTTTTGTGTGCATTTTAATTTGTTTGCCACTCGCATATACATTTTTTTTGCTTGCCAGTTTTTGTAGGCTTATTTTGTATTTAATTTCGTATTGCATTTTTATTATACACTTGCATAAAGGCTACTATATATTTGTCATTGAAGAAGGCATTTTCTCTAAACCAAAAAGGTATCAACAATCAATTTATAGACTTTTGGAAAAATTTTGGCTCAACAGTTTCTTTGTGCAGTGTCAAATTGGTTTAATCAATATATGTAAATAAAAATGATGCCAAAAAAATTATTTTTTTTCAGTTGTTCGTAGCTACCAGAAAAAGGTTTCTAGAAAAGAAAAATTTGGAAAAATTTTTCGGAGAAGTCGCTAGCGCCTCAACAGATGTACTCACT